>JAACJT020000001.1:27673089-27691444 GCA_009936485.2 Gymnarchus niloticus | reverse complement strand
CTACTCCCACGTTAGCGGGCTGATGAAGTGTGGGTGAGTGTATGCTAATGTGTTCCAGTGAACTACTCCCACGTTAGCGGGCCGATGAAGTGTGGGCGATTGTATGCTAACGTGTTCCAGTGAAGTACTCCCTCATTAATGGGCTGGATGAAGCGTGGCTAAGTGTCCGCTAATGAGTTTCAGTAAAGTAATCCCACGTTAGCAGGTCGGATGAAGCACGGATGAGCATATGTTAATGACTTTCATAGCAGTACTCCCATGTGTAGCATAACATACAGAAGTAATACTACATGTAGAGTCCTTCAAATATTGAGCTGGTAATATTCTCTACCTCATTGAATATTTTAAAATTGTTTTCATTTAATAAAAAAACAATCGATCAATCAATATACGGGAATACAGAGAAATTGGCAAAACGGTTTAGTATATTTTGTGGCCTGTTTTAACGAGGCTGCCCGAAACATTTTGCAGCTCTACACTATTAGGGTTTACACCAGGTCAAAAGCTGCATCCACTGTAATGCTCCCAGCCTTCGGGGTCTTGAGCCCCCCATCATTGACTGCTATTCAGTCCAAAGTGTGTGATGCCTTGTGAAATTAGCAACCAGTGTAAAGCATTGTGTAGAGCCACTTCTATCAGCTGGTTGGGTGTTTGATTGTGAAGGCTTGTCATTGACTGGCAGGGCAAAAAATTACAGCCCAGTTTTGTACTTGGAGGTATTAAAATAATTTTACACCACGTGACAAAGAACAAATAGCATAAGAACTTATTTTCCTTCCCCCAGTGAAGCTCAGATATCTTCTGTCTCCTGTTAGATTTCAATTGAATGCTTGCTGTGTAATTTAAACGTTGTCTGGTTCCTGCTGAGTGACAAAGTGGCTTATGATTATTTTTTTTGATTGATTTGACGAGACCTCAAAACCAATTAAAGCAGGTTATGGGTCCTGCATTTATATTGAGATTGATGAGTGTTGATAAATGGAATTAGGGAGATATGAGGTATATCATTTTTAGATTGGATGAATATAACCTGAACCCCCAAATGAGGCTTTACAAAAGAGAGAGAGGCCATCGTTTTCTTGGGCTCATGTTTTGTGGATAAACGCAGTGCTGAAGATTCAAGTGGGGAATCGATAGATTTTTTTCAACCTCTCCTGGAAAAAAAAAACCACTTCATTAACATAAACGTAATGTCAGGAATGTGAAATACTGCTGTCACAGGTGAGGCTGTGGAGCTATGAAACTTGTAAGAAGATAATCAGACAAGTGGGATGAACCCATATGAGGACAGGGCAAAATTTGGCATCTTGCCATTAGGGGGCACTGGAAGAACTTTAAAGGTTTTCTAACTTGTTTCAGCTGCTGCCCCTTCTGCTGTCCTTCTGCTAAGAGTGCAAGGCATTGAGGACACTGAACCACGCTGACGTGGTGGAACTCTCAGTGGGAGCCTCTTTCCAGGAACAAGCCTCGGTTCGCTAACTGCCCTGTGTCCCTGTAAGTCAGTGGCCCCCCTCTCACTTTTTGTCCTCATAGGAGATGAGGCTGCTTGCAGATTGCCCCATGGCACGTTGATGTGTCAAGGCTCTACCTTCCTCCTGCTCACTGGGCACGCTTGCGAGCGGCACTGCAGTGGACGACTGAGTGCCCCCAACAGACGTATCACTCTTAGAAGTAGCTTACAATCCAACGACATTTAAAAACACCAGGTGTTTGATAAAAATAAGATCTTAAATTGAAGAACATGGGGGTTTTCGTTGTACTTGTTACAATGACAATAAAGATATTCTGATTCTGATTCTTTTAACCGTGTCTTTTTTTAGAGATTCGTCTTTATTTTTCTATAAAGATACAGTAAAACATCATGTGTTGTTTACAAACACCTAGGTGTGCTGCCTCAGCATGGCTGTCACTAATATCTGGTCGTTTTTTTATATGTTGACAAGGAGGGGATGGAGAATTCCCATAAGTACGCTCAAACGTTACATCGGCGTAGGGTCAAGCCAGTCTCACGATACATAGCCCCCACGGCGTGCTGACAAATCCGGCCTTGTAACAATTAACCTGAACAAACAACCAGTGATTTTTGTTTGAGGAGATTTCAGCAATCACACAGCTTCCTGGTCTTCTAGGGGAGGGTGGAACAGGTATTGGATGCCATCTGTCATCAATCCCTATTTGTGCCACCGAGTGTTTGTCAAAGAGGGGCGAGGACTCCTATCATAAGCACATAATTCTTTTCTATCCAGCGGAGTGCGCATCGTAGCAATGGAGGAGACTTATCGAGAGCAGCCTTCAAAGACACATGACGCACTCATTTCCTCCAAGAACTTCCATTTCTCTGTCAGCCCAAAACGAATGAAGCTTTCCTGCATTTTCAATCTTTTTGTGGAGGGGACCTACTTTAATTGAGACAGCGCCCAAAAGTGCTCCTCTGAAAAAGTCTGGGAGTCACTTTCCCTGAACCTAGGCAATACCTCAAGGTAGAGAAGTTTTTTATATGTATATATGATAGCAATTTCATCCAGACTGGCAGGAGGGAATCCAATTAGTTTGGGGCCCAGAATCATAAAATCCTGTGCAGGAGTGCAACAAACTTAAACTGACATCCTTTTACTACCGCGGAACCTAATTAAGCGGCGATAATTTATTGGCTTCCACGTTCTCAAAAGCTTTTGTGCTTTGGAGTAATTGGAAAAAGAGTGAGGGACAAAAATGATTAAGCAATAAATTAGCAGGTAACACGGTACAGCTTTGTAATCGGGAACTTTTTTCCAGAGGTTCTGAGTCCCAATAAAGTGAGTTTCTTGGGTTTAAGAGTTTTCTGTGTCCTCGCCTGCATGCCTGCATGCTGGCCTGATGGCATTTCATTTTTTTTGAATGGAGCATTTGTACTGGAGTTTTGAAGGGCTCGTTTCCGGTCGCCGAGCACATGTTTTACTGTCTGTCTCAGCAGCAGTACTCCAGACCTGACTGACAGACTAAGGTCTGTCACACTGGAACCTGCTGCCATTTAGTGAGTCTCGACTCCTTGCTGAGTTTGTCTGATGTCGGGCGTTGAGAAGAGCGGAAGAGGTATGAAACTGGCAGACAACACTGGGCTAAAATTATAGGCAAGCTGACAGCTAATGAAGAGAAAAACTTTACTTACTCACTGCTCCTGAGCTTTATGTAACACCCCAAGACAATCAATGATGAGCTCGGCCTGTCAGAAAAAGACAAATATTACTAAATATTTACTTGCTTCCCTTTGGAGGGCGGTCGGGGCAAACCGTATAAAGGCTTAACAGTATTAAGAATTAAGATCTAAGCAGAGGTAAATGGTGATGTTTCACGACGGACAAGCCATTCTGCACGTCTGAGGCTGGATGCCGACTGCTAGCGTTTTAGGAGAACGGGGCAAGCATTGATGGGGGATTTGAGTGCATTTCAGGGCACTCATCTGAAAAACGTTTGAATAACGTTTATTTTTAAAAATGTATCACCTGTGAAGGCGACACTGGAACGAAGGTCAAACCCTTGAACTTGCCAGTATAGAGGAGCACAGTCACTGCAGGTTATGCTGTTCTTCTCCTCAAAAAGAAATGGTATATGCAAACTTAACAATCATGGCTGCAAGCCTTTGAAAGTCGCTTTGGATAAATTTGTCAGGCATAGCGCGATAAAACGGCAATGTCGTCATCCAGAGACAATGTCTGGAGATGTCCTTCACATAAGCAATATGCGCTGCCACCAGCAGATGGGGCTACTGATACATATTTCTGGCAGCCAAGCATTCGTGACCTAGCTAAAGGTATCTGCAAGAGACGATTTCTCCTGAGGCAACGGTCTCTGACAGAAACTTTGACATTCAAAGTGATAAACATGCAAAGCTGTTTCTGTCTTTTTATTTTACCGTGTTTGCTATGCGTACATACCAAAAACAACTCAACGTGGCCTTTACTTAGCCTAGCATATGCTAGCATTTACCTGTGGAGCTAATATGGTGACTGTAACATATGTGGGCCATCTAAAGATCATGGAGTATACTGGAAAAAAAATAAATAGTCATGTGTCATGTGATTAGTAGGGACCACCGACTCAGAAGCAGGGAAAACACGTGTACAGTTTGTAGCAGTACGTTGATCCAGAAATACCCTCTGACCTGAAAAACTAAGAGTGTGTGAGCTGAAGCCTGACAGTACACCATTGTATGTCATGTAGGTGCATCTTTTGCTGTGAGACCAACACAGTAATGGTGTTGGATATCTCAGCAACTAAAACCACAGTTAAGGTAGAGAAGCGGAACTGGCAAGATTAATCTGTGGCTCTGGTCCCCCTCTGTGCATTGGAATCACACTCCGATTTAGCTGGATCACACCGGGAAAGGTGGGGGGGTTGTCATCCGAAGGCTTTCCTCCACGCCTGACCCATGGGGCATCGCTCAGAAGGTGCTTTAAAGGTCCATCGATAGCGATGTCTTCAGCGGACGTGGCCCCTGTACGCGCTTTCACCCGCGTAATCTGGAACTGGCTCTTGTCGACGACCGCTAAGCTGCATCGGGATTTAGCACATGGGCTATCATCCCTTTTGTGGGTCCCTCTGGCGTTACTCAGGTCAGAACTGGTCAAACGAAGAGGCACCGTTTCAACATGCTTGTGGGAAATGTCCCGTTTGCACTCCACCGTGGTGTCCCTTATTGTCGTTTATTTTTAACCATGTCCCACTTGTGGATCACAAATGTAATCCTTAATCTGGGCATCTCGTCCCATTGATGGTCTCTTAACTTTCTATCCCTTCTGAGCGGGCTATTAAACTCCAGACAAACAGGATTACAGGTTTTCATCTAAGGCTAACTTTTTTTAACAACCACAAGGCACACCAACACAGCTTCATCTAGAACCGCACTGAAAGTATCTCGTTTTCTACATTTGCTGCACCTTCTCCTGCCTCATTTCAAAATAATAGTCCAAGTTTCTATCAAAAAGAATCAGTGTTACACAAAGTCATGCACCACAGTACTTTCCAGAGTTGGAGCTCCTCTGGTGTGTAGATTAAAGCCCCCTTTGAAAGTCTAATGCATCATGTTCACAGTGATAGATAGTCTCTCTCTTTATTGTGACCAAGCTGCTCACGGGATCCATCTTCTAGCCGGACTCTGGCACAAGTGCGACTAGTAAAACATTAGCAGGCTGTTAGCTTTGGCAGCTGCTGTTAAATGGTTTCAACTTATATTTCAATCATGTTGAAGTTTAACAGAGGGATATGTGGTGAAGGTTGATCTGCATGCATGTGTTAGATAGATAGATAGATAGATAGATAGATAGATAGATAGATTTAGCAATGAACAAATAAGGGAAATAAACAAACACACAAATAAATATTTAGGTGGGGAAAGAGAATAATTATGTACAATGTGACATGGAGGAGGAGTCTCCAGGAACATTGGTACAGTAGCCTGCAGTCTGAGGCCTTTGATGGAGAAAAGATGGTGAGATTTTCACAATAACTCCAGCAGCCCGATGACAGCTCTGACCTCTCAGACAGCCATTCAGCCCAGTCGCCATTCACTCACACCCCCACGTGCCACAATATAGGAGCGTTTGTTTAGGACAAAATGAGAGGCGTGCTCTGTTTAATCTACACAAATTGAGAATTTGTACCCCTCCTCTCCCCAGTAGGGACACTATGACTGAACACTTGGATGTTCCAAAATAACATCCCCCGTTATCCCGTCTCCTACCACGCAGGCTGCCAAGGGATCAATTTTACAACAAATTCAATGAATAGTCTAGTAGCTTCCATATTTCCTCAGAGAAGGTGCTCCTGTAGCTATCAGTTAAAGGCTGAGCTTTGACTGGCTAAATGATATTTGGCCAGGGCCTGGACTAGGAGCTGACAGAGAGCCGGGCATCCCATAAAGGAAGATGAAAACTGCCAAGCAGAAATGAGAAATCTAAGGGATGTTATGTGGGAACCAAATAAGGGTTATCACGTACGTAGACATGGGTAAATAACCAGGAACAGGCAAAATAATCAAACGAGCTACCGAGCGCCCTCTTCCTGTGTGTAGAGGTATTGCAGCTTTTTGTCAGGCGTTTGCCACACCATCAAGGTCGTCGAGGGAACCAGTTCTCTAGATATGTTTGGGTGTCTTTCTTCACTCATTAGTGCCGTCTTGAAGGTCGTGAGTCTCTAAAGAGACAGGCATCCTTCAGAAACAACAATTGATGTTAGTCTTTTAAGAGAATCTTGCCCAGAATTTATGATCATGTGATTTTTTTTCTTTCCTAAGTGCACCACCCTTTTGCTCCTTCAAGCAGCGATACATAATTCATGAACATCATTAGTTATTTTGCTTACATGCGGTAAACCTTGAAGTTTGCTTCTCGCTGCTGATATATGATCGCGTCCCAAAAAAAATGTGTGTGGGCTTGCGTTTATGAAAAGGTAATGTCGACTGGATTATATACATCAGCCTTTACCGTAGGCGCCTGTTGGTGTAGCTATGTGATGAAAGGTGTAAACCAGTATTCACAAATACACACACTGAGCAATGGGAATTTTTTGGTGTTTTTCTTTGCGGATCTGTTTGAATGGGGAGCAGAAATGATTTTTCAGTATTCTTGTGTTTTGTTAGATTTCCATCTGGATCCAGAACATTTTACTTCTTTTCTTGTGTAATGATTAAAAACATGTAGGGATCTGTAAGATTCCACGGACTTCTTCTATCCAAGAATTCACTGGCTCAGGTTCCACAGAATCCAGGAAGTCTAACTGGTATTGAGGACTGGGACGGCAGTTTGGTCACATGTCACCTGCCGGAATGGCGCCGCTTAAAGACCAGCCAGGTTGGCAGGAGACAGGCCGGCTAACAGCAGCATCAGTCTCCTCTCCCGGTGTTTACCAACCCGCTAACGTCCGGCTGGGGTGAGAACCGCAGTGGGTCGATGGGTAGCGAGTCCAGATGTTACACTGAGAGTGTGAGGAGGCGAGGGGGCCAGGGTGATTAAATCCGGAGCTGCTCCCAAGGACCCAGGCGGGATGATTGAAGACTGGCATAAGTGGCACAGTCCGGAGTCCCTTGGTCGGTGCCACTTCCGTCCCTAAGCTTTGAAAGCTGGCCAATTCTCCGCCTAGCCTGTGCCATCCTTCATATCGGTGACCGGGGCCCCAGCCAATTAGCTCCGCAGGAAGCAGAGACTGGCTATTAGCATCTGTAGTCAAGGCTTACGTGTCGCACTGTGATCTGCAGTATAAAGGCCAGGCCGTTCTTCTTTTCTGCTGTTAGCTTATGGAATCATACGAAGTCACACTCATTAGTTGCGAGTCGTCGGTAAAAATTGAACGTGGGAGAAAATATCGTTAAAACGACATGCAACTTGAACTTCACAACTATCGTGTCCTGTTTCTAATTAATCCTGGATTTACGTCTGTAACATGACATATGTATAAACGACACAAGACGTACGGCATGTTTCAGACACGTACAAACACTTCATTAATTTATAATCAAATAACTGGAACCTACATGGAATTGATTAATCTATGAATACTTTGGTATGTAGGCAGAAGACAGCAACACAGATAAAAAAGTGGGCGTTCCAATTAAAAAAAAAGTGTGAATCATTTTCAGATTATGTACGCCTTAGGGAGATTCCTTGCATAAATCTGCAAAGGAGAATTTATGCATATATACCAAATGCCAAAATCATACATTATGAATATTATGTACATTATTTGATCGTAACAAAAACTAAATATACAGTATATGCCAATAGACAAACAGAGCACAATAGATATCAGCAGGAGTAATGTTTTGAAAAAGAAAATATGCAATAAAAATGCAGTAGAACCATTTACAAGAAATGGCACAGAAATGTTGAGTTCATGATGATAATCTGCTTCCACACAGTGTCACGCTTTCCTGTCTGAAAGACAATGGCATTGAGAAGCTGAGAGTACGTATACCAGGTGGTGGTACTGAGTAAGATGCCCCTTGCCTCAGGCCCCTACGTTTCAACCGGTCAGCCCCTGAAAGCTGGACAGGTGATAGTGGGCGGTACCAAGTAAGGCACCGAGATGCCGATAAATGTACAGTCCATCGGATGCCGCTCAGACGTCAGGATCGACTGTCATTGTACGGCAGCTGGGTACTGGAGCTCTTCGTGGGAATCTAGGCATTTTCAGAAGTCCCAGCTCATCCCCCGGCATGCTGGTGATGAAGGGAGGAAGACGGCCAGCTTCCCAAA
Organism: Gymnarchus niloticus; assembly: GCA_009936485.2. Taxonomy (NCBI): domain Eukaryota; kingdom Metazoa; phylum Chordata; class Actinopteri; order Osteoglossiformes; family Gymnarchidae; genus Gymnarchus; species Gymnarchus niloticus. The sequence goes on along the minus strand of JAACJT020000001.1, from coordinate 27,683,216 downwards.
ACCGCAGCCATCTAGTGAGGTGTCCAGCGGGAGTATGGAAAAGACGGCTTGGGGAGACTCGTCCCGAAGGCAGCCACCGTGGCAGCCGGAATGCTGTTAGCAGCGCCGGACACGTCAGGTGGCCGTCACGCTCTCCGGTCTGAAGCTGAACCCTCTCGAGACAACAGCCGGTAAGGGTGACCTGCGTGACAGGTGCCTGATGGGCCTTGTCTGTCTCTGCAGGCCTTAGGCAAAATGAGTCCGGTGCTGTCTGCCCAGAGGCAGCAAGCGTGGCAAAAAAACAGCGAAGGTGTTCAAAGCCAGGGGATTAACTGACATTGTGTGTGTCAATATCAGGTGGTTAGCCATTGCTGCCTCTCGGCTAGGGTGCCCAAAAACACCACAGCCTGTCCTCTCCCGTGCATGTCCCCCACACCATACGGAGCCATAAACCAGAGCCATGGAGAAGGTCAGTGGCTAGCTTAACGTCCCCAAGCCCTGCCATGCGTCCTTGGCTGCTTGTTTTATGCCGACAGGCAGAAGGATGGAAAGAATGTGAGAAGCAAATGACCTTGTGAGCAAAGTGGTGGTAGAGGAGACGGGAACCCCCCCGGTAATGGGATGGATTATCGAGGAGGGGAGGGGGGGTTTCGCCCAGGAGCACCACTTTGGTCATGGTAAGAGGCCTAGCGCACACGTACCTTGGAAAAGAGCGAACCTGGCATCTCCAACTGCTATGTTTGCTCAAGGGGCTTCAGCAAAAAGGTTTGGCGAACTGAGGAAAAGGTGAAGAAAGGCAGCTGAGCTACCGTATTCAGAAAAGGTACAGAATCCGGGGGGTGCAGGGGCTACAGTCTGTGGGGTCTGTAGTCAAGCGCTTGTTTCTAATGCGGGGGAAAATCAGTTTGCGTTACAGGGATGATAGCATGGATTCCCGAGTGCGATGGGAATATAGAACTACAGCAAAGCAGCCCTTTAAAGCTGCCTACAAAGTCACGTCTCTTGCCTGAGCAGAAGGCACTCATCTGCACACCAATGACGTTAGTGGAAGGTAAGCTGGTCTACGCTGTGGCATCTGTAGCCGTGATGTAGTTTGTTAAGCCTGCAGCCAGAGGATCCCGGTGTTGTTGCTCCGTTCGCTTATACTGAGGCTACTTTCTTTTTCCCTCCATTTTTAACTGCATTAGCATGAGATGACACACCTTGCCATGCACTTTCACGTGTGAGGTGAAGAGCCGTCTGCATCTGGCTCGATTATGAATTTTCAGTTCTGTTGTCGATTTTGTTCGGCTGATAAGACATGCTATGAAAAAAATTCCTAGTTGATAAAGACAACGTGAGGTCATCAGAAAATGCCTGGTCAAATTCCACGTGGTGCCGATGCAAATGCTGCTGTTTGGATGGGTGGGTAGGGGGGTGAGGCCAGGCTTGATATTGTGTAGTCTGGAAACACAACTGATGCTCGGCCATCCAGATCATGAGCGATTAGTTGTGAGTGTGCAACTGTGCAACCTCGAAGTGCGATTCAAAAGCCGAGGATGATCACACCGTGTGAGGGGGTCATTAAATATCGACCATCGGTTTTAAATAAGTGACAATGAAAGACCTTTCAAGTTAAGTTATTCAGCTGAATGTTTTTTGTTGAATTCATTACTCAATCTTACTATTTTCGTTGTGTATATGACCATGTTGTGCTGGAATGAGTTGGGGTGAGACCCTTGATTAAGGGTTACAACAGCAAGACCCATCGTGGGATGGGAATCGACTGCCTCTCGGGTTACAAATCCCTGTTCCCAAGCAACGTGATAGCTGCCACCCGCCTCCGTCAGACAGAGAAGGTGAGAAATCAATTAGCACACGATGTGAGGTTCCATCCTGTCAGGGGCGTGAGGAGACCAGGCTTTGCCACCATCAGCTTCCAGTGCCTGATACAGCTGGGTAGTTCGCGCTGATTTATCTCACCGTCATCCCAGCGACCGCCCTCATCTGGAGGCCATTTATATTCTGGCGGGCCGTCGACGGGCGTCATTTCACTCCGAGCGTGGGACGCACGATGACCGACCCCTTCATAGGTGCGATTTAACAGCTCGGCGAATTACCCTTCAGCGATATTGAAACATCTGCTCCGATGGTGACGTCTCTCTCCGTTCCAGAGAAGCAAAAGTCCGTCAGCTCGTCCGAGAAATGCTTGGCACCCAATTCTGATCCGCATGGCACTTGATGAGAAATCACCTCCCGATCTCGTGCAGTGGCCATAACTGAACTCACACCCGGGGTTAGCCCATTTGGAAGTCACCAGTCCAGGACAAATATCCAGTTTGGCTCTAACGGACCCCTCTGGCACTTTATCTTACTGCAGCCAAGCAAAACAGGCTTCTCCGATACCAGAAAAAAATCCACCGAATGTCATGAATCCCTCATAGATATTTGACACTACACTGGTACGTCAGTTTCTTTGAGTCAGTAACTGACTACTCGGTTAGCAATTTAAATCTTTGAATACTCTGACAGGCAAATTTATTTAAAAGACAATTAACCTCCTCAGTGAACAGACAGATTTAGACTGCCTTCACATATTCACTCTCTGACTAAGATTAATTTAAATGAGAAGGCATTGGTTGAAGTTTGTCTGTGCTCAGTGCTTTGCAAATGCCTTCCTATGGCATTCTGCTATGTGGAATTACAAAATGATGTAGGCACGTGAAACTTAAAAGTTTAAATATCATATGCATTTAAACTCAAGATTTCTGATTAGCAATACAGATGCAAGTCTTTTTGGATGAGTCTTCATCAAGAGAGAATTTTTTTTGGCTTAACCTTTTCTCCAGTTGCTTGGAGATCGCTTAGGAATAATATTTTTTCAAATCTTTCCAGAGATTCTCAGAACGAATCATATCAGGACTTTGGCTGTGCCGGTGAAGGACATACACTTTCTTATTCTCAAGCCAGCCCAATTTTAGCCCTGTCCTCTGGTTTATGGTGCTGCTATAAGGTGACATTTCATTCCACTTTTAAGCATTTAGTAGACAGCCTTTTTCTTTCAAGCAGCACATTTGTGGAAAAGGACCACATTTTGTAAGTGAGCAAGCAGACCCTTAAAATTAGATGACCGTGTTGTGAGCAGTCGAATCACCCCTGTCAGGAAATTCATACTAGCTGATTTGCATCAGTACTTCATCTAATATTTAACTGACAATTGCATGCTGGTGTAGAAAACAGCACAAAATTTTCTGGAATGTTCCAAACAGGGATCCTGCTTGGTGAACATTTGATTGCCTGGAACGTAGGTGCCACAAAAGAAAGGGAAAGGAAACACACCGATCTTATTCCGGATAGCTTGCTGTATTATATTTATACGCAACCTACGTTACTGGTGCCATTTCAAAGGTGACTTATGTTGCATCATCCATCTGGGCCTTACATGGGAAAACCTGCAAGCAGCTCTTCAGTATTTTTTTAAAATGAAATGCAAGGTTGCTGCAGTGTTAAGCCACATTTTGTGCAAGTCCATGGTTTAAGTGCACAGGAAATTGCCTTTGAATCATCCACCAAAGGTCCAAGAAGGGTTCCCAAGCTTGATGCTACTAGAGCAAGGTTTAGGGGCCCTGAAACCGGGAAGGAACCTGACTCGAGGGAAGCCACTCAGCAGTCTAAACCTTGTGCAAGTACTCGCAGGTACTTAACCACACTTCTGAGCACTTTTGAAGATGCGGAACCAAAAGATAGTCGCTTAGGATCGGGGAACGTAGCATTAATTCTCATTAGAAAAAAAAAAAAAACAACGTTTCGGCATAATCCTCTGCAGGAACAGGGCGAACATGCTAATGCTTCCACAAGACCTAATACATCAAGCGTGACTGAGGTTCTCATAAGTAGGACACCGCAGAAGCTGACAGACAAAAAAAAAAAAAAATCCTATTTAGAGAGACAAGGTACAGAAAGGCAGAGAAGCTGTGCAAGCTGGCAGGGCAGGCGTCAAAGTTTGTAAATGCAAATGTAGCCCAGCCTGGTGCGGAGAGCCTGTCAGAAAACGGGTGGCTAAAATAACTCAAACAGACCGGTGAGGGAAGTGACTATGAACAGCGAAACAGCATCACCTGGAAACACTGAGATACTTTAGCATGAATGATGAATGATCTAGCGGGAATCATAAATCTAAGGTGGGAATCAGAATGGCTAAATCGACTCTCCGTGAATGGGCTGTCACACGTTTACCCCGCTTGAAGAGCAGCCGAAATAACCGGGAAGGAACCCTTCTGGCCCCATGCAGCCGCTCTTGATGGCGCCTTGGTGTTTTGTAAACACCCCAATCGATAACACTCCTTTGCAGGCAAAATGCTGAAAAAGTTAGAAGCTGGTAGAGCGTCGGCTGTCGAGGCCTCTGAAAAGCCGAATGGGAAACCTGAATATCAAAGAATGCCGTAGCAAAGCCGGCTATATGCTAAGGCAACCGATACAATCATGTTGTGAGCCCCGATAGGTGCCGAAAATGTTTTTCCCCCATAATCCATGGAAGATAAAATGTTCTTGTTGAGAAAAATCGCAAACAAACAAAATAACAAAGTATATGAGAGCAAGACTGGTCTTGTATATAAAAAAGTAATAGTCTCCGTTATCTCCATTACAAGATTGCACAGGGCTGTTCTTGTGCGATGTTCTTAGGCGCTGAGCTCACTCTTTGACTGAATATGCACCCAGCAATGGAAGTGGCTTTCTGCAGCATTTATTAAAAACCCTGCCAGTATCAGGAGATAACAGTCCTATAGTACAGATGCTAGCAAGTTATTTGTTTTGGGTTTTCTTCCCCACAACAGTTTGGCTTTTTACATAAAAGAGGCTTCAGGTACCCTTGAGAAAAGCTGTATTTTTTTTTCGGCAAACTTCCATCTGTGTGAATCAGGTGAAAATGTATGAAGCGCAAAACACTGAGTTCCTATAAACCACACGTTGCGCAGGGAGCAAAAGAGTGTGACGTTTGAGCCAGGCCGAGTCACGAGTGGGACTGGCGTGGTGTTAAGGGTTGATGAACAGCCCAGGAGCAAAGTGAAACGCAGACTTGCCTGTGTGCTCTGCCTGCTCCATTTTCGGCAGACTTGAGGGGCGTCCTGCTACACGCCCGAGTGAATCAGCGTACACGCCGAAGCAGCTATGCCGTTCTCTGCTTGTGTTTCACCGTAATGACGGTGCAGTTAGAGTCGAAGGTGCATTGTGGGATTTAGTGGGGAGGCCTGGGGGGAGGGAGGGGCGATTTAATTCTCCGTTCAGTTTTTTTCATTGACATTACACTAGTATTACGCTAGAAAAGTGGGACAGACCTTCTGCTGCTCTATTTAATCCTTTTGATCTCCCTGAAGACAACAAGAATTTGTTAATTGTACTATTAACACATGATTAAACATAAATGAATCATTGCAGAATCATAATTTTGATATTAATGTATAATCTGCTTTAACTGTAAAAAGAAAACATTCCATCAATAAGAAATATATCCATCCACCCATCCTCAACCACCTGTCCAGGTCATGGTTGCAGGTGCGAACTAATAATATAAAAATCAATCATGGAAATTATTTTAAAGAGTATAATGTATGCCATGTTTGGTCATCGCATTGTAGCCTCATGCCCTGTGTGTAGCCTGTTTGTTGTTGGCAAGTTCCCCCTGTTTACATATGGGCTCCATGCCGTAGTCCAAACTGTGCCGACAGGTGAACCGGTCTCTCTAATTTGACGTTAGTGTGTGTTTGCACGGCTGACGGTGGCCTGGCATGCTTCACGCGCCGCCTGGCTCCAGGCTCCCCGTGACCCAGTGGTGGATAAGTGATTACAGAAGACTGATGGACAACAGCATCTGCCATCTGGGGACGCAGGCTGTCTAGCACTTAAGGACATAGAGTTGTAGCCCAGGGATTGTCAGCTTATGTCACAGCAGAGGGCCTGATATAATACGGCTGAGCAAGAAACCTCCAGCAAGATATTCAGCTCTATAAATGAACAATGAGTGATAAATACTATTGATACAAGATACGAATAAAAGCAGTAGAGCGTGTTGGTGTGTACTGTTTTAGAACCTGATGACATAAAAGTGCACTGAGGGTAAAGCTCCGCAGAATGTACACACGGGCAGGTTTAATCCAGGATCATCAATTTGAAACCCCCAACCATGCTGGTCCCTGGACATTTTAGGTTAAGTGGAGGAGTCCCCCTTCTCTTCTCAGCCTCTGGAAACCCCTCGCTCCTCCACCCGCATTCCCAATGTGCCGGTAAGCAATTACATCACCACCCTTGGCTGTGGAACACGATTGGTCATGGTTGGCCTTTCTGCTGAACCTCAAGGCACGGTTAGATGAGAAAATGGGATTGACCATTCTTTTCATGGGGTGGAGAAATATTCCTTCTCTGAGGTCTTCACTCACTGTGCTGGGGCTGGGACTTACACGTCCTTATCTCGTCCTCTGTAGACTCACCGCTCCCGTCAGCTAGCTATCCAGGGTCACAGCTTCTCCCAGAAAAGGGTGTTAACAAAAAGAAAAAGTAACAAACTACGCAAAGTGAATTGTGGAACTACCAGAATAATCATGTTCCCTCGGTCGCGTTACCTTTGGAGTCTCGTTCAAAGTATTACAAGAATTTGGTTAAGATATATTCCACCTTTTTGCATACTTGGCCCTGTAATCCTACCGTTTAGTATTCAAAGCCTCTTGACTCGAGTCAACCTTGAATTTCGACTGGAAGGATTAACTGCCGAACCGCCTGCATGTCACGAGAAATCCCCTCCGGAGACGCGGCGTGCGGGGTATGTTTTGTTCTGCGTTTATGGAAACACAAAAAAAGGCTTGGGACAGGTGGAGTCTACCCATCTGTCTCCTGTTCCATGCATTCTGATCAAAGAGCCCAAGATGTATATTTTATTACACGAGTATCTTTAGCCTTACCTGCCATCTCCGATTTCAACTGCGAGGCCCGTCATGACTGTTTTTGTTACGTTCGCAGTAAAACGTAGAACGCATTCCGCTTATCGCTAACGAGTCTGCACAGCTTCGTCCGCGAAGGGCGAGAACGCTTCGTCTATCAATCCTTGGATGGATGAATATTGAATGAGTTTTTTTTATGATTTCAGCAGCAATATCTCAAAGGAAACATGTTATGAAGATAGTCTGAACTATCACTGATATTGCAGGCTTTTTAAATATTAATGTTACTTAAAAAAATCACTTCCCTGTGATCATAATAAAGGTTGCTTAATGAGCGTCGGCATCGCAGACCTACCGTGTGTAGTGGGATGCTACGCAGGGCCGAGTCGCGCTGATCTTCTGCGGTTGGGTTCCTTGAGTGGAACCAAATGTCACCGCACCCTCACTGTGTAATTATTTATCACACTTGGAAAAGTTAAATTCAGGGTTATCTACGAATATGCAGATGTCAGCAGCATTTTACATCTTTGTATACAAAGTGGGCATTTCAGTGTAAATAGTACACATATACACCAAGACACGATTACCCATCCTTGCGGCCCATATTTTTTGTGAATTGTGCCGTATCTTTAGATGAGAGAAACATACAAGTGCTGTTGTTTTTTTTTTTTTTTTTATCGAAAGCAATTTTGATTAGATCCTCTTGACCTTTTAGATGATCCAAACAATTGAATCTGTAATTGAATAATCGACCTTAAATCCAGACCCTTGACTCTACAGTCATTTTCTCAAATAATTTCGGGGCTATGGAGGGGCTGAATTGCCCTTGTCAAATGGTATTAGTCATGCCCCAGTGTGAAACATGAGTGTGGTATGATTACATGTGGACCTGCATGGCGTTTCACGTTTCACGGACAGGGACGCAGCATTCCAAGGATGGGGTGGCCTTCAGGATTCCTAACAGGATTCGTTGTTAAGATTTTAATTTGATAACACATTGTGGCGGTTCAAAGGAAGGCTACTCTAGTCCCTATAAAGTCTGCTTTCTCGTATAACAAGAGGCCAGAGAAATTATATTAGGGAATATAAAATCCATAGTCTGTAGCCCTGACACAGTAAACTCAATTTGTGCGGTTTTATGAAGAAATATAGCAAGCACGTCAAGTGAATGAATTAACAAAATAATTGGGAATGTGTGTTTACAGTGATGTTTGAGAAACGGCCTAAGAATCTTCACGACCCTCTCTTTCAAACTCAGGTTACTGCTGTTGGCGAGATTTTTTAGAGGCTCATCCATGAGGCTTGACGTTCATGTGTTTGTTTCAAAAGGAAGGGAAGAGAATACTGATGTGTAATGAATAGATGAGGAAAGTCCAAGTGCAGAGCCAGGTTCTTCATTCAGGGCCCAGAAACAGGTCTGGTCAAAACCGAAGTCGACAAGGTTTCCAGGAGCCAAAGGGGCATCCAGAACCATAGTTGCAGTCAAGATCCAGAGTAGCAGTCAGCACGGCAAACAAATTCAAAAGATGAGAGGCAAAAGGGCAAAGGGATAAGCAAGGGTCGGGCACAGGAAAATGCTTGGGAAAGATCAGAAATCACAGTAGTATGGAGTGAGCCAAGGCACCTGGGATACTTAAAAGGGAGCAGCTCAAATGGAATCAGCTGTTTTCAATATTGTGAGGATGAGGAACGCTGGTATGGGGGGTGTGGCTGGCTGGATGTTGACAGGGCAGGATTGGGGCGGGGCTGACTTGGTGTGGGCGTGACAATAAGAACTAAGCACAAGTCTTTTGACCCATCACAAGCTGAATTTAATCTCAAATTAGAGCACTACACATGAATTTTACACATTTAGAGTCATTATCCTATCCCATTTTAATTTTTTGGCAAATAAGGGAGATTAAATTTGTTAATTAGACTTATTCTTTAATTAGACATTGCATCACTGAATTTTATGATAAGTAATTTATTTTCCTCAACATCAGCTTCACAAGGTAATTACTGCTCAACACTTAGTTTTTGCCTCAACCATATGCTGTTTCACTGAAGGATGGGACAAATGAGGCTTCAAAACCTGTGGTGGGTGGGAGAATCCTGAACAACCAATCAATGCTGGCACTAAATGAGGCTTCAAAACCTGTGGTGGGTGGGAGAATCCCAAAAAAACAATCAATGCTGGCACTACATGAGGCTTCAAAAGCTGTGGTGGGTGGGAGTATCCCAAAAAAAAAAAAACAATCAATGCTGGCACTACATGAGGCTTCAAAACCTGTGGTGGGTGGGAGAATCCTGAACAACCAATCAATGCTGGCACTACATGAGGCTTCAAAACCTGTGGTGGGTGGGAGAATCCCAAAAAAACAATCAATGCTGGCACTAAACGAGGCTTCAAAACCTGCAGTGGACATATCCACCATGAGTTTTGACACCTCATTGTTTCATCACTAGATTTATTCCAGAAATGTTACTGAAATAAAAGACGTTGTTTCAATATTCAAATCACTCAACTTTTACAATAGCACTGATCCCTAAGATGCAATCCAAGGTGAAAGTTAAAGTTAATGTAAAGTCTGTTATTCTTTAATGTGCTTCAATGAAGTATGATCATTCACCGTGGGAGTATAATTTACATGTGAATAATTTATAGTAATTTATTTAGGAATTGACAGCAGTTTTTTCAAGACAATTTTCAGTTGATAATAACCAGTTATCTGGTTTCCTGCAATCCAAAAACATGCGATTTGATCAACTTCAAAACGACGTATAGCGTGTGAACGTGTGCCCTGCAATAGACTGACATCCCACCCTGGGGTTGGGCCACCTTGGCCTCGTACTGATGGATGGATTGATGTCTAAACTATCGATGGAGTTTTGATGGGAGCATGGCAATCAGGACCAGTAATTATGGTGGGGGATAGGAATTGTCCCCAGATTTTCTCTCTGCTTTCCAAATAGTATACAAGGCCACCAATTAATATTGTTACCAGCTAAAAGACATGCTCACCCATTACATTCTATTTCCCTCCCAGTCATACCAGTCGAAAACCAGGATGCTGGTGGAATCCCGTCAACATATGAATTAGGAGAGGTAAATTGAATTCCTGGTCCAAAATGACTGTAGTTGAAAGGGCATAAGTTAGTGTTGAAAAAGAACAACATATATGTATATGAAGGACCTGTGTGAATGAATCGGAATCCATCCATCCATCCATCCATCCATCCATCCATCCATCCATC
>JAACJT020000001.1:27636790-27658518 GCA_009936485.2 Gymnarchus niloticus | reverse complement strand
TATCATCCTGTCCTGTGTGTACCTGTAATGGGCATCTCTAAATTGCCCACAGTGTGTTTGTACCCAGAGATGGATTAACATCCTGTCCTGCATGTACCTCTGTCCTCTGCTTCCTGCAAAAGGCACAAGGCCCCCTTGTGACCCCGATAAGGATATTTGGTTAAAAGACAGATGGATGAGTAATATAAATTCATTTTAAGCATAAACCCCATATTTCAACGGAAATGTGATTAGGGGAGTGATTATTCGACTACACGGTAGCAAATGACAGAGTATGTCTTAAAGGTTACTCATACAAATGTTGGATGTCATTTGCTGGAAGCAAGACAACAGCTTGACTGCAGGGAACCCATAGCATCTTTATTAAGCCTAGAAGACCAGAGAGCTAACTATGATGAGTCACCAAGATTGTATTCCCACTCTCATACAGATATGTAGGAGGAAATGTTTTTTTTGTCACATTTAGGGTCCTCTGAAGAACTTTGACAGTTCCAAAATCAAATTGACATTTTTATTCAGTCCCTCTGTCAAAAAAGTCAAGTACTTTGTGATGTGTCCTCTGCCTTGTTCTTCAGGAAAGATTTTACCGTCCTCCCAAAACGGAAACGTGCCCCCCTACTTGAGTGTCAGTAACCCCCCGGTCCTTGCCTCTCCCAAGTGTCTTCGAGCCGAGATAATGCATCGTTCAAGAGATTGAGCTGTGCCACACTCCAAATTATAAATGGAAATATTCAGGTATAATTGTACTAAATAATTATAATGTATGACTTAAATTAAGGCAAAGTCAATGATTTTTTTTTTTTCCCCATAATGGTGGCATATGAATGTATGCATAAAAAGCTGCATAAATAAAAATAAAAAATTAATTTGGTATAAAATGAAGGCTGCATCACCTAAAACCTTTCAGGAATTCTTATTTTCTATAGAATCACAAAGAGACATTGGGTGAAATTGTCATTCAGATTAAGCATACTGGCTAAAAGCGTGTGACCTTAATAAGATGGAATTGCTGACAGAGACGTAGGCTGTGGCATTGCACGATTTACCGACAGTGGAGTTAGCCTTGGAGAAATAAATAAGTAAATAAATAAATAAGCAGACCATCTACAAATACCAATTTGTTTGTCATGGTGAATGCTTCCTTGATTGAATGGTTAACGGCGGAAGAAAAACACATTCAGAGTCCGTTTCCATCCGGCCTTAATGGCTACACATGAGGCTGATGCCAAAGCATGGATCCGAGACAGGACCGATTCTTTTCATCCCCCCAAGAAGAATCCAGAAAGGCTACAAATAAAGGCAGCCTGTAACTGAAATGTTCTTATATTAATGTCAAAGGGTGAGCTCCACAAACACTTTTGCTTGAGGGCTTCCGTGATGCATTTACGACAAAGTGGTCTCGATAGGCCTGAGTTCTTCTGGATCGCTGCTCATGGCGACACACACAGCACGTCTTAGAGAACGCCATATGTCTCAATTGTTTTTGCAACACCTTCTTGCAGGAGCTTCGTGTGCTCGGGGAGAGATAAACTATATACGCTAACAGCGTAAAACGTTGACATCCTCTCAGCATTCGTGACCACATTTATATTCGATTTACCTTCAATGACCTCCGGGAAAACAGATTTTTTTTTTTTTTTGTTGCCGTGCGATCACAACGGCGACTTTTTGCGGAACTTACTGATAAACAAGGGCGAGTCGGCTTCCACAGTGCTTCAGACTGACTAATGCATGCGTGCAAAGAAAGTGAGACAACTATAAACACACATCATTACCTCATCGCTGTGGCCAGAGAGATGCAGGATAACCAGCTCAGTGGCAGTGATGGCGGGGAGCATTTATCAGCATCAGTACCCTTGAAGACGAGTTACACAGTGGAATGTTAATTATATTCTCCTCAAGCTCAGACGGATGGCAAAACGCAATATCGATCCTACACTTTAGAATCTTGTTACATTCTGGTTTTTATTCTATTTTTTTTTTTCGTGAGCAGTAGGTCGAGTCCCCTAATCTTGGCTGAATTCACATTACCAACAGATGCAAAGTTGCCTTCATGCTACACGTAAGAAGCACTTTGGCAATTCATAGCTAGTGATTAATCAGAATGCTTCCAGAAAGGTTTGACTATCATCCATACTTTGATTTCTAAGTTTTTGTTTTATATTTCGTATAAAGAGAGGGGTGCTTGGTTGAATTTTATACGGGGGCAAAAGAAAAAAAATCATCAAGTGCAAAACACTGAAATTTCTGCTGCAATTAGATTTGGTCATTAGGTGTAATTTAAATATGGTCTTTAAGCTTAGCTGCTACCGAGAGGACAGCTATGTTTGAATCTCCACATGCGTTCAGGATGTAAAGATGGCGGCCGTTTCTCAACATTCTGGGGTGTCGGCACTTGTTTCCTCACATGCAAAAGCATCGTGCTGATCCGCTAAGTAAATGAAATGGCATCTGCAAATGTAACGCGACTCCACTCTAATAGTATCTGACTCCCAGCTGTCATTCCAAGATTCCTTCAAATTGAATATTTTTCTTCTCCGCAACCTCTGGTGGAGTTCATAAAAGATTAATTTAGGTAAAATACGTATTTCTGACTAGCTTCTCGGTATGGATGGAGAAACTGCTTTTGGGGGGGGGGGGGGGGGGGGGGGGGGGGGGGGGGGGGGGGGGGGGGGGGGGAGCGCGGCTGCCAGTGGTAGGGTACGGTGGGTGGAGATGGGTGTCAGACTTTCTTAGCCCTGGAGGTGACTCTCACACAACTTGTCGTGTGTACTGTATACGCGTACAGAATGAAAAAAAAAAAAACTAAAACAAAATCAACATAATTATTCATTTCCGATGCTTACCGAAAATTAAATGGTGTTTCACAGGCCCCATGCCTGGGGAAAACTGGAAACCCTCTTTTCATGATAAACATTAGGGGCTTGTCCTCACGCAGACGTATTTTTGATGTAGTCCACGGCGCTTGCGTTTTAGAGTAATTGTAGGGGGAAATTATAGATTGATTTGAAGCAAGCGCATAATGAGAAACATGATTAGCAATTATGAGGTATTCATCAGCTCTCTAATGAAATTGTTTGAAAAATGTAGCAAAACCCAAATCTGGGAAAAATGAATGGGGGGGAGGGGGGTAGCATTAATGCAATCTGACAAAGGAAGTCATCGAGCAGCGGCGTTCAGTAAGGGTCTAGGGAAATGAATACCTTCTTTACAAGCAACAGAATGCAGTTTACCACAATCCAAGTCTAGTGTACGTCTTATTTCTAAAAATGGATTGTGTTTCCATGCTCTACATCTAAATTTTAGTGTCATTTACTTTGTTAGGATGATTTTTAACTAATATTGTATCTCCTAAACATTTTCATGTTGAAAACACAATACTTTTTTCAACATAATAATGGAGAACAAATTGCTGTAGCTGGTTACCAATAAACATGATAGCTATTAGAAGACACAACGCATTGGATATCATCACCCTTGTATGTTCTTTCTGCTAATGCTGTTTGAGCGTTTGTGAATAAGGAGGACACCGGTGGGTTTGGACATTACAGACAGTCATCACACTTTCACAACACGTACACATACAGGTTTAAATAGCTGCCACTGTACCTGCAGACACAGCATGACGGTGGGTCTGACGGTCACCTCAAAATGCTGAGAACGCATTTGGTCCATTGAGTTGAATAAGGAGACCAGGCGATACATCATCCCAAACACTTTGAGAATGCGGGGGCTTGCAAACTCATCATAACAGATTTCTTGTCACAGCACCATTCCCAGAAACATAGACAGTGTGTAATATTTCCCCTGTGCTGCCCAGACACATCAGGTAAATGGTAGCCAGCGATATGCAAGCTACAGGACTGATCCTCGACCAAAGCTAATGCCGGGGTCCTCAGACCTGGTCCCCAAGGATAATTTGCCGGCTTCCCAGGCTGATTTATCACCCCACAATCCAACACTGATAAAGACAGCTCAGTTACTTCAATTAGGGTTGTAATGAGTTCGATCTGCAGCTTAATCGCTCAGGTAGAAAGACAAACCTGGTGGATCCTGTCCCCCTAGAGCCTAAAGTGAATACCTCAGGCCCATATAGATAGTGGATTACCCTCTGCTTTTACAAGCTGGCTGCCATTTTACAGATGAAGTTGTTCATACTTGCAGTTATATTCCAGAGTAATTATCAACACAACGAGTAGTAGAATTAGTCCTTGAGATCCTCTTCTGGATAAGTGGTTGGAAGATGGATGGATGAATGGATGGATGGTAATATACACTTCAGTATATTACGGCAACAATTGCTTCATTTTTTCTACCTCGGTTTCAAATTACATAGATCTGTTGAGTCTTTCTAATACGAATGACTGTCATGGTCAGTCCTTAAGAACTAATAAACATGAAGACTGATCCTCTGGACGTTTAGAGGTCTGGTGTTGTCATCTCAGTGTGATGCTGGGCAGGTGTTTATAGCAAAACACGTTTTGTGTTTCTTTCTAATCCAGGACACTGAGCAAAATGCATAAATTAAATTAACATATGCATGTGTAGTATGACACAAGGCAGGAAGGTTCTCATATCATGAATATTCATGTTTCCATTGATCCCATTTAACAGGGCTGGACTGAGGACACCTCTTTGAAGATCGTGGCTAACTTGAGTTGCATGGAATTAATTGGAGTCTCTGCTGTGGTGAAGACCTGGCCTAGAAACAACATCTTCATTGCCCGTACTTTCCCCCACTTTTCCACAACACAGGGCTGTTCCCTTTCGATCTCCTACTTACACATGCAACGATTATCCATTGATCTGTGCTGCTTGTTCACAATGAGGCACTTATTATCTTTAATCATCAGTAGAGAACTATTTTGTAATCACGTACGGAACCCTCGGGAACACAAGTGAGGAAATGGTTCAAAGCATCTGAGTGGGAGTTTGTCGCGCATTTTTCAGTATAAACATAGAAATATCATTTGAATGGGACTCGTGTAAGGATTGGGACACACTTCGCATTTCTGTGCATCGCTGCGCTTTCATTCTTTCCCCCTTCCTCAAATCTGTTGTATGTTAATCAAAAGAAACTTGTACATGAATATGAATTGCCTGTCGTAATCTGTCTGGCTAGTTTTTCAGTCCATTTCAGGCCGAATTGACTCGCCGTTGTAATCTGACAGGCCCATTCATGTAGCTCCAGCATAACAGAGTGCCGTCGCCCTGGAGACGGTCACAATTTACATGGCAAGTGTGCGAGTGGCCCCTCTCTCTTTATTTACAGCCCGGGTCAAAGCGAGTAGTAATCCTGTAGGGTTCGAAAAAGATGTCAAAGTCGGCTCCTAATTGGAGGGAAGATCTCGTTAGTCAGAGTCTAAGATTGCGTGCGTGGGCTCCCCAGCATTCGTGCCTTAGATGCACATCCTGGGAGGGGTTGCTTTCTAGCTGCAGAAGTTCAAGGAGGGGATGGCAAGGAGGGGGAGCTGGTGCGTGGCCTGCGCTCGTTAATTATCGCGGATGCGACTGAGGTGGCCACCGATGCCCGGGGGCGAGTCTCGTAAAGCAGGTGCCGAGTGCAGGGCCTGCCTCGTGTTTGGACCCGCGAGCGTGACATCTTTTCTCCTGTTCCACCCCGGCGTTTGGGAGCCTAGCGACACTTTTCACACGGCTATGAGTCAACTACAGTCAGCACCAGCCACCCACACACTCGGCTCACACAGCGGAAGAGGAAAACGAAACTATTTATTAACCTCGCATCTTGATGTCGTAATTCAGCGTTTTCTTACCAGCGGAGCCTCAGAAATGACCTTTTACTTTCCCTGAGCTTCCCAACTATGACTCTGGCCTTTTTTTTTCTTGCACGCTGGGTTACAGAAAACCATTTTTTTTGCGCTCCCAAACATTGCTAATAATTGTCGATTCTCACGTTAGTAAAGACAGCAGCATTTCAGTTAAAAGTCTGCACCAAACTGACAGATGGCATCTCATTAATGTGTAATAAAACTTGAGCAAAATATTGCTGTAACACGTGAACACACATGCCAAAATTAGGATATTTATATCGACAGAACAGTGAATTCGGTTGTCGGGATTCTACTCAAAAACCCACAGGAAAAAAAAAAAAAACTTTGAAACTTTTTTCATTTAATGCATTCCTTTTGGTATGACATTTGAAAAATCAGAAATTATCAATGGCACGTTTATTCATATAATTCTTTCCATCATCTAACAGTGTGAATTTGGCAATTTGTTAATTTGTCTAAGTGTAAATTAAATCAAAGATGGCAATTCAATTATTTCACTAAAAAGTACAGATATTGATTATTGAACTTGGCAGTGCTAGGAACAAGACTGGGTTAACTGCACCAGTGGCTGATGGGAAATCCTAGTGTGTGTTGTCAGAACGGAGGCTGAGGAGGTGTTTAAGAGCAAGCTCCTTTGTTCAGTGTTCAATACAAATTTATCACGTCGCAAAGGGAAAGGCAGTCAAAATTTCAGGATTTTTCCCAGTGCACTCAAAGGCCTGCACAATAAGGTTTAAAAATTCTTATATTTTTACAATTTATTCTGGACTATTTTGGAGAGCATGCCATTTGATAAGGTCAATTTCTTATGCATTTTTTTTTCCAAAAAAAACCATGCCTATATGACTATACGAAAAGAGGTGAAACGAATTTCCTACTGAATAGTCATACTCCACAGGAGTAGAACATAAAGTTGAACATGAAATAATAGCGTGAAATATTAAAGAGAAAACATTAAACAAACTGAACTGGAGGTGTTCTGCTCTAAACATGCATTGAGATTAATTAGACCCAGCTTTCTGCACTAATTTGTCTTTGCTATGTTAGGTTATGATTGCCAAAGCTGGTTTCGCTGCCGGAGACAAAGTATTGACTGTATGTCATGGATTTAGCAGTTACATATGATATAAAGATCAGGAAGTGCAATAATATTCCAGTTCTTTCAGAGATATGGTTTTAATTGTGTTGAGAAGTGACGATGCAGTCCAAGTGAAAGACATTTAGTGCATTTTATTTTGCTGTTTACTTACTGGTTGCTTGCATGCCTGCATGTTTTTCAAATATCTTTTGAAGGTTCATATATTAAGATACCATTGGTTGCACTTTATTAAAAGCGTTTTGATTGGAGGGTTAATGGTGGTGCATCTGCCAGCTGAGACCTTCTGCTTATCAGTCAATCCGTGCTGACTGGGACCGGAACTTCAGAGGAATATGTGAAAGGCTTACTAAATTTATTAGAAGTGAAGTATTGCAGCTCAGTCACTGGCTTCGTTGTTTCACACCTTCAGGACTGGGGGTTTGATTCCTGCCACCAGCTATGTGTGCGTGGAGTTTGCGTGTTCTCCCTACGTCGTGTGGGTTTCCTCTGGGTACTTTGGTCCCAGGTTTGGTGAGTCATTGTCTCTAAATAATGCATAGCGTGTGAATGTGATTGCGTGACTTCCAGTGCGAGTACGTACTCGCTGATGGACTGGCATCCCATCTAGGGTGTCCCCTGCCTCGTGATTCCTGGGAGAGGCTCCAGGCTTTCCGTCACCCTGCACTGGATGAGAGGCGACGGAAAAGGGATGGACGGATGTGAAAAATGACGAACCACGAAATGACAGCACTACCACAAAACAAAAGGCAGATGCCAAAAAGCTTGCTTTTAAGAACTGTCTCGTCGATGGAGAGTTGGGGAAATCCACAGGGAGGAAAGCTTCTGACAGAGACTGAGTCAGGTGAACTGACAAGACCTCCATTGGATGGATTGGTAACGAAAGGGGTGTAGCCACAAGTCCCCCCGTGAAAAAGTACGTAGAATGTGCCAGAGGGTCATACCCAGGAAGAGTTGTGTTTCATTCTGAGCACTCTCTCCGCTATGTGACGAGATGAGTCCTCACCACGCACGAAGCCTTGCATACTCGAAGCGTTACTCTGTTGCACCTGTGTTTTCCAAAGGCAAGCAAATGTGTTGCAGGTATATTTATTCCTGTGATATAATTAACTCATCCTTCGTAGCTGGCTTTTTTTGCTGCTTTGCAGATATTCCTTTCCAAGCCATACATACTTAGCATTTAAATGTAACGCCTTTATTCACTGGGATGTTTTACTGGACAGTAGCCATCCACCCATCCGTGATGGCATCTCCTGGGGAGGGCAATGGTAGGAGTACGCTACTGGAAAATGACAGAATTTAAGTATGATGGTCAGCAGTATAGATGGCAAAATACTTTGCTCTCGGGTCGTTTTTCTGGCCAGTGGATGACAATCACCAATAAATAAAAGCAAAAAAAATCCACATCCGTCACTGACCTCGTGAATGCTACTTAATCTGTAATCTGACTTGGCGAAACGTGACGGTGGTTCCGGCGAGGCGATGCGTGAACCATCTGACTTTCTCGCAGCTTTCCTGGGCTACCTCCTGTATGACTGACCTCCCGAAAAATTTAAGTGCCACGCAGGAGCATATGAGAACCGCCGTACGGCGGGCTGCCGACTGCGGGCGTTCCGTTGAAACGGTCATTACGGGTTTTTAATGCCATTATGTAGCCCTTAGTCTGCTTTGAATTCTCTCGCCTGTTAACTCCGAAGATCGAGGAAGGCCTTTAAAGATGCCTATCATGTATTTACGTTCATGAAATTATACGTATCAAAATAAGGTATTGTTGAGTTTTATTTAAATGACAGACAAATTTGACAACTGATTCTGATTCTTTTAATATATTCCTTTTAAGTTAAGTTGAATCTTTCTGTAGCGAGTTTTCTTAATAGCACAAAATGAACATAGTATTGCTGCTTTCCACAGTTAATTTATAATCATGACCTATTTTTATAACATTTCTAAAAGGGAATATGTTTTTGTCAGGGGAGGAAAAATTAGACTGAACTGGTCAATGCCTGATTGGAAAAGATATCATATAGGTATGATAACTGAGCCAGGGTTGAAGATGCTGTATATGTATTATATGTATTACCAGCCTTACAGACAGGTTTACAGAAGCAGAGACTTTAGCATGCTAGCATGTCCCCACCCTTACAGTGCTTCTGATGTGCTCCAATGACAAAATATTACTTAAATCAATCAATATCTGAATTTTCATTTTAACATTTAACTGCTTAACCACCATTCTGCTTTTGCTATGATTTTCAAAATTACTGCTGAAAAAAAATCGCCAGTTTATGTTGGGTATCTCTGGATCGACCTTGTTCTTGTGTGCTGGTTTGCCCATTAATGGCCTGCCACCAGCCCATCCAGGGTGTACCCTGCCTCGTACCCTGCCTCGTACCCTGTACTTTCAGGGTTGGCCTCCAGACTTTCCGTAGTCCTGCTCTGAATCATCCCTTCTAGGTGGGATACTGTATCTGCTCCGTGTTGTTTTGGGGGAAATAATTTAAACGTTTTAATACTCTTCCTAGTGATAAAATATTACTTTTTCACTGAGCACATAGGAGAATTTTTTGAACTTATGAAAATAAACCATATTGAGCAATGCTTGCAGGATGGAATTACTATTGTTTGTACCTGAAGGAGACTTAGAGGAATTTGAGAGTGATTCATTCCCTTGACCTCCGGCTGACTCATTTCACAAACGGACTCATTTACTGGCACATTTACATTTTTTTTTATTTTTATGTTTTCCCCAGCGGTAATGGGGAAACTTGAGCTGTAGTTAGTTGCTAACATGTTTAGACATTTCTCACAATCACAATCAAGGTCACTGTAAAGGGTGGGCCTTATTTCCCTTAACGATAATAATATTACACAAAGTCAAATAAAGCCATACGCTTTCGCACAGAGTTCAATATTCTGGAGGAAGAAAATGAGGCCTTTTGTTCTGGACACACGCGACGTGCAGTGTGGAGCATCTCTCAGCGGCGTTAAATCAGGGAATCATGGGAGAAATGTAACACCGAAGCAGTTATCAATGAACGTCTGCGAGATATCTTGCATTCACGCTCTTTGAAATCATGTTGTGTTTCTACCTGATTTCGTAATGCTTTTAGTCCATTCGATTCACATCGTGTACTTGAGAATTTGAATGAAATATTTTTGCTGTGTATCAAGGATGATAAGAAATGTACTAATCTAATACCCTGTGACCCTGTACTTGGCAAGTTTTTGGAAGATGAATGGATGGGTCTTGATCTAAGTATTCTCTGCTTTTACATTACGCAGTCCAGACTATTTTCTTCTGAGGTCACTGTAAAATTTGAACTGGGGTCAACCACAGTCAGTGAAATTGGATCACATCTTTGTGGAAAATCCGTGTCGGGTGGAGGGTTGTCCCGCCACTGATAGCAGAGGAAAGGGGAAAAATAGAATCGTGGCATGAAGACGAAGGAGCTGTTCATGCAACACCGTGAAAGGATTGTGAGGAAACACAGATGTGGGGAAGCCAAGCGGACTCTTGAAAGCTCCCAGGGGCTCGTTCAAGCCCATAATTAAGACATGGGAGCAACAGAGAGCTTCCCAGACTTCAAAGGCGGCCTGTCCTCTCCGAGTGAGCAGCCAGGTAGAAGCTGGGCCGAATCCAAGAACTTGAAGATCACTGTGAAAGGAAGGCCAGGTTCCCGTGGTGGAGCTGGGGGGCGTTCTGAGGGCAGGCAGCAGTGCATGGATTCCAGCAGGGTGGCTCTAAGGTTTGTCATTTCTGAGGAAACGGCACACTGGAACAGACCTGGAGTTACCAAGATACCATGTGACAATGATCACGTGACACAATCGAGAGGAGGTGGACACTCATTAGATGAAATGAATCTATTTCAAAATGCTTCAAATGCATTTTGTACATAAAAAATTCCCACCATTTATATTGCCCACTGTGTGAATCAAATGAAAAAGAAAATTAAAATCTGGTGGCAATACAGGACAAGACATGCGTGTATTAAGGGGGTGGTGCTTTCTGAGGTCGCAGTGTGTACATTGATTGGCTGGTAAGTAATGGCGCGCTGCATTGATACCACCAAGAGGCCAGACTGCTCTGCTGAGATTTCAAATTCATCTGTCGATGGGGTTTGCAGCAAAGGCATGGCACGTAAACGGGGGCTGGTGGTCCTCGGCACCTCCCCCCGCCGTCACTCACACATTCAAAGGCTTTTCGATCACAGCATGCCAATGCAGGCTTCCATGTGATGAAGGCGGATGGATCAGTAGCCCTTCTAGTGCAGTTTTCACATAAATACAAGAGATTATCCTCCAGGAGAGTCCGTCGGCAATCCTGCGGTGCCAAGGTCACCCATGTAAAACTGGTGACTGATGATTCACGATTACGTTTTAATTCGAAACGGAAACCGCCAGCCTTCCCTTCGACGGCTCGCTGACCGACACAGAGAACGCACACTCATGGCCAGAGACTCACGATGCAGCGTCTGTCAATATTACTGATCCGCAAGAAAAAGCAATTTGGGACATCACTACGCCTCCCCTTAGAAACGGCGCTGCAAATCACTCACTCCGCTGCAATTTATTTCATGTAGTCCTCTGGGGGCGGTATATGTCTGATGTTGTTAAAAATGGAAAAATCAATGAAAAAGCATTTTGATTTTCTTCATTTAACCTGCCTGAAAGCCAGGCGGCGATTCGGAGAGAAGGACTCTGCGTCTTCAGTGACGTCTCTTTTCCGAAGCGCTCTGTACAATTTACGAGAGGGTGTCATCTATCAGTCGGCTTTAAGCTGCGACATGAGCCGCGGCCTCTCTTACGTCGTTCCTTCCTTAATGAAAGACATCCATTACTGCTGTGCAGCAGTAAAGTTAATACGTACAAATGAGTCCTCAGAACCACTTAACAAAGGTTTCTTATGACGGAGCGAGATGTAATTTCAAGGCTTTCGATTCCAAAGTCGCAAAGTGCTCCCAGCAAACTTCCTGTACAGAGGAAAGGCCATCGCGAGCCTCGGACATCGAGCTGGATAAGAAGCACAATCTGCAGCTCTGCAGCCAATCGAGCCGGTGTCAGGGACTACGCATGTGGACTACCATGCCGAATTACCCTCGGGAAACAGGACCACCCACCACGGGGACACTGGCATGGGACCTATAGTTGCTGCTGACCTGAGACGGGGACCGGAACGCAATTCAATCCATCACACTGAATAGACGATGGCGTGGCTGAGCGCAAAGCTGGAAATGTGTTATAATCCATAATAGAAAAGGTGGGAAGGGAAAAACTTAAACTGAATTTTTTATGCCAGTAATAAAGGAAATAGAAACACTGTTAAGGAAGAGAAGCACACCTACACACAAGCTTTTGAAATTGCCTGTTCATCTCTTTAAGCTGAGCATTGAGCTTCAGCTTTAACACAAATGGCCTCTGTTGTGATGGATAGGGCTGTAATTATTAATATTCCTGACATAATAAAGCATACGGCCGTCCTGTTGAGGGTGGTCCTCTCCCTGTGGACTACAGGCCCCTGTGACCCTCTACTGAATAAGTGGATGGATGGGTTAATAGATTTAGGAATACTACTTTTGTGAGGTTCTTTATCTTAATTAATGTTATTATTATAGGAGACACATACTAATAGCAATCAGCTGAGCTTTAATAAGGAAAATTTGCAATATCAGAGATGTCATTTTTGTTGGCTCCTTATAACAGGAAGTGCCAAGCTATAGTGGGAACCCAGCTCGCCATTTGAAGCGACTGTCATTGGGAAATTGCTTTAGGAACTTGAAGGCCTTGAAGTGAGCTAAAATGAGCTGTCCGGCCCAACAAAGGTTGCACCGTATCAGCGATATCCACGGTCACGTCATTGCAGAGTAATTAAATGCGTCGTCACATGGTCAAAGATACGCTCAACAACATGCATGCCTTACTCGAGAAATATGAATTTTATGAATCTGCAGGGCATAAGGACAATGGCTGCGCCTTTCCATTCACTCACTACCACCAGCATTTTGATGGTAGAACTTCTCTGCTCCCGGTTTTTATGGGTTGCCTGGCAACCTTCCAGCATGTGGTGGAACCACAGGCAACACCGGCCGTCGTTGTCAGAATTCTGGCATGGCGTGAAGCATTCCGAGTCAGGCTATCCTAAGTGATCTTCTGTTCTCACAAAGCATTTCCACTGTTCTTTCCACGGACATGCAGGCCGCGCTTTTAATGTAAATTCAGTTTCTACCCCAGTGCTTTGTCCAGGAACATGGTATCGCTGGTCGGCGACTGCTGCGTCGATGCTTGCGAGAGTGCGGCGAATCACCAGGAGGCTGTTAGTAGGAGACAATTTAAACAAAAACTCAGATTCTTTGGGCTGCATTGACCCCATGAGTCTGAGAAACTTCTCCAAGGCAGACCCCCTGATCTGTGTCTCTGAAGGACAGAAACTCACCACTGCCTTGTGTATTTATGACGATAAGCCTGCATAACAAGCAGCACTGTCATTACGCAGCCTGTTAGATGGTTGCTCATTTCATCCATTGCTTCCCAGTGATAGCACAGGCATAATTATTCTATAATAATTTATTATGTAATAGGGGAACTGAACTGATTGTCTGACATTGGCTGAAATTGAACCAATTGTCTGCTCAGAGAAGTGGAAGGCACCAGAGGTTCCATTTCTGCTCATGATGTCAATCGATTAATTAAAAGAATTTCTTATTGTGACCGGACTCATTATGACACGGCGGGGTGCTTTTGCCTATATTTTCGAGCCAGTAAAATGGAATGCTGGGATCTCAGAGGGACTGTCTTTGTGGAATAAAGGATGATTAAACAAAAACTAAAGGATTACAGAGGAGACTGCTGGCCAGACAGGGAGGCACGGTGTCTCATGTGGTAGCACTTTAGTTTCACACCCCCTGGGTTGGGGGTTCGAGTCCTACCTTTGGTCTGTGTCCTGAGATTTCACACTCTCCCTGTGCCATCAAGGTCTCCTCCTGCAGCCCAAAGACATGCAGTTAGGCTAATTGGTGTCTCTGAATTACTGAGCTTGTGTTGACATGTGCCTTGTGACAGACTGTCATCCTATCGGGGGTGTATCTCAGGCCTGCGAGCTGTGCTTCCGGGTATACGCTCCAGCCCCCCCCCCCCCCATCTATAAACCAGAAAAAGAGCTTGGAAGATGAATGGGCAGTTGGTTATATCAGAGGTGAACCATCCTGCTCAATAGACACAAAGCTGTAGGTGTTTTCAACATTGTCCCAGACCCCTTGTGCCTCAATAAAGCCTTACTGAGTTTAAATGACCATTTCTGTTTTTCTCCACTAGACTGCCTTACCCTACCAAGTTGCCCAGGTGTCCCAAATCATGTACTATAGATAGGCAAACCTGGAGTCTGAAAATGACCCACCCCATGCCTTCCCTGACATGCACTGGTTTCCAGTCCACATTGTTCCTGCCTTGCGTGCTGTACTTCCTGGGATAGACTCGTAATAGTTAATGAGTGAAAGCTACTCATCAGTGCAGTTCAGGGGCAATTTGTCTCGGAAGCTGGGAAACATCTTCTGCCACGCTCGTCTTCACGTTGCCTCTGAGCTTTCGTAGCCCTCGAGGTACACAGGAGCAGGTACACGGCAACGTGGAAATGATGCAATAACCTCCTGCCCCGAGAGCACGACCCAGGGCTGATCACCACGCAGATGACGGGAGGGGAGGAAGCAGCTTCAGAAAGGCTGTTAGATGGGAAATAAGGCTCAAGGGAGGAAAATGACCCATTTCCTCAATACTGACAGCACAGTCCGGGGGGAGAGCTTTGCTTGATGCTAACATCCATAATAGATATTAGCTATAAGGCAGCATGTCTGTTGAAGAAATTTTGAGAAATGCCTCCGCGCTCTTATCTGACTCTTGGATATCTTAGAGACGGAGGATAGATGCTGCAGAAGATGGTGGATTACAGCATATAGTTATCAAAGATAACAGAGGGAGGCGGAATGAGGTCACTGGCCGGGGGAAGCGGGTTCTGCTGGATCTACGCCTCATGTTCCAGCTCCTGAAGGGCTCAGTAGAGCCGGTGATGCCCAGCCGGCTCAGATGGCTGAGGTTGGACGGCTGGTTCAAAGCGAGCGGTCTTGATGGTGGTACTCTCCGTGAGGAGTGCCGGGTGTCCCTCTCCTTTTACTCTGGTGTTTTTCTTACACGCCGTGCTCTAAATTTTATTAATTTCTCTCGATTTAAAAAAAAATAAAAAACACTTTTCAATCCAACACTCAATGGTCCTTGTGCAGTGACGCATGGGGCAAACTCCTTGCCACAACGTGCCACAAAACATCAAAACCAAGTCCCGTCACAAACTGAACGGAAAATTTGCAGCGACATAAAATATGAACAGCAGCCTTTGAATAATAATAATATAAAGGCTGAATGATGTGGGAAACGTGCATCTAGTTACCTTTGAAAGTCACTTTCTGCTTCAAATTTAATTTAATTACTGTGCCAGTTCAGTGGTACGGAAACTACGGAAAGGCAGTTTAAGAGCCGCGGAAATTAATTAGCCAAGTGTGAAATAACATGCAAACATTCTTTATCAAAAGCAACACACCCACTACCCACTAGAGTAGCAAATGGGCAGAGAAGGATTTACCGATGCTTTCTTGAGTGTCACTTTTTCGAAAGAGGCTGGTGCAAAATAAATAAACTATTTTGTATATAAATTATGAATGACTTTATTGTTCATGCAGGGGTGAATAGTGGATAGAATTTAATATTCAGGAATTTCAGCGAAAGGACTGTACATTTAAATCAATTTTGTCAGCTAAATTGAATGTCAGATCTAAGGGTTTACTATGAGGTGGCATCAAAAAGCTGACAGGAAACATCGCTGAGCGTGAGAAGTTTTCATGATAAATCTAGGACACGGAAGAAGGCGTTAAAATACTCTGTTATCTTGAAATTTTAATTTCAAAACTCTGCCAGCAATGTGAATAGTGCAATGTTTGACAAAATTGTTCTTCAAATTAAGTAATTAACTCATACTCTTATGTAGTGTTATATCTATTTTATTCATTACCATTTTTCCTTCCAAATCCATTCCCATGCCACTCTGCTCTTTTTACTGACAAACACGCAAGACGAGTTTTAAGATGTCAGAGCGTCTGCTAGCACTGCGTGCGGAGGTCCGTGGCTGAGGTTGACGACCCGGTGGTGAAACGCAGTGATCCCAGGCCGACGGCGTCCGCTCCAATGCGCCGTCTCTGTGCGGGCGCCCTGCAGAAAATGGGGGTTGAACTCGACATGCTACAGTGCTCCGTTTTCCCCGATCGATAAATCGATGGAGGTCAGGCAAGTCTTTGAGGCTCTACACAAAGAAGAACTTGATACGATTTCACGCAATTTGCAGTCTGTTACCAATTGGGGCAGAAATACGAGTGAATGAGTAAAATTAAATACGTTGGGAATAGTGCTGTTCTGTCACAGACACACTCCCTAGCGCCCATGGCCAAGGTCCACTTGGCCATTTCCTTCCTACAGTATGTTCTGAGGTTTGCTCTCAAGCTGAACGAAGGCCTGTGGTAAATTTATTTAAGTGGCTTAACTAGTTTTCTGCTGTTGAAGGCCTCACCAGAATCCCCCCCCCCCCACCACCTACACACACAGACTCACACCCACATCCTCCTCAGTGATTCATGACTCTGGCAGAATGTGTGGTATAACTAAAAACTCTCGAGCTGAAGACTTTCACTGCAGTGGAAGGATCATAAAGTTGTACATTTTACTGCCAGTAACACTGCCAAAGCATTTAAATCCTGGAGAATGAAAGAGCACTACTGTGCTGCCCGGAGGACCTTTCAGATGCTTTTGGCGCCAAAGAAAATCCAAAGCCCTGTTTTCTGCTCTTATCCATGTTTGTGAAAGTATATATTTCCCATAAAGCACTGCTTAACGGGGGTTGATTACTCAGCATCCTTACATTCAGTTTCCCAGAGCGGCCTGTTTATTTCACAAAAGTACTGCGGCAACAGAAACACAAATCTGAGCTTGTTATGCTAGAGATGAAGGTTAAGGGAAGGTCAGGCTGCAGAGAAGCCATAACAGAAAATGAAACAATTATATATATATCTTGTGTATGTGTGTATACACACACACACACACACACACACACACACACAGACAGACACAGAGACACACATACACACACACACACACACACACACACACAGACACAGAGACACACAGACAGACACACACAGATAGACACACACACACACACACACAGACAGACACACACACACACACAGACACACACACACAGACAGACACAGAGACACACAGACAGACACACACAGATACACACACACACACACACACACACACACACAGACAGACAGACAGACACACACACACATACACACACACATACACAGACAGGCAGACAGACAGACACACACACACACACAGACACACACACACACAGACAGACAGACAGACACACACACACATACACACACACAGACAGACACACACACACATACACACACACACACACACATACACACAGACAAGATTTTCAGGATTTCATAGAAGTCTGTATTTCAGTATTAGAAAATATTGCAATGTTGCAAGCATTCCCTTAGCCCTATACTTATTGATTTTTAAAATGTTTAACATAACATATTCCAGTATGAGTTTAACTAATCATATAACTGAAGGAAGAAGTTATAAAGGGTTACTAGTCAACTTTGTTACACCAGTCACCAGTCGAAATGACACCCTGCCTTTGCTGGGTAAATATCAAAGCCGGAGTGAAATTTGACAAAAAAAAATTAAAAAATAAAAATAAATAAACGTGCATTTCCTTTCCGCTGCTTTATCGTCTTTAAGAGAGACTGCAACAACAATAAGGTCATTTGAGAAAATAAAAACTTGCCATCATAGGGAGATTTGGGTGGGTGTGATTACAGAGGTCAAGAATGTTTTTAGATCTTCTTTGTCCTATCAGACTGGAAGACACGCGGATACTGCGCCATTCCAACTCTGAGGAGGCAAGGCTAATGTGGAGCATCGAAACTTCTTTGCTTTCTCATTAGGTGCAGGTTTTTTCCCCAACATTTGCAAGGTATGACCCCACTTTCTGCTAATGGATGCACCAATCAAATAACTTCCGCTTCTAAAAGGTTCTGTTTTACTCTTGAGATTAAGCACAATTACTTTAGCAAAAATAGCAAAACCTGCATAAAAAAGCAAAAAAAAAAAAAATAAATAAAATGCACAGAATTCCACATTGCTTCGGGTAAAAAACATACAACCGAAAAAAAGAATAGCTATTAAATGAAAGATGATTTTGAAATGAAACACACAGAGATAAAACTAGAGCTGACAGCCTGTGTCGACAGACAGGACACAAGAATCTAACTCTGTTTTCGGACCTAAAGCTGCATTATATAGGAAGGGCTGCTTTTGACACACGTGTCATTCGGGAAAGTAAATGGCCTACATTCTGAGACCTAGAAAAACTGAAAGTGGGACATCATTTATGCATGATCCTCGTATTTGGCTAAAGTTCTTTACCAAGAGTACGTACAACTTTGACATTAATAATTAAAACTTATTTTGCAATGGGGGCTTAAAGTCATTCAAGCAAGGACAAGTCCTACAAGTCTGAAATAAGACATGTCTGCCTCTTGTTATCGGTAATATCGCTAACATTGCTGGTTGTCGTAATGGTTTCAAGAGCCTGTTAACAGAACATCCAGTCATCCATCTTCTAACCACTTATCCTGGTCAGAGTCGTGGTTACCTGGAGGCTACCCTAGGCAGCACAGTGTATGAGGCTGGGGTACATCCTGGATGGGATACCAGTTCATCGCAGGGCACTGGGACACAAACACAGCTTTTCACCACTGCCAGTTTTGCTAAGGGAGCAGCATTTTGCTAAAACAATAAAGCAATCCTACCTCCATGCTGCAGTGCTGTTCTTAGTGCGGGAAGGACAGAGAGAACATTTATCAGCGGGTGAATCCAGACAGTTCCAAAACAGTATCCATCACATATGTTATACAGCTCAATAAACGGTATGGACTGCGGCAGTAAGTCTTATCTATTCACTCAGTCATTGACAATGTTTGCCGTTTGACGCCTCTACTGAATTTAACCCACTGTCCCCTGGTAGGATGGATGACCTGCCAGTCTGTTTGATGTTGTTTCTGACAAACTTCAGAATTTACTAGAGTCGTGAAATAGCATGACTTCAGCAAGACTGACTGTCCATGCTGTTATTGTTCCATTTGTTGATGGTAACTGCTTATCTGCTGAGGTCATTCTGGGAAGCATGGGATGTTTCGAGAGGCAGGCCACAAACGAGAGACCCATCTACACCCAAGGTTAACGTGCAGAGGCTTTCATTGGGCTCATTTGATCAGTACTTCCATGAAGGAACTGGAGCAAAGCTGAGCAAATAGGAGGATTATGCAAAGTGGCCGCACGCAGACACACAGAGAAGTGATTTTCGAACCTACAACCCTGGAGCTGAGAGGCGATGGCCATTGTTCCGTTTGTCAGTGTTCCGCCTCATGATGGGTATGGGGTATAAAGTCAAGACACAGCCAGGGGCAAGGAGAGGAACTGAGGGTGCACACAAATTCAGGAAACATTAGAACATAACCAAACAGCTAAATATCAAATAAGTGAACTGTATAGTTTGCAAAACCACTGTATAATAGAGTGACATTAAAGTGCTTTACTAAAATGTTTCTATTTGACTGAGCAGTATGTCAATGCAGTAAACAAGGCGGAGGAGGACCTGAAAGAGACCGATTATGAGATGGGGGAAGGGTATTTCATTCAGAAGACCCTGATGTGACCTGAAGAAATCAGGGCTGTAGAGGTTGAGGACTTCATATAAACAGAGATGGATGGGGCAGACGTGGCTATCGCTGGGCATACTGAAAGTGAGATAAATAAAAATTTATTGCTAACGCAATCAAACACGATGAGCCCAATGGCCTCTACTTCTTGTTTATAATACTTATAAAAACAGCCGCAGAAAGGTCAAAAGATAAACTCTTCTGTATCGATGGCTGCAATACTGCATGATCTCGCTGTGCTGTGCATGTGTGACTTATCCGTCGTAATATTAATTGTGTGGTCCATCGTTACAGTCCGAGTACCAGCTGCAGGTTAAGTAGAACGAGGAATGTTATTCAAAAAAACGTAAAGTTAAAACTGAAACAGCAATAATGACGACACATTCTCTGTAAGAGCTTTTTTAATTCACTATATTGCTTAGCCGAAAAAAGGCTAAATGAGATGTTTCATTAATGTCAGGAACGGCAGAATATGTGAGAGTGACAGAAGTGGGATTTAAAGTGAGGGAGGCATGTAGTAACCTAATCAGTTTGACGTGGCTTGGGCTTAATGCCCTTGATTGTATAGGTGTAACCAAAGAGTTAGGGTTAAGGACAGCTAAACCACACATACAGGGAGACCACTAAAAAGCTGGACAACAACTCAACCTCAGCACTTGTGCCTCAGCGTACTAAACATCTCTTTTATGAGCTAAAACCAGCATCAGCCAAGCAGGACTTCACACAGCAGGAAGTGGAAAGGTACTCAGGTGAAGTGCGACGTGTGGGGACTGTGATCCACGCTAGTCAGGGAATTGATTTTGAAAGGCTAAGTCGACTAGAATCAAAGCCGCATTTGAAGGAGTAACTGCTGCAATTAACCTGAACTGTGGCTCCCGAAGGACACTCCTCAATCCTGACAGTCGGCAGAGCTGATGGAATAAAGGCACGCTCAAGTCTAAACACAATTTACTTAGCTTTATTTGCTTGCAGCCCAGCATGCCTGGTTGGGCCAATTCGTGAGTCAAAAACAGGGTCTGAGAGAGTGGAAATAAACCATTTAGTTTATCGGCCTTATGTGTGCCTCTCAAAAGTGCCCACAATGCCCCAAAATCTGGGATCTTCATCACCTCTGAAGTAAAATTCTAACTCAACTGTCCACAGCCACCATGAGAATTTACTTACTAAACCTCACTCATTAACTGTTCTAAATATCTGTGTAAACTGATGAGACTGTAAACTATGAGGAGTTATTTTTCTGGTCAGTTTAATTTATTTTTATGGTTAAATAGTTTGCGTCATATTACAGATGTGCAAAGGTTATGTGCAATATTGATAATGCTCACTTAATGGAGATTACATGGTCCGTTCTGAGCTGCAATCAAGAAATAAGTGCAGCTTTAATTTCTTAAGAACACATAGGCATGCAGGCTAAGTACATTTCGCCCAGTGATCGGGTCCAAGACACGTGTCGACGTGATGGACTTAAGCAGAATGGCTTCAGTAAATATCCGACCGTCCACCATGCAGCTTTCCCTGAAGGGAATCACCTGCTCTGGTCCAGAAGCGGGGGGAATAGAGGATGATAAACTGGGTCAGCTCAAAAAAGAAAAAGTAACAATAATAATATCCGACTTCTACCCACTTATTCTGGTCAGAATCTCAGGGGAGTCCTCAGTCTAATCCAAAATAACACAGGGCACAAAGCTGGCATACACCTTGGATGGGATGCCAGTCTATCACAGGGCATGAGGGTGGGGTACACCCTGGATGGGATGCCAGTCCATCACAGGGCACGAGGGTGGGGTACACCATGGATGGAATAGCAGTCCATCACAGGGCACGAGGCTGTGGTACACCCTGGATGGGATGCCAGCCCATCACAGGGCACGAGGCTGTAGTACACCCTGGATGGGATGCCAGTCCATCACAAGGCACAAGGCCTGGGTACACCCTGGATGGGATGCCAGTCCATCACAGGGCACGAGGCTGGGGTACACCCTGGATGGGATGCCA
>JAACJT020000001.1:27617104-27636690 GCA_009936485.2 Gymnarchus niloticus | reverse complement strand
ACCAGGTTCAACTGATATGTATAGCTGTGTGTCATCAGCATAGGAGTGGAAGTTAATACCATATTTTCTAATTATGTCACCAAGTGGCAGCATGTACAGGGTGAACAGCAGCGGTCCCAACACAGATCCTTGTGGAACACCATATCTAACTCTAGTACGATCAGAGGATTCATTATTGACATTAACAAACTGGTAGCGGTTAGTGAGAAAAGACCGAAGCCAGGACAGAGCCTGCCCTGTAATACCAACTAGGGATTCTAGGTAGTCTAAGAGAATGTCATGGTCAATAGTATCGAATGCTACACTGAGATCTAAAAGCACCAGCAAAGAAAGACAACCACGATCTGAGGCCGTGAGTAGGTCATTAGTTACGGCGGTATTGCAGGTTGCAGTCCAGTAATCAGAGCAGGCTCGGTGGCTCAGAAGGCAGCAAGCTGGTCAGACAGGACAGCAGAAGTGGAGGGAGGACACTTAGACCAGCAGACAATATGAAGATCTCTTGAATCCGAGCCTCCGAGGGAAGCACCGTATAAGAGGGGGACACAGGGGAATATGAAACAATAATGATGTTGAAAAGCAGGTCCAGTGGCTCAGAAGACTGCAAGCTGGTCATGATGGACAAGTGACAGGGAGGGAGGGCACAGTAGGCCAGCAGACAAATGGAGGGATTGAATCCGAACCTCTGAAAGGAAAACCCCAGAAAGAGGAGAAGACAGGGACAGAGAGAAAAGTGCATGAGCAGCACAGCAATTTAAGGCGGCAAAATAACTGCAATAAAACACCAAAGTCTAGGCATGACTATATATGGCAGCATAATTATGAGGGAGAGGCCAATGGGGATACAGGCAAAAGGAATCCCTGAATGTCAGCAGTCCAGCACATAGCAAAGTGTGAAACAGGAGTGACAGCACTGACAGAACAGTTCATCCAAAGTCAATGACGTTGATCCCCACCCAGCTATACACCTCAGCCTTCAGCCTACCTGGGGAGTAAATGATTACCTCAGGTCTCTGTAAACTAGATTAAACAGGTGTGTTTTAAGCCTAGACTTAAAGATAGAGAGTGAGCCAGAGTCCTGCACTGCTGCTGGAAGACCATTCCACGGCTGTGGAGCTCTGTAGGAGAATGCTCTGCACCCCAGCATAGCTTTTTTCACTCTTGGAACTAATATATAACATTCCAGATCAGACAGATATTCTAGAGCCAAACCATGCAAGGCCTCATAGGTTAGTAATGGTACTTTACAGCAAAGTCAGAATGAGACTTAACAGGAAGCCAATGTAAAGATGACAGTGTAGGACTAATATAACCATGCTTCCGTGTGCCAGTTCTGGCTGCAGCATTTGGCACCAGCTGAAGTCTGTGTAAGAACTAAGAGTTACATGCAGAGAACCGGGGATTACAATAGTCCAATCTGGAACTGATAAAGGCATGAGTTTGTTTTTCAGCATCATTGACAGACATCCTCCGGGCATTGGAACACAAATGAAACCTAATCTTAGATTAAATCACCCTCTTAAAGTGACAGTATGATGAAAAATGAAATTCACACATGTGGTGCTCTTAGAGCACATCTGCTGTAGAATTGCTCTCTATTTTGTCTTTTTGAGTTTCTCCATCCATTTATTTTCCAAACTGCTTATACTATTCCAGGAAGCTTAGGTCACAAGGCAGGGGACACACCCGTCACAGGACACAGTCACACATGCACTCTCACACTGCAACAAATTTAGTCATGCCAGTCAGCATCTGTCACATGTCTTTGGACTGTGGGAGGAAGCTGGAGTACCTGGAGAAAACCCACAAAGCATGGGGAGAACATAAGAGCGCGATGCACACGGGCAAAAACAGGATTCGAACTCTCAGCCCTAGATGCGCAAAGCAGCCGTACGAACCACTGAGCCACTGTACTCCCTTGGGTGATTGAGAAGGCCAATTATGCTAACAGCAACCAAAAAAAAAAGGTACAAGTTGATCTTTAATTTTTCACCAAGCTTTCTCTTTAAGAGGGTGATTTAGATCTAAGCACAAGTGTTTAAGAAACCAGCCCTAAAGAGTATAAAAGGTTAAAATACTTAACAATATAGAAAGAGGTGTGACAAAAAAAAAAATCTCTGTTTAAAGCACCTTAAAACCTTACTCACCTGGGGCTTCATTTATAAACATATATTAGCGTGTGTATCGTGCATATGATTATTTCTATGCAGTGTGACATCAGAATAGTTGTAAAATCAAGAACATGTCTTTATGATATCCACTTAGGCAGTCTAGAGCCATAGAAGACCTCAGATCATTTTAAATGAGTTTAATCTTAGGAAATTAATCTCTACTGAGGCCATGGTCACTTGAAGAGTAACAATAATTCTCAAGGCTACCCACGAGTCAGGGTATACCTCCTTCAGCTGCTTGTCTTTTATTAAAATAAGGAGTTCCAACGCAGTCAAGTTGGCTGATGGCAAATCGGGCAAATTTCTAGTTTCAACAACCAGTTCCCTCCCACCCACATCATACATGTTACCATAGTTTAACGTGTCACTGACCTCAGTATACTGCTCTGCCAGCTTCTCGCCAGTCAGCTTGGTGAAGTTCAGCCCCCAAGGTGCTGATGTTATGCTGGAGTCATCGCAGTGTGAAATTAATGTCATCATCTCTGTCAGTATTTGTTACACAGACCCCAAAAATGCATCCTCAGAAACCTTTATCTGTCTTCTGTAGAATCGGCCCTCTCACTAATAACATCTGTTTTCGTATGTAAAAAAAAAGAAAAAAGCATGCTCTTTTTTGAAGTGTGACGAAATAACCATAAATAACTTTGTGTTTATGACAGACAGGAGAAAAACATCATACAAACCTTTCTATTGCATAATTGTTTTTATATAAAAATTATATTCATGTTAAATCCAAAGTTATTAAACATCTATTAAA
This sequence comes from Gymnarchus niloticus, assembly GCA_009936485.2. Classification (NCBI taxonomy): domain Eukaryota; kingdom Metazoa; phylum Chordata; class Actinopteri; order Osteoglossiformes; family Gymnarchidae; genus Gymnarchus; species Gymnarchus niloticus. The sequence goes on along the minus strand of JAACJT020000001.1, from coordinate 27,633,765 downwards.
AGAAATACAATAAAACAACTGGAATCCATCAAAATAAATTTTATACACAAACATTCAAAACAGTACAGATTCCAAACAAATCACACCAAAAGTTAATTCGATGCACAAACACCAAATCAATCTCCTAAAACATACCCATTAAAATCCAATTAACATTACATCGAACAGGCGACAAATGCAAACCCAGTGCAATCAATACACCAATGATAAACCTGAAATGACACTAATACTGTGTCATGCTCTGCTTCCCTGATCCCTCTTGTTTCCCCAGTGTGTCCTAAGTGGGACACACCTGTTTTGCATTTTCCCTTGTTACTTCTCTTTAAGAGAGCTTCCCAGTCCTGTTGACCTTTGTCTGGTCATTGATGCTGTTCCTGCCTGTTCCTGCCCCTCGGATTAACCCTTTATGACCCCCTGATGTGCTGTTGTGGAGCTGAGTATGCTGTTTGTTAATAAACCCCTATGTTACCCTCAGTCAGTCTCCTGTCTGCTACATGACATACTGCAATAAATAACAATAGGACTGAGCAACAAATATATCAATATCTTTCAATTGATTTAAAATACCAACATACTTAAAACAACACAAAGGTTAATAATAATTAAAACCACTGTGCTGGGAAATTAAATATTTAAAATCAACAGTCAAAAAATAAAAATCAGTGTGTTCTCATAACCCATAAAACACTCCCCAGGTTAAAGATCTATTAAAAGGGACTTAACCTGGTAGCCAGTCTGGTAAAGGGCGTGGCTGAAAAATTGAAAGAAGTGAAAGAAGAGGACAGGAGGAGATGAAGTAGGTTGATCCGCTGTGGTGACCCCTAATGGGAGCAGGCAAAAGTGAATGATGAACTCAAAGATAAACGAGCACTATGCAAAAAAAACACCAACACATACAAGTGTTCAAACAAAATGTTGTTGCACTTATCTTCTCAAGAGGCCGGACATCAACAGACGTCAAGTGGGACTGAAGCCAGAAAAGACCCTTCGACCTTTACTTGGCCTTGTTGTAGCCCCACAGAGTGACATCACGCTCCATCCAGAAATTCAAATTAGTCACAATATTGTGATAAACTCCAGGGACGCTCAAAACAACCCCATAGAGGATGAGTGCCGACCTCGCTTTCCAAAGTTCACGTTTGGTAATGTTTATCAGCAACCACATCCTGGGAGGGAAGGGAGTCTGAGGGCCTGAGGGCCACCCCTTGATCAACTTGGCATCAGACAACACAAACTAAGGGTCCACTTTCCTGCACAGATGCTCCACTGATGTTAAGACATCCTCGCATACCCACAGTCCCAAAAGGTGTGACAGAGCGTTTTGTGCTCTGGGCATCTGGATCTGGGGCAATGTGGATGTCTGGTCAGCTTGCATCTGTACAGTACCTCCTAAAATTAAGTGCCGACAAGTGGCACAAAATTGGGCCAAATCATCAAAAGAAGTAGCGTGGGACAAGGCCTCCACCGGAGCGTACACACAAATTACCCTAATGTGCTGTCCTCTTCAGGTGGCATCCACTCCCAGTGCTCTTCCCTGAACAACAGTGAAGGTACTCACATTCTCCAAGGCGTGGTCTCCAAAAGGTATAGCCACCCCAGAAGAGTGGACACCACTGACGATCCAGTGGGACTCACTCCTCTTTCAGAACAGAGCCTCGTCCCACTGGTCCTTGAGGTGAACTTCCTACAATAAAAACAAGTTACAAGGTAAAGAGGACAATTCATTAAAAACCACAGTCCTTTTGACTGGGTCTCTTAAGCCCTCTAACATTGACAGTTAAAATTTTAAAATTAGCCATGGTGAGTGTGTTAAAACAGTAAAACCAATAAAACACCAATAACAATACAATCTTAAAATAACTAAAAACCACCAGCTAAAGATACCCCTTTCTCCCCTTCCCACTTAGTGCTAAGAGAAGCCCCAGAACTGTGATCTCCAAAAGAGTCCATCTCCATCTGCAAGTGCACAATATGACTGCTTCATCATGGAGCTGCTCCAGGGCATACCCTCTGACTTTGGGGAGGGTAAAGATCTTCTGTCACTGTCAGCTGGTGGATTGCTTCATTGGGGGTACCTTCCAATGGTTCCCTCTCGCTTCTTTTCTTCTGGCCTCTGTCCTTATCCTTCCTCTTACGTTATGTTACACCAGCCAGGGTAGGCAGGGACTGCTCTTCTGAAGCCGAGGCTTCCTTGAGATGAGGTGGTTAGAGTGGTGATGGCGATGGCAGTGGCAGTAAGAACCGGTCATCCTCCCCGTCACCGTATTCCTCCGTGTTGCCTGCCGATGTTGTTGTTGCTCCTAGAGGATCCTCTGGACACTGCAGGGCCAGCTCCTCTCCCGGGCCCCTGCTTCCTGCCAGGGTGGCCGCATAGGTCCGCTTCTGGTTAGGGCAGAGGCAAACCAGGTGGTCTGTGGCCCCACAGCCGGTGCAGCAATGTGAACCCTTACAGTCCCTTGCCTTATGCCCCGGCTCCAAACAGTTTCAGCATTTCAAGTCCAGGCAGTCCTCTGCCTTGTGCCCATGGCCCCAGAAAGAACGACAGAAGGGAGGCTGTCTGGCATTAAAAAGGTAACCCTATTAGTTCCAATACTAAAATAGGCAGGGGGGTGGATAAACCCTCCATCCTCCCCCTGCCATCCGAACAAAGTCGAACTTGGAACTGGCAGCGGCCATTCCAAACCCCCATCTTGTCCCGCAACTCCATAAAACCTGGGATAACGTCAACATATTTCTGCAAAAAACTACGGACTGACTGGACAGAGACATGAGGATTAAAAACATGCATGGTGATCACCCGCCTATCATTGTGCCACAAAGGCACAACTTCATACAAGCTCACTAGCGGGTGATCGACCAACGGCTTTCCCTACTCCAGGACTCTTGTATAAACATCACTGGATGAAACAGTGATGTTGAAAAACCTCAGGGGATTGTTCCATTGCATGCATTTGAGGCCTTCCAGCCCGAGCCCAAATGGCCACCTCCCGGATGAAGGGAACCCGAGGATGGAATTGGGTCTCCACATTCAGGTGGGGTATGGACCAGGTTCAGAGGAGGAGGTCACCCCGGGGTTTGTGTCGAAGCTGGGGTCTCCGTCATCGGTTCCAAGTGTCCTTCTTCGTCCCTGCGGCAGAGAGGAGGGCTGCCGCCAGTGGAGGTACAAAACTTAAAAGCTAAAACAATAAAAACAATGAAACCCTGAGAAAGAGACACTGCATCTTCTTGTGCAGTAGTGGTCAAGCCACCTACTGGTCACGCCTTATGAAGTGCAATGCTACCTCTACAGCTAAAAGAACTCACTGATAAAAACCCAGGAAAAGCACAATGGTAAAAATGCAGCACACCACTTGATCTTAGGCAAAAGGCTGAGAAACGATAAACAAGGTGCTTTTAATAAAGGCGACCAGCAACCATAACTGTTTCGAAGAACTTACAGAGTATCTAGTATCATCTCAACTGCCAACACGTCCACAAGCCTGAGGAGCTGTATTTTTATGCCAGAAACATGTTAGTTAGAGACATTATGTGTGTCATGCCCTCAACGTGACAGCCATGCCCTTGATGCCCTTGATTGACAGAACCATTGCACAAGCCATTAATTTGGATTTACTCAGGTGAAGCTTATTTATGTTCATGCACACACAGGTAGAGACAACTGAAAGGAGAGCTCTCTATCAATCTGAAAAGCATTTGTGAACAGTTGTAAGAGATTTGCATCGCTAAGACTTGTCTACAAAGGTCCTGACAAGTGAACAGTTTGTAATTTTTTTGACCATATCCCAGCATGTTTCAAAAGTTACTTTCTGCAAAATGCATGTTTTCTGAAAAAAAAAAAAAAAAAAACAAACATCAAAAGAACATAAAATCATGGCAAAATAGTGTTACTATAACATTGTAGCTATGATTGTGTGGAAAACAAAAATATAACCTTGGAATCATTGTTTCATGTTGGTAAAATACATATTTTTAAAGATCTGAAAAATGCAGTGTGGAAAAGGCACCCTTCAAACCTGAGACTGCTAGAGCAGTTTGCTCAGGAAGAGTGGGCCAAACTACTTTTTGGCAGATGCAGAAGTCTCATTGTGAACTACAGAGATCTCTTGTTGGCAGTGATTCCTGCTAAACGTAGTGCAACAAAACATTAAGTTAAGGGTACCATCTGTTTTGTCCATGCCATTTTCATTTGTTTTATTATGTAAAATACTCAGTTGAATTTAAAATCAAAAGCAAAGTCTGATTTATGTAAAAACATGGAATAAACAATGATGGATGCTCAACTTTTGTCAGTTTCAAGTTATTTCAGAGATAATTGTGGGTTCTTTGTTTTTCGTCAAAGGGTACCAACAAATTTGCCCATGTCTGTATGTGGCCTTGTTAAAATTTTACCATGATGTTTTTGAACTCCATCAATCCATGAACCAGTGAATAGCATGTTATAGGATTGTTTATTTTTTCAGATTAATTATTTCCATCCTAAATCCCCACCCCCATTTGAGGGGTGAAGTCCTGCTACCCTGTTTCAGATGCTATAGTATTTTCAAGCACCCCCCTGGAATTTTATCATAAATTATCTTTGAGAAAGAGTAACAGCTGAAACAGGGCATCTGAAACAACTGAATCAAATCACGCATTTCCCACATGTCAGGATGAATGTTATTCAATTCAATTAAATTTTATTTGTATAGCACCTTTAACAAAAAGCACTGTCACAAAGTGCTTTACCTATTCCCGGACCCAGGGTCTCCAAAGAGTGAGCCAAAGACAGCATTAGCAAGAAAAAACTCCCTCAGGAGGAAGAAACCTTGGGAAGAATCAGACTCAAGGCGGAAGCCCATCCTCCTCTGGCCTGCACTGGGCAGTACAAATTCATTAATACAAATATTAACAACGTTATAGAACAGTCATGAGGACAGCAGGGTATTCGAGTATGCAGTTAGGTTATCAGGATTGAAGAGCAGGTTTGGTGGCTCAGAAGGCAGTAAGCCAGTCAGTGTGCACAGCTGAAGTGGAGGGAGGGTGGGGTCGGCCAGCAGGTGATATGCGGATCTCTTGAATCCAAACCTCTGAAAGAAGCACCCCAATGAGGGGGGTGTGGCGGAAAGAGAATGTGCATGAGCAGAGCAGCGATTTAAAGCAGGAGAATAATTGCAATAAAACAGTAATATTCCTGGCATAACTATACATGGCAGCATAACTATGATAAACCTTTTTTCATTAATTTGATTTGGCAGAACCTCTTGGCCAATATGATAGGGTTATTATTACACTCCTGGCTTGGATGGCTTGGGCCTGTGTGGGTGTCTTTATTTAAATGCTGTACCCAGTGGTCCAGCATTCTTCTGGCTTGTTCTCTGTTGTGTGGAAGTTGTCTTCTTTTAGATGTGGGATGCTGTGCATGTTCCTTCTAATGTGGTTGTTCATTTCTTCCAAGTTCCTCCTGCTGTTCCAGTTCACCCAGGGCGAGTAGTTGATGAGTGGGCTCCAGATCTCCGCTCTAGGGAACGTCTCCTTTGCCTCCCTGAGCATTGATTGATGTTGCCAGATTGCTAGATTCTGTGGATGTTGCCCCCAATTGTTGATCCCCAATGACAGGATTAACCTTTGTGTTTGGGTGTTCTGTTCTGTGTTCCTGAGGATGGGTATAACATGGCAAAACTATGCTCCAGGGAAGCTGTCAATTTGGACATTCCGATACATGTGGGGGAAGGATTTTTGACAGATTTGCGGGTCCCCCCAGGATGATTGTTATCTCGTGGGGGTTAGCCCACGTACTCATTTTCTCACTTTTGGTTCTCATGTGCCTTTTTGGGGCTGACATCACCCCTGGCTCACCTTGGGGGCTAGGGTTAGGGCAGGGGGCAAAGTTGTGCCAGTCATGCTTCATTTGGAGTATCTTGCTTGCTATCAGTTATTGGTCCTTAGTATTTGGTTTTGACAATGGAGTGCTTTCTTCTGTCAGCAGCAATGCTGTGTTACTCAGGATTGGTGGTCTTCCTTTGTTCTGCTCCGCCGGGGCTTGTCTTGCAATTGCTATTGCAGGACAAGAGAAGAGGAGGACCAGTAGACCAGGGAATGTCCAGCAATTACACGACAGGAGCTAGAGTTAAGGTTAAGGTTGCTATAAGGGTTATAGCTAGGGTTATGGACGAGGTTGCTGTAAGGGTTGAAAATAAGGTTAGGGTTGGGCTTGCTATGAGGATCGGAGCTTGGGTTAGGGTTAGTATTTTCATCAGGGTTGGAGCAAGGGCTATGCTTGTTATACAGTAGGTGTTGGAGCTAGGGTTAAGATTAAGGTTGCAATAAATCTAGGATTATGGATAGGGTTGCTGTAAGGGTTAGAGCTAGGTTTAGGATTGCCATTGTGGTTGGAGCTGTGTTTAGGGTTTGAGCTGGGGTTACAGTTGCTATAATGGTTGTAGCTAGGGTTGTAGCTAGAGCATAACATTATCCAAGCTAATGTCTTATTGTATATTTTCAAGCCATTTTGTCAAATGCATGCTCATGGAGTGTCCTGGAGCCTTTCCTAGGCATCTTAGAGCACAAGGCAGGGGATTCCCACCCAGCACAAGGCACAGTCACCCATTTTATGGGCAATTTATAATAACCAGTTAACCTAGGTCATGTCTTTGGTAGGAAACCAGAGAATCCAAACGAAACCTGTGGAACATGAAAGAACATGGGATTTGAACTTTCAGCGCTGGAGGTGCCAGACAACAGTGCTATTCACTGTGCCACTGTGCCCCCTATCTTGTCTTTTGTCTTAGTTTATGTCTTATATGTTCTCAGCTCTCCAGCCTTCTCGGTCTCCAACCTTGTCTGTTGCCCATCAGGCCTTGTATCTGGGACATCATCTGCTGTCCTATGGACTCCTGAGATCTCACCCAACCTCTTCCCGCTCCCTGAGAGAGGGTGCTGTTGAACTCTGATGACCCTCCTGCAGCTCCTTAGCATACCCTCTCCAGATAGACAAGCCAAGTCCTCTTTGTCAGTTGTGCTGCCTCCTGTCTGCGGGGTGTCCTGTCTGTCTTGGCCCTCATCTTGGACTTTCGGTTACAGTTAGTTGTCTGCTTGACAGCCTAGAACACCACATGACACCACCATGGTTCAGCTGCGAACAATTTGTATTTTTTTCTTAAACTATCACAACCCTAATCTCAAGTTTTAAGATGCAGGCTTTCAAAAAAGCTCAGTATCTCTTTAGTGTTAGGATTAGCTTTAGGGTTAAGGACTTACCTTTGGCACACTCCCGTCATGTACCTCATCTTTTGTTATTATGGATAGTTCCTTCGTCATGACTTTAATTTTGATGGTGAGTTTGATTTTACTTTTAATGGGTTGGATGCCATTTTTCTATATTTCTTACTCTCTCTTGAAACACTTCTGCTCTCAACAATGCTCAAGAGAATTATGAGAGCAGAACACTGTGACATCATAAAGGTAAAACTGTAAGACTTTGCATCTGTACCATGCCCATCACCTCCCACAAGCCAGCTGGGCCCAGCTTACCCTCGTTCTGCATCACCTGAATACTGAAACCAGCTGTGTACTGTTGAGCAATCTTTAAATAACCTGAAGTTCCTTTACCTCACTGTGACGTATTGTGTTTCAACCCCCTGTTGAGTGTTTATCATCTCTGTGTAAGTCTGCCTGTACCTGACCTTTGCTGCTTCTCTGACTTTGCCGTTTTGCCTCTTCTCTTTTGAATTTATTGGTCATGATGATTGCTTTTTCTGGATTTTGACCACTTTTGCCTGTGATGATGTCTTTGGATATCACTTTGGCTTCTGGAAATCTTGTCAACTCTGGTTTTGGCCTTGCCTGTTCTTTGGTCATGAATAAATAAGCTGCCTCTGTACTTGGATCCAGCTCATGAATTCATTACAATCTGGAGGTGTACATGCACTTCTCATATAAATCTGAGGGCCCAACCTCTGAAATCATGTACAACTCTACACTAGTGACCACAACTAAACAAATTCTCGTTCTGGCATTTGTATATCTGATTCTCTACATTTGCAGTAAAATAGATTTCTTTTGTTTTCATTTGTGTTAATCCCACTCTCCAGTCTTGCCCTAAAATAAAGTTTCTAACCGTAACTCTTCCAACATGGTGTCACATGGTTCGGTTTATTGCCCCACTGACAGTCTTGCAGTGGCATACCTTTTTGGCCATCACAGCAATTCCCAGATCTCTGTGTAAAGCTGGGCAAACATTTATGAACTTCCTTGTAATGCGTGTATTTTTCAGTATTCTTCAGAGGTTTTTTGAAAGGTGGGCTAAAGGTATATTCTGGATGCCGGTCAAAATGTAACTCGCCACTATTGTGGGTATTTTATCCATGCTTTTTTGTGTCATTTTTGCATTTATATTCATTTGATCAATGATACAATCTTTTTGTCAAGCTAATATGCCTTGAATTACCATCAATGTTGCATTTTAAGAAACTGCTGTTTAACAAGTAGTTTAAAGTCTGCCCTGTATCACAGTACTGGGAAACACATGGCACACAATCACACCTGGCAAAGTAGAAACTGGTTCTTTGAGCAGCTCAACCCTTTTAAGACCCAAAGGGTGGGGAGGTTCATATATAACCAGAAAGGCCAGAGAACACCAGACAGGCAAAACACAGCATGACAAGGCATGGACGAGGCATAAATGAGGCAGAGCAGAGCGCAGGCGCACAGGAACAAGGGAACCTGGAACAGGGGAAGGCTTGTCCATTCGTAGGCATTGAGTATCCATTGATCGGGGTGACTCAGCTCCATAGACTGGATCACTCTTGGCTACCCACATATAGTAATACCAGCCACTGAGACAGGCAGGCATACCGTGGCAGGGCCTAAGCATCCGAGGGAGCTAGAAGCTGGCTCAGAACACTTTGTGAGGCAGTATGATTGAACAGGACCCATCAGACATGCTTCCAGATCAAGAATGTCCCCCAACCAACTGAGCAGACACAGGGAAATAGGCTAGGGAACCAGGCAACCACGTGCTTAACGAGGCAATTAGCATTAGCTAATTAGCATTGGCCTGAGGAGGACAGACTTCCCCTTTGAGTCTGGCTCCTCCCAAGGTTTCTTCCTCTCAAGGGAGTTTTTCCTTGCCACTGTCGCCTTTGGCTTATTCTCTGGGGACTGTGGGCCCGGGACTATGTAAAGCCCTTTGTGACCGCGCTTCGTGTTAGAAGCGCTATATAAATAAAATTGAATTGAATTGCCACAGCAACCAGGTGCAGCACGAGGAAACCAGTGAGCAGGGGGAAGAACCAGGGAACAGGAGAGAGAGGGTGTGATACCCTGGCTGATTTGTAAACTCTCTTCACCCTAAAGTTTGTTTTTAAATAATTTTTCCAAAGCTTTTTGTTTTGTGTGCCTTGATGAAAATATTTAACTTTATAAAGTACAAGACAGAAGAGCTGCTACATTCTGGCTTACCCACACCAAATTTATGGGGTTACACATTGACTACTGTGTGACAAAGCCCAGCTACAATCACTGGTATGGCTGATTTTCACACTTCTTTCATTCATTTTATCAAAAGCTATCTATCTCTGCAACACGCCAAAAATTCCTTTTATTTAGTAACACAACTGTTTTAAACCACCGCTCAGGATTTGTTGGAGGGTAGTATGGAACCAAAATATCAGACCGATATTCTGGAGCAAAACAATGCAAAGGGACAGGCTTCCCCTTTGAGTCTGGTTCCTCCCAAGGTTTCTTCCTCTTGAGGGAGTTTTTCCTTGCCACTGTCGCCTTTGGCTTACTCTCTGGGGACTGTGGGCCCAGGACTATGTAAAGCGCTTTGTGACAGTGCTTCGTGTTAAAAGTGCTATATAAATAAAATTGAATTGAAAAATTGAAAGTTTAAAGGTTAGTAACAGTATCTTAAAGTCAGCAGGAGATTTAACAGGAAGCCAATGTAAAGATGACAATACAGAACTAATATGACCAAACTTCTTGGTTCCAGTTAGAACTGGAACTGATAAAGGCACGAGTTAGCTTTTCAGAATTAACTAATACAGCATCTTCCAAACCTTGGCTATATTCCTCAGATGGAGGAAAGCTGTTCTGGTGATACCCCTAATGTGAGCATCAAAGAGTAGGTCTGGGTCCACTATGACACCAAGATTTCTAACTAGTGTGCTCAGTTTAAGTGAGCATCCATTAAATTGTACATCAATTTGCTGATCTCAAACCGTTCTAGAAGCAAGCAGCATTAATTCTGTTTTATCTTGGTTTAGAAGTAGAAGATTGATGGCCACCCACCTCCTGATACCTAATAGACAATCTTCAATCTTTGACAAATGTGACAATTCACCCGATTTAACTGATTCATATTGTTGTGTACCATTACTGTAATAGTGGATATCAGTACCATATTTTCTATTTGTGTCACCAAGTGGCAGCATATACAAGGTGAACAGCAGTGGACCAACACTGATCCTTATGGAACATCATATCTAACTCTGGTACAATCAGAGGATTCATTGTTAATATGAACGAACTGGTAGTGGTCAATAAGATAGGACCCTAGCCAGGACACGGCCTGCCCTTTAATACCAACTAAGGATTCTAGCTGGTCTAACAGAATGTTATAGCTAATAGCATCAAATGCTGCGCTAAGATCTAAAAGGACAAGCAAGGAAAAACAACCACGATCAGAGGCCATGAGCAATTAATTTGTTACTTTTACTAACAGTTTCAGTACTGTGTTGTTGTCTATACCCAGACTAAAATACTTTGTTAATGTTATTTCTCTGTAGAAAGGAACACAATTGTTTTGCTATTTTCACCAAGATTTAAGATAAAAGGAGAAGGTTAGAGATGGGCCTATAATTTGCTAAGTCTAAGTTTGTATTTTTTAAGAACAGGTTTAACAACAGCTACTTTTAGAGATTTTGGTACAGTACGTACATATCCAAGACTTAGAGATGAGTTTATGATGTTTAATAAGTTACTACTAATGGATGGAGCAAACTTTTTAACGAGCCTTGCAGGAATAGGATCTAACATGAACCTAGCTGCTTTAGAGGAGGATTTCAGGTTCAGGAATTCGGATTCTCCTATAGGGATAAAGGAATCCAACATTACTGCGTTATTTCTATCCATGACAGCACAACCCAGCAAAATCTGGCAGCAATCTCTGGCAGAAGATCTTTGTTGGATTACCACTCTGATACAAGTTATTTTTCCATTGAAGAATGTCATGAAGTTGTTGGTTGGAAGAGAGGTTGGAATCTGTGGACATAACTCTGAATGATTCCAAGTTAGGTTCCAGGTTGATTCTGTGTCTAATTTAGCACTGTTTTTGTTATTTTCTATCAGCCTGGAGAGATATTTGGATCTAGCTGTGATTAGGGCTTGTTTATACTTTAAAAGGCTGCTTTTCCATGCAACCTTGAAAACCTCTAAGCTAGAAGAATGCCATTTATGCTGCAATTTTCTTAAACCTTTTTTTAAGTTCATGGGTATGGTCAGTATACCAAGGAACATATTTGTTATCTTCAAGCTTTTTCTTCCTAAGAGGAGCATGACTACGTCAAGAATGATACAGTTGTCAGGAATATAGCTACTGCTGGACACAGAACATATACACAGTGCAGAAAGGTTGGACAGAAACAACAGCAAACTCCAGAGAAGTGCAAGTTCTGTGTTTTCCTTTGCCTTAGAAATTGGTTTGAAGACTGGCACAAAACAAGCTGATTTTTCTTAAAAGATCTAAAATAGTTTGTTAGTGATTTCCTCTTCCTGCCATATTTATCATTCATATGTCTTTCAATGAAGGGAAATGAAAAAGAATTTTTCTCTGTTTTATTTGACGTTGACAAATTTAACAGCTTATTGGCAGAACCATTGGATAAGCCATTTATTTGGGTTTGGGGGTGTTGTTTCTCAGGTGAAGGTCATTTATATAGTATAGCATTATAGCTATAGCCCTGATATGGTTATCAGTACCCGAAATTTGTTATTCACCTGTTCTTTCTTTAAGTGACACAATGGTTGACTTTACCTTTTACTGCTGATATGGGGTGTGGGGGAGAAGAGGGAGAGCAACCAATAGCTTCTAATGGTCTTCTGCTGCTTTATCCAGGTCTGGGTAGCAGGAGCAGCAGAGATGATCAGACCTCCCTCTCTCCAGCCACCTCCTCCAGCTCCCTTGAGGTAATTCCTTGATGTTCCCAGGCCAGCTGAAAGATATAATCTCTCCAGTGTGTCCTGGGTCTGCCTCGGGGCCTCCTCCCAGTTGGATATGTCTAAAACGCCTCCCTTGGAAGGCGTCCGCATGCCATTCTAGACAGATGCCCAAACCACCTCAGCTGACAACTTCTGATGCAGAGGACCAGTGGCTGTACCCTGAGCCCTTCCTGAATGTCTGCGTAGAAGTTATCTGATCCCCTCGCCAGCTGCTCCAGGTGAACTGTCTGGAAGGAAAGTAAATGGGTTAGGTGATTAGCAGGTCCCTCCCCATTTCTGGGATTCACCATCCTTTTTAAACCCGTGGCATTTCCACGTCTGGCAGCCGCGCTTGGAGTGCCGGTTCCACCTACCTTCATGTGCAGTTCTCAATGATTAGTGAGGTGGGGTGCTGATATGCGACTGTAGAGGGTGGGGTGGCTTCCCTCATCCCAGGCCCCAACACCTGGCATAGGCCTTCCAAAGGAAGCTGAGAAGTGTGATTTCCTAAAGTTAAGAAAGTGGACCGGATGGTGTGTTCTAAAGGTGGGAGCACCACCCCAGTCTGCCAGTCGAGAGGCATTGTCCCAGACCTCCACACAATGTTGAAGAGGCGTCTCAGTTAGAATCTCATCCACCCCTAGAGCCCTGCTACTGAAGAGTTTTCTGACTACTTTAGTGACATTGGCACCAGTGATGGGCGAGTTCTCCACCGAGTCCCCGGACTGTACTTCCTCCAACAGAGGCGTATTAGTGGGATTCAGAAGATCCTCAAAGTATTTCTTCCACCGCCCAACTGTAATGGAGATGTGGAACCTGGCTCATTCTGTCTCAATGTCCCCAGTGTCCCTCGGAATGTAGTAGAAGTTCTTTCAGAGATAGTAGCTGAAGATCTCCTGCACACTTGGGTGCAGAAGGCCTGTCTGGCATCCTCCCCTGCCGTTTGATCCAACTCACCACTGGTTGGTGATCAGTTGACAGCTCAGCTTCTCTCTTCAACCGTGTGTTCAAGATATTTGGTGGCAGATCTGATGATATGATTACAAAATCAATCATCGACCTATGTCTAGGATGTCCTGGTGCCACATGCACTTATGAACCCCCTTATGCTTAAACAATGGTGCTCGTTATGGATAATCTGTGACTTGTAGGCCATTCCTCCCAATGACAGCTTTCCAGGCTTCACTGTTATTACCCATGTGAGCATGGAAGTCCTCCAGTAGAACAATGGAGTCCGTAGAGGAAGCACCTTCCAGCATCCCACCCAAGGTCTCCAAGAAAGTCGGATATTACAAACTGGTATTCAGTGCCTAAGAAGTTTGGTTCCAGAACCTATGCTGTGCGTTGAGGTGAGCCCAGCTATATCTAGCCAGTATCTCTCAACCTCAACCTCCCACACAAGTAAGCCATTTTGGATTCGACTGACCATCTGTTGTTTTTAACTTTAACCGATATGGATGTCTGCAAAACTACTCCGTAGTCAATTATTATTACATATTAAAATGTGTACGCTGTATATGTGTGTTTCAGATCTTTCACTATTTGCAAAGTCGTCACCGCGGACCGTCTGTTTGGGTGTTCGACCGTGTAGACCGCCATTTTTCAGTGGTGTTTTGTTTTGTTGCACTCAGCCTCTTCTGAAATGTTTTCTCCTTGCTATGACAAATACTCACATACTGAGAATCAAATACAGAATCTCTTCTGTATCATCCATTGTTCTTTCCTGTTTGTTGTGTTGAAGATGACGTTACAGGAATTGCGTGAAGCGTCATGACCAACAGCTTTCTGCAAGGGAAATGGAACACCATGCGAGTGGAGTCGAGTTGAGCCGGTACCATGTGGTGGAAACGAGCCAAAAGAGTGCATAAATGGGCTGTTACTGAATGCGTATGAGTACACCACAGTTTACAAACCGGGTAAGAGCAATGCTAACGCTGACGCTTTAAGTACATTGCCAGTTCCTGAGATTCTGCTGGAAACCACCACAGCTGATCAAGTTTTGATGTTGGATGTTTTTGACGATAGAGCAGTGAACGTTGACCAGATAAAACACTGGACGGCAAAACATGTGATGTTGTCGAGAGATCGTGAATATGTTCTGCGGTGGTGGCCAGATGAGGTAGAACCACGCATTAGACTTTATTATCAGAGAAGACTAGAACTGAGTGTGCACGATGGATGTGTCCCGTGGGGAGCTAGAGTGGTTATTCCTACTCAGGGATGATGCATGTTACTAAAGGTATTACACCAGACCCACACAGGCATATCAAGAATGAAAGGGTTAGCCAGATCATATGTGTGGTGGCCAAACATGGACCAGGATGTGGAGAGGGAGGTGCAGCTTTGTGAGGAATGTCAAGTAAATGGCAAGGCTCCCACAGCTGCACTTTTACACCCCTGGGAGTGGCCCGAGAAACCTTGGTCCAGAACACACGTGGACTATGCTGGTCCATTCCTAGGGAAAATGTCTTTGATCCTGGTGGATGCACATTCAAAATGGATGAACATCTATCCCATGACCTCAGCAGCTTCACACGCTACTATAGAAAAACTGAGGCAAAGCTTCAGTGTGTTTGGTCTGCCACAAATGTTAGCGTCTGACAATGGAACTTGGTTCACAAGCAAGGAATTTGAGTCATTTATGAAGAGGAATGGTAGTCAGCATGTGAGGTCAGCTCCATTCCATCCTTCTTCTAATGGCTTAGCAGAATATGCAACGCTCGATTTTTCTGTTACGACACTGCCTAAGCCCTTCGGATACTCTTGCCTTGGCCCGTGTGTGTACAGTGTGTGTATGTATCTGGTCCAGTATGTAGGGAGTGACTGCCATTTTTGTTTTGCGTGTGGTTTTGTCCTGTGTGTTTTGGTAGGGAGTCAGGGAGAGAATTGTCTTTTGTTTTCTTACCGTTGTAGGGAAGTTAGCTTTGATTGTTTTCACTTGGTAGTTTGGTAGGTTTCAAGCATGTTCCGTGCGGAACCCTATTGTTTTAGTCTGGATTTTTTTATTTATATTATTCTGATTTTTCCCTGAAACGCTCAGCCCAGACCATAAGTCCCAGCAAGCCCAAATTTGGCCACAAGATGCTTATGCCCACCCACTCCTCAGGCGCCAAAAATGACCTCGTTGCCCTTGAAGGGGGCTCCGCAGCCCACATTTTAGTGTTTCCATAGCAATGCGATTTTGACATCATAGATTCTACTGAGTTATGAACCAATCAAAATGCTTAAAATCTTTGCTAATTTGCATCATTCTATGGCTATCCAATCAGAATTCAGCAGTCCCTCCTGGTCCTCCCTTTCCCTTTCTTTCCAGACTAGGTTGGCTATCATTAAAATGAATCTGCTCCCTGGAATTAATTTTACTAGTTCAATGCTACCCCTTTCTCCTCTGTCTAAATACTGGTCCACGGTGCGGTCTATTGTTTCCAAATTTCTATGGAACAACAAGAGGCCTGCTGTTAAACACTGTACATTGACCTGTGACAGGCCAGATGGTGGGGTTGCCCTCCCCAGTTTTGAATGGTACCACCACGCATTTACCCTTAGGCTGCTCTGGAGCTGGCTTAACCCTCCCCAGCATCCGCCGGTGTGATTTTTATTGAAACTAATATGATTCGTCCTTACTGTCTTGCCTCCTTTCCATTTCTCTCCAATGGTCTTAAATCTCTCTCCTCTTCTGTTGGCCCAATTATCTCCTACGCTCTGTGGACATGGAGGAGGGTTGAGGGCCTATTGGGCTCTGTTCCGAGATGGCATCTGCACATCCCGCTGTTGCATAACTTGGCCTTGAATATTGGGGATCATCCCATTGGCTCTTCCCCTGGTCTCGCTTTAGTATCTCCACCCTTGGTGACATTTTTTATTGCCTTGTGTCTCGATTCTCTTCAGTCCTTGCAGTCCAGGTATAATCTTCCCTCTTCTTCTTCCTTTTATTTTTACCTACAGCTGAGATCTATGCTGCGGACATGTGGAGTTCCTCTCTCCTCGCCTTTACAGTTTCATCCCTTGAGTGTCTTCACCTCCACTTTTTTCAGGAAATCCAAACTTGTGTCAACCCTTTACGCCCTTCTCCGTAAATCCCAGTGTAAACCTCTTGTGATCATATCTAACTGGCAGGTGGACCTTCCCTTATCCCCTGAGCTATCATGGCACACCATCTTTAGGAATGTCAGGGTCTGTTCTAGGAACCCCAATCATCAGTACATACAGTTCAAATTCGTCCACAGATTATACCCCACTCCCAGGAGACGCTGCCTTATGGGCCTGGAGCCTGACCCCCTCTGTCACCTTTGCCTCCTTCAGACCCCCAGAACTTTTCTTCATATGTTCTGGGACTGCCCCCCAGCTGCATCCCTTTGGGGGTATGTGGCCGACTCACTATCTGCGATTCTTTCCACTGTGGTTCCGGTATCCCCTGAAACCTTCCTTCTCCTGGACCTCTCCTCCCTCTCCTTGTCCCATACCCAGCAGAGGCTGTTTATGAC
>JAACJT020000001.1:27550641-27617004 GCA_009936485.2 Gymnarchus niloticus | reverse complement strand
GGGGTACACCCTGGATGGGATGCTAGTCCATCACAGGGCACAAGGCTGGGGTACACCCTGGATGGGAAGCCAGTCCACCATAGGGCACAAGGCTGGGGTACACCCTGGATGGGATGCTAGTCCATCACAGGGTACGAGGCTGGGGTACACCCTGGATGGGATGCTAGTCCATCACAGGGCACATACACACGCACACACACTCATACACCATTGGCAATTTTGAGATGCCAGTAAGCCTAACTGCATGTCTTTGGACTACAGGAGGTAACTGTATTGCCTGGAAAAAAAACCTGTGTGTTACAGGGAGATCACGCAAACTCCACACACTCAGTGCGAAGGCAGGAAAAATGAAAACAGTGTGTAATTCTTACATTTACTTAATGGTAACCGGCCTGTAAAATAGGTCCAATATCCATTCTTTATTTGATATAAAGGCATCGGCTCCCAGGGGAAGGAATGCTGGATATTTTATGTAGCCCATGTTTACAAACAGGTCCAAATTTGTGTTTAAGAGCAATAATAAAGTATTTGACTATGCATTGTGAAATGACTGTGTTTTCAGAGGTCACTGTAATATATATTTAAATTTACCCAGGAGGAGGTTTCCCTGAAAAGCAGTTTAATCTAATTTCACTGCATTGTTGACAGAGTTACAACAGTGACAGTCATCATTGCCTTGTGAACTAAAATTATAGTTTGCACTGAGTGATGGAAATGAATTATTGATTAAATTTCCATACGTATTGTGCAGGACTGAGAGACGTACCTTTACAGCAGAAACATCACTCCAGACTTTAATAGAGTTCTTTATATGCAAGCATACTTTTCCTTCTCATATGGACGTACAATAAAGTAAATATTACATGTTGATGTATAATGTACTTTTGGTCAAAAGACATGGACTTCAAAATAATGAAACTGAAGCAGGAACACTAATATGATGTAGCTAGAAGGACTAGTCCTCATCTACACTGTGTTGTCATGCTAAATAATTAAAGAAACATGATCGTAAAACAGTTTAAGGAAGCAGTGTCTAGCTCCAAGTTTTAGTGTCTCATGCGGCACAACTTATCCAGAAGATGGACTGTGGGAAGAGCTTAGAAGTTACATAACGCTAATGTAATGCAAACATTCCCCTAATGTATGTTTTGGATACCCGCATTAGTTACCTTCTCAGTCCGGTTTTGTGGGTCAGCTGCAAACAGACGCAAGTTTGCACTGTGTTGGTCTGGAAGGGTCAGGGTGTCAAACAGCCAGAGGTGATTGGACAGGCTGGGAGAAGAAGTGCAAAGTTGCGAACGTGGTTTGAATCATTATGAATGTAATGAATAATACAGAGCTTATTTCAAGGGACTCTTGTAAAGGTGATTCTAGAAGTTAAAGTCCTTGAAGTTGGAAAGGCAGGGAATAGAAAAGCACAAGATCAGAGTGGGAAATTCATACTTTCTATATATAGGGTATCATATCCAATGTTTACTGACTCAAAAGGAACAATAAAGATTCAAAATTAATACTATATTTGTGACAGAAGAGATGTGTGTCTACGTAGCTGCATGCATGTTTGTAAAATATTTTGGAATATTTAATAACATTATTATAAACAGCATCGCGTAGCGGGCAGCTCACATCTTCTGGCTTGTGAGTTTGAATCCTGCCTCCAGATTGGTGACCGTGTGGTTAGCGTGTTCTCCCCGTGCTCTGTTGCTTGGTTCCAGGATCTCTGATTTCCTCCCATGCTCCAAAGAAACACAGTTATTAGTATTACTCCACACGTAGGGCTGTACGATGAGTTGCACCTCGCTGTGCATAAGCTATCGTCAAATTCTCATACTCTTGCTGCCAGACAGGAAGTGAAAGCACCCTTGCCGTTGGCTCCGATTTCGTGCAAAGGCAGAATGATGTTGGAGAGATGATATTATTCAGGGGTGTCACCGAATGAATTCTGTTTGGAAAATGAGATATGCACTGTTTGTGTGATGCGGAAAAGTGCCTTACACTATACAATCATAACAAAACTAGACGCTGAAGGTCTAAAAGATAAATAACTGTAACACGTCAACACAACTGCACGAAATCCCTTAATTTCAGTGAGAAGTTCTGCTCAGCTGTGAAGATTTTCTTTACAGAACCTAGGGGGGCTATTGCTGGGTTCTCTCTAACAATGAATTTGATCTCCGTCCTGTTTAAAAAAAAAAAAAAAACAACAGGTGAGCGGGTAAGCAAATTGACAAATTACCCAGCATCTTAAATTTACTGTACATCCAAAACTTGTGCTATGCATTGAAAAGGGTGAATTTCTGTCTGGCTGTTAGTCCACAAAATTTCTGCCTGGCCTTTCAAAGAATAAATATAGCATCTTGGGCCTTTAAGTGAAGTTTGTTTCTGAGGAGGACATTAACAGAAAGCTTGCCTAGATGGAACATTTTGTATCTTCTGGGCTCCCTGCGCAAGAACGCTGCTCCTTTTTGCAAGTCTAAAAAGAAACATGATGTCTTTGATATGTTTTCTCCGAACTCTCTCTTGAGCCGCATCTCTAGGTACCAAGCAGAGGAAAGCTGTAATTGTCTCGCTTTCCCTTCAGACAGTAATGACAGTGCCTCTTTTAAGGTAAAAGATAAGATGTGACCCCTCTGTTTACCTTAGTCATTGCTATCTGGTAATAAACTGACAAATGTAAAATAGGAGGACTGTTCAATTTTAAAACTCAATTAGTTGCTTGGAGGTGTTTATTTACCTCTGTGCTGTTATTAAATTATGCTGCACTAATGTGAGGTTAGGAAGTCATTTTGACTGTTAATGATACTGACAAACACTATCAAAGGGATATTTTAATCAAAGCCACACAGGATCGTTACTTCAATAAATATCCTCTGAGGTTTTATTCTAGGTCACAGCTTTGGACGTTGGTTATTTGTTAATAAATGTATTGCATCAGAAAATGAGCTATGTTTCATACTACTGTTGAGGTGGGATATGAAATACAAAAATCATGCAAAGGTGAATTTTATTCTGTGCTTCTGACATGAAAAACTTGTGTGAATACTTGTATATTTAAAAGTCTCTGAAACATGGTACGACGTGTTAGCGATCACACGTATGTTTAAAGGTCACTGCTGTCCGTGGATTTCTGTGAGGTGTGGCCTAGTGTGTCCAAACCTTCCGTCTCTGGGCGATTGCTCAAACGGTCCTTTCCAGCCCACTGCTCCCCCCCGCCACTACGAGCAGTCGTCCGGCCCACCATAGTAAAAGGTGACTCTCCAGATAAGCATGGGTCTGAGAGTACGGACCATTCGCTGGGGAAACGGTTCTTGCCCAAGGTTATGATGTGTAAGATGGGCCTTGTTATATCCCACAAAGAGGAAATACTGATCACGCCTGAATGCCAGGGGCAGAAACTAAGAAGCCTGGTTAACTTCCCAGAGACCACTGGTAGACCATGTGCACATTCTGCCTACAGCTATCTCTCGTAAACATTTTTACGGCCATAAGCCGCTAACTGTCAAAGACCCACTTAGGGATTCTCGTTCGTTGATTGATTACTCTGCGAAGATCAAATAAATCGACTGATCTACGAAACACTGATTGAATATCTTTTGGTTTGGACCGCTATGAATTTTAAAGCTTTGATGAAGCCTAGTATTATAAATCATCTTGCTCAGCTAACAGATTTATCCATGGTCGTTTAACCTGCCATTTGTTCCAGACGTTTTAAATGCACATTCATGCATCTGGATTCCTCAGGCAGCTGTGGAACTACCGTACTGCAGGAAAAAGACACATGCAAAACTCTTGAAATACAATCATTCTGCTCAGCTCCCTAATTAATGATATCTGGAATTTTTTTGTTTTGTTCCTTTAGATGCAGAAAGAAGTTTGTCTTTGACAAGACAAAATTTTACACAATTCCAAGCTATTACAATGAATACTTTACGAGTTATAATGTAGAGAACGGATGCCATTAACTAGACCACTGTAAATAATGGTTGTTATCATTCTAAAGAAAGAAAATGAAGACTACTGGAATCCTAATAATGATTCTGGAGTAAATATTGATCCTTTTTTCTCAGGGTGTCACGTCCTACCTCACAGCCGCTCACAGGAACAGACGGGCAATGCTCCAATGGGAATGAGGAGAAGATGCATGACCAAGCACATTTTCGAGGTTTGTTCTTCTTTTTGATGAATGACAGATTTTTCCATGAATGACATGTTGGCTGTTAGTTCTGGAGCCTCTCTGGTTACACTCAGCACAACTTCCCCCTTTTCTCTCACTTGCAAAGTTGAAATTTAAATTTCATTAGTGCATTTTTTTTTTTTATTTCTCATGTTAAACGAGTTCCGTAAGCATCCTGTCAGCGGCCAGTAATTTTCTGTTGATGCTATTTATTTCTGTATTTGTATGGTTTCATTTTTTTCCTTTTGTGTGTGATTGCAGATTATGGGTTTTATAATGCATATCCTGCATTTAACACATGTAACACCACAGTTTACAATGAAAGAATCCCTCGATCCCGGTCTGCACGTCCAATTAGAGATGCAGTGACCCAGAGCTGATCCAGTGAAGCAAAAAGCTTAAGGCAAGAAACACGCGTGACTACATGTTGTCCACATGTATTTAAAGAGCAGTTTAAGGGCACTGGTTCACCAGGACCACTACCTCCTGCTGGTGGTTCAGGAGTAGATGGGGGGGCTTTTAAACTTCTGACACGCAGGGCTGGGGAGGATGAGAATTCAAACCCGTAACGCCCGAGTTAAGAGATGCCAGCACTCCTGTGATCCTACCAAAAAGGTTAGATCTATGCGCTTTATAAGCCAACCCTTAACGTGAAGGGGGATTTTCTTTTCTTTTTTTTTTATCGTGGCAGTACAAGTTTGGGATGAAGGACCAAAGAGATTCTTCAGGCTGTTGGAGGTATTCTTAGCTGTAAAGGAGAAAAAACATGAAGTCTTATTCGAGGAGCTCCTGTTGAGGTGTTGTTGTTTTTTAGGCTATTCTATATGGACCTGTATGCCGCTTGTAAACTCTGAAATAATGTAACGTGCAGTGCTCAAGAATGGTAACAACATTCAGCTAACAATGTAAATAAACCATTTATTAATTCATTGGGCTTTCGATCTGCTAACTAAACATTTTAGTGTCATCTACTGTTATGGTCTCTGACTAAATGCCCTTCGCAGGCAGCTGATAATGATGTGTCTTCAATGATGTCCGGCTTAGAAGCGGTTCTGTGATGCTGATGAAACATTCATAATTTTCACTTTTATTTATAGGGACTTGTCCAACATAACATGGTTTATGTGATGAAATAAAAAAAGAATCAATCTGACTGCACACTGGTAACATCATTCTGTAAAGCTTTGAAACAACCATTGTGAGTTTCTGCATACCTGCTACACTCTCTTCATTTGCCACTTCTGCAGTGAATCATAATTAGGATCGCTCTTAATGCAAGAATTCCCTTAGCAGTACCTTATTTTTTCACCTCTGCAGTACAGGAATTTTTGTTAAAGTGCCTGATGCACTATAAATATACGTAAATACTGTACATGTTGATTCTGCCTAACATAGACAGCATGATAACAAACAAAATGATAAGAGGATTTCATTGCAGATGCATAATGGGGCGGGGGTGGGGGGTTCCTGCTGGGCTTTACTGAAAAACCTGGACCTCCTGCAGCTCCCTGTCATCCAGCCCACATCTTGCAACTTTGTGTAGAATGACAACAGATTTGCATTACGTATGTCCAGAAGACCTCACTCAAGTTCAGGTCTTTTTGCCTGACATTCAAAAGAGCTGAGACCAAAAATGCTACATTATGTTTCGGTGCAATAATAAAAAAAAGAAACCTTAAGTCCTGTATGCTTGGCATATTAAACGCGCGTAACTGTTAGACTGGAAGTCCATTACCTTTATATGCCAGCCAAAACATGGCTTCTCCAGCACTGCTCATCATTTAAACTGGCCCATTTCACATTGCATTTGGGGGTTTGACTAGCCCAAAGAAGCACTGCGCTGCTCACCTTCATTACATACACATACAGTCAGTCAGCAGCAACAAAAAGACCTGTTAAAGAGAATCCCTTGGACAGTCCACAAAACAAATTCGTTCGATCCTTCCTCAGTTGGGCCGTTTCATCTGTGATTGACATTAGCCTGACGTTTAAAGATCAATCTTTAAAAGTTCCATCTTCCCTTTCAAGTCATTTTGAAAGAACGGTACACCAGCTTATCTCATTCAAAAGAAGGAATATCAGATTATTTTATTACTCCATGTTGTTGTAAAATAAGATTATTTTTTGCTATTAAGAAAATGTGTGTGGCTTTGCTTGCCGCTCTGGCATCTAGTCCAGGATGATCTTCTGCTTGCTTCGATCATCCTGGGATTGGCCCCAGGCTCTGTGTGACCATGTACCGGATAAGTACTTAGAAGATCAATGCAGAGGAATAAACTTTTCTTTTGATCACATGTTTTGCATTGCAATTTCAGCTTAAACCGTAAAATAGCAATTATCAGCCCTGGTTTTTAAGAGTCTTAGTGAGACTTGGACAATGGAGTGAATCATCAGGTCTGTCACATCCTGGGCACTAGCCCTTAGCGTCGCATATGTCAAACCAGAGCTAGCTTTATTTTGGCGGTCTTTGAAGGGGCCCTTCATGAGCAGCCGGCAACGGTACATCTTCACGCCGGTTTCGCAAAATCGTACCGCAAAAGATTTGATCAGATAAAACTGAACAAAGTTTTCAATCAACCTGGAAGGGTGCGATGGTAAATTTCCGCATAGTAATACAAAATGAGACTCGCAGACAGTTACAAATCAGCAGATTTTGTCATGCTTCAGTCAACGGCCGAAAACAATGAAAACCTGACCGCCAGTCTACACCAAACATATGTGAGCGAAATTTCTGTTACAAGTAAAAAAAAGTGACACTGAAGTACAATGACATGATCATCTTTCCAGTGTAATGTAAAGATATTAAACATACACAGGAGCAGCCAGTTGCTGCAATGATCATATTGGGTATTAATAACATGCAGTAATATAGCTGGATATAAATCCATTGAATGAATCCTAATGTTTCATATTTCCTCTCTATTCTTAAGAATATTAAAACATAGCTAAGGCCAGAGAGATGAATTTTAAAATTAATATTAAAATGGATGTACATTATAGGGCAATTTTAGGGCACAAAAAAGAAACATTTATTTAGGGGTACTTCGCTATTAAAATAGAATTAAACATAGCTATTTTTTATCTGCCATTCTTTTTGGAATATTTTCTTTGAGATGGTATTTACTTGGCCAGGATTCCTGCCAAGACCTGGCCCACCCAAGCCGTTTTCTTCGGTATTCTCCAGTAGAGTTCTCCCCTTTGCCTCGGGCTGTTTTCTTTCAGTTGTACCCCCGTATCACCCGGACACCGTCTGGTTCAGACTGCTTCTCTGAGCTACCGGAGCGAGACAGACTACGGCGAGGCAGGCTTCGGTGACACTGGTGATGCCTTCAAGGCATCTGCAGAGCTGCTGAGGAGAAAATGAGCATCGTTTAATATCTAAAACACAGTCTTTGCTTTTTATTTAAATCGTCGACAAGGTTATTTAGTAGACATTTGCCATTTGTCGTTTAGTGACATCTGAAGGCTTAAACGTTCTTAAACTAAGGTTTCATGGTCTATATCTGAACTAATAAGCGAATTTAAATTATAGTATAACATTTTAATTGACTGGCAGCAAGAAAATGATCCTACTATATGCCTCTGTCATTAAAACTTCAAATGACTTCCCTCTGGCAATCGTGTGATTGTGTGCCAAAAATCTTCAATGAGATATAAAGGTTTGGAGATATTTAAGTTGTCTAATTGCAGAGACATCACTGCAGTTATTAATAGTAAACACTAGCTCTGAGTCGATCCATCGGAGTGCTCGTCTCCTAACGAATCCAGGATATTTTGTTAGATCAGGCTTCTCACATTGACTATGCTCGGCATCTCCAACAGGCAATCCAGTGAAAACCAAGTTTTAATGTCTATGTTTGTAGATGATGATTAGATTGTTCAAGCCAGCACAGGAAAAAAAAAAAAAAAAATTCCCCGCTTCTTGGGACAGCAGTGGGTCTATACTCACGTTTTAAAGACAAGGCCCATAAATCACTTTGCTGTAAACTAAACGGCCTCTCCAGTTTTGATATATTTGCATTGTCATGCATTCATTAGTAGCAATCACAGAGGCTTGTCCGAGCTTCATTCACCCAGCTGAATTGATTCTGCTGTTGACAATTTAGATAACAGCATACAGCAATGGAGCGAAATCCTCCGTTTTTAATATAGATCCTCAGTGCTGTATGGCTTGGCGGAAACTTAGGCTTTGCATAATTCATCTACTGCTTCATATGCTTGCCCGGGAAGTGAGATGTTATTAACTGCTTGTTGGGTGGGACAGCGGCTCAGCAGGCGGCCGTGTAGCCAGGGTCGGGGTTCGATTTCCGTCTCTCGGGCTTAGTGCATGAAAATTGCATGTCCTCACTCTGTCCGTGATGGTTTCTCCATCTTCTCTGTCTTTCTCTGGCTTCCTTCCAGAGTCCAAACACAACTTAAGTCAACTCGCGTCTCTTCAGGTCCCCTATAGAGTGTTATTATGTTCATTGCCTGTATCCCATCCACGGTGTGCACCTGCATCGTCTCACTATGACCCTGTATGGAAGAAGTGGTGTATAAAAGACCGTTATCTTCTTGTTCTCCCTAATGTTACTTCATACACTATGGGGTGGTTATGGTACGACTGTTAGACGGTTTTACACCACACAAATGAAAATAACCGTTTCGACTTGAACTAACTGACATCTTTCACATTCATCACACCCACAACTCCATCGCAAAATGAATTAAAAACACACGTATAATATAAACCATGCTACGTAGAGTCATTTTAGATTTGATTACTTCTCCATGGAATTAGTTATTAAAATGTAAACCGTTTCTCCCTAGAACAGGAATCGCTGCAGGGGTCACAACAATCCATGACTTGTTAATGACACTCTCTCTAGCCCTGTAATGACTGGAGGAACAGAAACAATTCATTTACACTCTAACGCATAATTCACTTTTTGGGCGGGCAACACATCACATATTGTAAGTATTAACTTTTAAAAGCATTATTTGAATCCTTACAATATGTCAAACATCTGCTTGCATGTAGATTGTGAGTCCTTCCAGTTACTGTAGTTTTGCCTTCTTTAAAATATTATTTGTACTAGTTGACAACAGATACTCAAACAATGCCAACATTTTCAGCCTGACAGCTATTCCATGTAGGTAGTCAGTTCACCGGTGAGGTCAGTTCACAGGCAGCCAGTTCACAGGTAAGGCACTGGTGCTGATTTTTAAGTTATCTTACGTACACGTTACAAGCTAGGAGATTCAAACATGGGCCTTCGGTTAAGCAATTAATAACCTATTAAAAATAGCTAACCGATTTAAACCTAGAGCTCTACCGCAGCCAATGGTCATATGGTAGAATCAAAACTTCCGTCGAGCATTTGGTGGTTGAGCGTTCAGCCATCAGTATGATGATAAGCGGTAAATCATACTGACGTACTGGTAGAAAGAAAAAAAAAAAAATCAGTGAGCCATAGATACACGTAAAGACAAACAGGCCTGTGTGACCACGCAGGAAACAGCTAACCTTTTGAGCTGGACGAATTCCCTTCATTACCGTCAAATCACTCAGCGCCCCAAATCACCTTTCTTGGGGCCCCATGCAGCTAGTCTTTCCGCATCAGGCACCAGCAAAAGATAGCAGATAAATACCCAGTACCCGTGGGCCATTTAAGTGCATTCCAGTCCCCACGGGGGCTCTTGAAAGCAGGAAGGATCTCCATTCATCAGTGTATTTATACGTTATAATCTAGCTGTGAGCCTTCGGGATTACTGACACCACCGCTGAGCTGACTCCTGTCATTAGACCCCATCTCTGCATGCTCCCATATCGGAGAAAGGGGCATGGGGAGATAAGCAATTTGAATGGCAGTCGGATTCGCCTCTAATGTCGGTCGAGAGAGGGAGGGGGAGGGTGTACAGGTACGACGCAGGAGGGTCCTCAAAAGATTCTTCAAATATAGGGTGAAAAAAAAACCGCGAGATATCATTCGAAACGTAAAATACAGTGATGTGGAAGGTAATAAGTGGCTCTGAGCTCCAGGTCCTCGAAGCCGCACTTGCTTCCTCACGCCCCAGGATTCCCGGGAAGGTTGGCACAGCTCGCTTCACACGGCTCGTCAGCCAGTCCCACGGAGCAGAGCTCTGCGGTGCTCCCCCCTGCGTGGCGGTCGCCTGCGTCCCCTCCTTTCAAAGGAAGCAGTGCTAAGACGCCTGTGACGCGGGGCGGGGCGGGGCTTCTCCTCGGGGATGAGTCTTCGCATCTATGACGTCAGCAGAAACGGCTACCAAGCGCCGTCACGTCAACGTAAAATATCACGTCTGCGTCTCATAGCGAAGGCTGGAGCATGTAGTATAAGTTGGTATCCAACGTGATTTTGCCGGAAGGAGAGCGATTGCGATGCCGGTAATGCGGCTGGTCTAGTGAGATGATAGCAGAGAGAAAAGGGACAGCAATGGCTGCTTAATTCACGTTGCACCCTGGCAAAAAAAGGCATTTTAAGTGTGAACTTGGCTGTCAAACTGCCTCCTTACGTTTCAGGGAAGATGCTGCTATGAAGGATATTGACACTCGCCTAATGCTGGCTGCTCTCATTAACATTTTAATGGCAACAATATCAATCATTTTGGGATTTAAATTCTCATACTGTGTTAATTATATGAAATGTATTATATGGCAGGCATTATGCAAAAAATCATTTAAAATTGAACATATTTGCTTAGTTAAATGAAGAGTGACATATGTTATTATTAATAATAAGAAATATCAGGGTTATATCTAGACTACTGAAAAAAGATGTAATATTTGCCACTATTTACTGCATGCTAACAAATTTGACAGAAAAACTGAACTCCCCCATTCACTGAAGAATTGACAGCTCAAGTTGATAGATATTAATTTTTAAAGGTTTATTTTCTTCTCTCAACCTGAACTTTAGACAGATTTTCAATACGGCAACCATCCGAACAAACTTTAATGAATGTTGTTAAACGAAGTGCCTTCTTATTACCTTAATTAAACCCTTTGTACGTGAACCTGAAGAGGTAGACTGTAATGATGAGAGGTACAGAGTAACGAGGAGAGAGAAACAGAATTAATTAAATGAATTTGCAATTGAAGTGCGTGTATGCCCGTGTGTGTGTGTGTTTCTGGAGGTGGATGATGAAATGATTGCAATATGGATACATGAGTAATCTACAAAAACATCAGCACTGCTTGTCCTCAGCAACAGCTCCCATAATCAGGCATAAATGTGACCCCGTAGTCAAATCCCTGAGGTCGCTTGCCTCGGCGGATCTTTCCGGATTGAACCCAACTTGCTGTCAGTGGCATCGGGTGGTGGTGGTGGTGGGGGGCATTTCCACCCGCCCGAGTTCCACGGCGACTGGGCGCCTCAGCCAGGTTTTAATTACATGCCGGAGGGACCAGACAGGGGCCATCGTTTGGTCTTTAAGCGAAAGGTGGTGGCCGGGTGTAGTTGCCTTTGCGTCGTACTTTGGTGGCAGGAAGCTGCTCCCAGATAAATCCCGTTCATCTCCTGTGTACAGTATCTGCAACGCTAAGTCAGCTCCAGGCTCTCTCTCTTCCTCTTTTCACAAGTTCCATGACATCATATGCGTGGCCATTTATGCAACTTCCTTTGTACCTAATGCCCCTTGCTATTTATCATTAATCAATATTAGCTTTTTTGTAATGAGTCTCTTTCATCTCGCAAGCAGAACCAGTCACTCTGCGAAAGACTCAGTGGCATATGGGAAATGTGACGTCCTTGTAATTCAGATTCTGTGATGTTTTCAAATGTATTTCTGTAAGAGGAATCTATATAAATCTATCTTAGGCAGCGGTATGGAGACACTGGAGAGTTTGCCCAGTCCTGTCTGTAAAGAGTCCCTGATGAGCTCAATTCCATGCTCTCATCGTCAACAGAGCCCAAATGGAGAACTTGAGAGATTTCCAACCCCCCCAGTTCTGCTTGCTTAGTTCTTTCAGCTTTAGGTCTTTGTAATTGGCACTGGAGTGTGGAGACTTAATGGAACACTTCAGAGAAGCACAACCTTGCAGATCTATACCTACCACTCTGCTGGATTCAGCTGCAGGCCCCGTGACGGGTGTTTTATGCAGAGTCTTCCGTAACGACCGCGTGTGGCAGCCCGACTCCGATTTACGGACGCCCGCTCATTCATTCAGACGCATTATTTTTGCGCGATGAGCCTGCGCCAGGGTCTTCGGCATGGGAGCTTTCTCGGCTCTCTGATATTCCTCAAACAGAGCAGTTGCTTGTGTGGGAGGTGTGTGCGTGAGCGGGCAAGCGCGCGCGCGTTTTCGCACCAGCTGATTTCGAATGTTAAGTTCCGCGTCGTCGGCACGGAGCAGCACAGCTTGAAGACGCAACGTCTTTCTGGTTTCTGAAAAGGGACTGCGTGTGCTGTCTTTCTCTTTTAGAAATACGGGAAATCAATTAACCAAACAAATGTGCTTCTCCTAACAAGCTAAATTAATGCTGCATTAAAATGTAGGCAGTGGAAAAAGCCATCTGTTGATGTAATAGTTAAAATGCAGAGAAATAAGCCATTCCCTCACTGGCTTTGGAAAATTACAGACATCACAGCTCTGCTGTCTGTGCACAGTATGTATGCTAAGGATGCTGATTTGAAGGCGTGCATTTGAGGAGATAACCACATAATTGTGCTGTAGCATTCTTCTTATTTATTTATTTATTTTTTTCTGTGGCCAAAATGAATAAGATAAGGGCCATCTTGAATTTCCTCAGGCAAAAAGGGGAAGATAAGGGAGCATGCTTCACTGCTCTCCAGTGTAGTAGCAAAGGGACATTGGGGCCCACACAAAGACTCCAATAGGACCCTTCATTTCTTAAACTGGATAAGGCACTTTCTCATTTGTAAATCAACTGTTAAAGACTAGCCATGCGTTAAACTTAACTTCGCCGTGAATCTAACTTCATAGCCGGGCCGCACAACAGAAGTCTTCCGTATGATATATGTTTTTAAAAAGTGCCAGAAACTTGGAATGAGAAATTATTCTTTCGAGTAAGCTGTTGGCACGTTTCGGGGAACTAAACTGATGTATGTGCACATTTGGAGCGGAGGGTAGCTTATTGCAATAAAAATGTAACGTGAATTATTATGCTTTCAGGCAGACCCAGACTGGCTGCCTTGGCTGAGACTGACCAAATCATTGAAGTAGAGCCTGTTTTTGGTTCCTGCAAAGTTAAAACTTTGTAACAGACTGGCATGGATCTCTTGCTGGGCTGTAACCCCAATCCAGGCCAGTATTAACAAGGACAGATATAACGTGATTCCTGCCTGGGTCGAGGATTAATGACATGGCTGTACAGGCAGTATCAATGCATAATTAAATAATTACACTCCAGGCTCAGAATGTGCCGTTCAGATCAACGACTAATGCCCCACTGGAATTTCTGCATTCTTGAGGTACATTCCCCAGGTGAGTACCCCAGGTAACATCTCCGTTCCCCTGGTACCCTCGAGAGACAGAAGCATTTTTGTTAGGAAGTGCCATGTGCTTGACAACCAGTAGATAACTAAAACGAGGTCATCTGCCCTTTCCATCTTTCAAACTGTTTATCCAGTAAGTACACGGTCCGGGTTGAACCTGGAGGACAGGGTGAGAGATACCAGTCCATTACAGGTTACATGCTATGGGCTATTGACAGACATCGATTCACCTGACCGTGGGCTTTTTGACTGTTGGAAGAGCACAACCACCGTGTTCTGCCCTGGACACAAAAAGGTAAATAAGGCACAGGAATTATGGGAAATTGGACATGAACAGGCTAGACGGGGGGAGGGAACAAAACAAACTGAGAATTTAAAACTGGCATGGACAAGGCATGGAATAAGACAGGCAGTGAGGCAAACAAACGCACAGCAAAGATTAGAGGATCGACATGGACTTAAATACCATGAGGCACAGGTGGAACACATGAGGGCAATCAGGGCAAGGACAACTGGCAAACGATGAATCACGTCGGGCAAACAAAACCCCAGCCAGTACTGCAGGGACTAGGAATGTTGGAGTGCTAGGGCAGACGTGACAATATAAATGTTTTAGAAACCATTATTTTCATTTCTATAGCTGATATATTTGCTAATTATGTTTGCTGTACTTTTGTGTATTTAGCTATGAACGTTATAAACGTTGCTCTTTTTTATTTATTGTTATATATCTGTTTCATCACTCTGCAAAACAGGAGTTTGGATGTGGTCCTGTGTAGGTGGAACAGGAAGTGGGACTCGCAGCAGCCACCAAGAGTTGTTTATCTCCTCAAAGAAGATAAAGTGAACTCCAGAAGGATGCTCAGAATAGGAAGGCTGATTACAGGTTTGTCTGCATGCTGTGCCCCCACGAGAGGTCCGCTGTCTGCCGACTCTCCTCGTCAAACCCTCGAGTACGGATATACGCTATGTTTTATTTGATTGGGGAACCTCTATTTGTCAGCCTGTCCAGGCTTTTCCAAAGGCTTCTAGTATCTTAACTCAGAAGAAGCATGTTGGCTTTAGAGAGGTGAGACACTGTCCATGGTGCTGATTTGGAATCGCGCTGAATGGTCAGCTAATTGTAATAGAACTGATGACGATGACGATATTTTCTTGCATGTTTAGAACTGGCCTTTTTTATTTGTGCCGGTATCTTCGGTAAACCGGAGTTCTGTCCAGGGTGTACCCAGCCACACTCCACACAGCATCAGAAACAGGTTTCTCTGATGTTCTGAAATGAAGGAAGCTGTAATGTCATTATGCCAATTCAGCTACGAATCTGCGTCCGTTTCTCTAGTAGATGTTGAACACGGCCAACTGAGCTAATCATACTGTTCTGAGACCTTTGTGAATTATGTGTATGCAAACATGCAAGCTTCTAAACTCCATTACAGTGATCCCCTTCGGCGTGGCCAAAGAGCTTTGGCTGTTCATCTGCATCAGCATTACAATATTCGTATTCTGTTGGATATTTTGGCCTTTCTTGCTTGTCTCTTTTATGTTTTCCCCCTTATGTTTTCAAAGAGGACCTTCAGTTCCTCTGCTGGTCTTTGATGCCCTGGTCAGCACCCAGCACTCCTTCTACAAGGTGCGGCGATCGAGCCCAAGGTGTAACGAAGGCGCCTGTGCCTCCAGTGAAACAGTGATCTCAGAACGCTGGCGATCTCAGAATGCAGACGGGATTTCATGACACGAGCTGTCAGGTCAGATGTTGCTATGAAAGAAGCTTGTGCATGAGAGGATCCTCTTTTGGAGAGCTTCTCCGCAGGATAGCTGAGTGTCTGCATGCACACTTGTGCTTGACAACGCAGCTCTTCCCAAACATAAGCAAATGAACAACATTTCAGACACAGCTGGGGGGTGAGGCTTCAGGACGTGTTAAGTTTCTGCAGTAGACGACTGTGTAGTACATTCTATTCAGGTTTAAAGGTCAGCGGTGCTGTCCACCACAGCAACATCCATGGATTTCCTACTCCCTCATCCACTCTTTCTGCACCTTCTCTGTGCCCCTTATTGCCCTCACTTCTGGATCTCATTTAATGGTCTGCCGTTCTCCCGCCAGAGCTATGTCCCCCCACCCTGATCTGAGTCACTCACAGTCCTCGAGAAGCTTATGTTTTTCATTAAATATAGATTAAAGATCTAAGAGTAAACCTCGCGTTCAACACACTTCTGTAAATATGATGGCACAGTTGCATTTTATTATTCTATTGCATAATTACAATAATACTCAGACAGTTGCTGTAATACTCCATTCAGTTATTGCCTTTCATGGAGATTCCTTATTTTCAGTGTAATTTTTTTTTTAAAATCAGAAACAGTAACATATCTTTTTGTATTTAGCCTAGTCTACTCTGCTCAGCACTAGCTTACTTCCCTGCTTGGTGTGACACAGGTGTGAGTTAAAGCCCAGCTTCACGCCTAACTGAAATGCAACCGATGACAGGGTCAATAGTTACTTCACATTTTATTTGGATCAATTTGGTCCCCGGGTTGCTTCCAGTGGAAGTTCACTTGCAGGCTCCGCTCTCGCACCTCTCACTCCTTTCTGCCGCATCGTCTCCTCCTCCCAGCTTCGTCCCTCGTCTTTTCTCAGCAGGGTTTAATTCGGAGGGTCCCTCACCTCTTCTCTCGATATCCACACGCTTGTAAGTCTCCGCCGCCGGTCGAGTCGGCTGCTCTGCCAGCAAGCGGTTTTGCTAATGACGCCCCGCTAGGTTCGCTCCACAGTCCCGCGCCTCCGTTTCTGCATCGCTATCAGCCCGAGTCACATTACAGCAAACAAAAAATGTGCATTAGTTACGAATAGTTGCTCATTTTTATTTATTTATTTTTTGTAGCTCAGTGTCAGTCTTTACACTTGTAGTGCAAATTAGCAAGTCAGATACTTTCCGAATGGCAGTATTTGTTATTGAAATTATGGCTCCAAACTGCAGTTTGCTATTCCTTCTCTGGCTTAGCAAGAGCTGTTGGTTATTTTGGCAGAAACAACGGATACCTCCTGTATTGTTTACATCCAAAACCAACATGACAATCATTCATACATCCCTGGTTATAGACAAATATGGCATTGATTGCTCATTCTTGAATTTCTGACCATGAGAGGAAGATGAACCATCTACTTATTTTGGTAATTTTTCAATTATCGTGTCATAAATGCTGAGATAAACCATATCATTTAATTATGTTTCCCAAAATGTGCTTGCATTTAGCAGTATCAAATAAAATCTTAAAGCCACTGCAAAGGTACAGTTACAAGTATGATAAAAACACGATTACACTATAGAATTCTCTATATGTGGATCCTGTAAAAGCAATATTCAAATATCAAATTATTCCATAATACTTGTGACATCATGGCATAAGTCCAAAGGGCCAAACACTACAAAATGTACACAAGCTGATCATCATCATTGGAGTTTATCATCTGTACTTGGAATTAACATGAGAAGCCAGCATTCTGCTTGGCCTGACTGCCTTTGCCCACGTTAAAGCTGGCATCTAAGCTTTTACAACGGCCTTGCTGGTGGTGAGCAGGTGGGCGATCTCAGGATGACTGTTTTAGCCACATGCTCGCAGTGGGGCATATCCATCCATCCATCCATCCATCCATCCATCCATCCATCCATCCATCCATCCATCCATCCATCCATCATTATCATGGTCAGGCTCATTGGGGTCCTATCCTAGACAGCATTGGGGGCTAGACCCTGGATAGGATGCCAGTTCAATGCTGGGTACAAGGCTGGGATACACCCAGGGTAGGATGCCAATCCATCTCACGGCACACAGAAACATTCCCCATGGGCAATTTTGAGACGCCAGCTATGCTAACAGTCTTTAGACTGCGGGATGGAACCAGAGACCCCAGAGAAAAATGGCAGAACACAGGGGAATTCAACATACAGGCAAAGGTGAGATCGGAACCCCCAAGACTCGTGTGAGGCAACTGTGCTATTCACAGAGGCGCCACACATACAAAAATAATAATAAAAGGAAAATGCTACAAATGAGCCCAAGGAATGTGCACAGCTCTTATGACAGCATCACCCTGACTAAAAGGAGAACTGTCACGAAGCTCTCAGGGGCCACTTATAAGAAGCAGAATGTCAATTGGAAAGGTCATACAGACATGCATGCTAAATAAGCCAAGCAGCTAATTCTGTTTGCCTAGTTGTGTGGAGCAAGGAAATAAAAACACATTACGCAGTTTAACAAGTGCGCTGTCATTGATTAACATTCTTCGGGCTCAATCTCACTCTTCACCTCCTTATCACCCAGGAACCTGAATATGTAATGAGGCTGAATTGTCTTGCCCATTAGTCCTCACTAGGAAAGAGAGGTTAATTGCAATAGAATTCCATGTAAGTGTAATGTCTGGAACTGTGACGGTGAAATTAAGCACACAGTGTCGCTTGTGGCTAAAAGCTGCGGAGATTACAGAGTCGCAGGCAAATCTGTTTCCATCCTACGACTGATCGTTGAAAGCTGTAATCTATAGGGACCGTTTTGCGTCTCACCAGGGCTTCGTAAGAGACGTGTACTCAAGGAACGCCGCCCCAGACTCCCCCGTGTAATTAGCATACTTAAAAATACACCATTTCAACACGTAAATAGGTACCAAAACATGTATTACCCTTATCTGCATTTAGTCTTACTGGGTAAAAAGCATTTTTAACTCTTGTTTTAACCCTAGGATAACAAAACAAAAATACTGTATATGCATTATAAGTTTATTAAAATACACTGTTTTTTGACAGACATACAATTAGAGAGAACAGTCACATGATCCTCATGTCAGCCTTACCCATGTTAATTCATATAGTTACATTAATGTTCATTTCCAGGATTTTATCTTCAGACTTAAAAGTATTCAGTATTTACCTCAATGGAAGTCAAATAAAATGTAGGTTTTCACCATCTCAGCGTGTGATAATCTTGGAATGAAATTGTTTCTCTTGGTCACTATAGCGGCGTGGTGGGAGAAAAATAAAGTACGTGAAGTCATCTTTCATAGTCCAACTCTACTTTTGACTAAATAGGGCAAAGTGGTGTTAGAAGCTTAGACCCAGACAGGCTGCCTTTGTGTTGGTGCTATCATTAGTATTTTGTGTCCGCTGTTAGCCGCCTCGTCTGTGTCTTTGTCGACTGACCCAGCTGTTCGTTGTGTTCCGCTCGCTCTCATTAGCTAGTGGGAACTTGGCTACGGTAAGATTCTGTACCATGAGGGGCAAACACTGGGCAGAACCAGGAAAATAAAGCATGGCTTTCTGAGACGAGGTCTGCACCGAGCCATTGCACGCTCCGCGGGATAAAAGGCGTAGAAAGGATGTGAAAGTGTGCACCTGTGCAGAGCACGACATTCTATTGTTCCAGGGGTTCAGTAATCGTTATCACAGCAGAGACTGCAGTTCCAGGGTATTCTTAAAGCCGAAAACTGCAGTGTCCTGGCAACTAGGTAATGATCTTAATTGATAAAACCAAAGGGAAATCACTCTGGGACTGGATCCCTCGGGGGATAAAAACATTAATCTGATACAGTCTCATTACTGGCGTTAATCAGGACTTTCTATGTTGCAGCTAATGAATGATGATGAAGTGAAACAAGAACAAACTCCCAAAGTAGTCCCTTTAGAGTTTATTATTTTTTTTTTATAATTAACAAGGACCTTATAAAAACTTTATCTGAAGAATGGGAAATGAATTCAGAAATAATATAAGAACAACAACAACAACAGGCCTATAAAAGTAGGGTGCAATCAAACACACAGACAGAACGGACAGAACCAATGGAGGGTTAAATGAATTAAATAGCATTAGATGCTACTTAAGGAAGGCTGGCTGCTTTTATTGTTGTTTTCCTTTTAACAATAATAATACATATTCAAAGACATGCAGCCTGTTATTGCTTACCAACAAGGTCACCGAGCAGATTGCAGCATTTACTAATGACTAAGGACCCCAGAAGTTATATGCAAAGGTTGACTTATTCATGTTGACACTTAGAATTTATTATAAGTCAAATAAAATGTCTCACAACGCCTATAGTGCAGCACGTCAGCTATTTATTTTACTTATTCCTAAGTATTCATTGTAAGAACCTGTGCTGTAGAAAACGGTGTGAATTCTTGAGACTGATTGAAGAATGTCACTGCAAGAGGTACCAGGTCTGGGATATGAAGACTGAAGAAGCGATGACCTTGGGGTGACCTTGGAGTGACCTTGGACAAGTCTTTGCCCTACCTGTTTTCACCAGCATCCATGTCACACTCCGTATTCAGTGGCTCTGATTTAGTAATCAGGTGCTGCTTTTTACCCAAAATGCATTGCGAAATGTGGTCTTATCAGAAGCCCAAAAATCAATTATTAAAAATGAAAAATAACAGCAAAATTGATGGCTGGTATTAACCGCACATTTCAGAAGTTACAGATTCCCAAGCGAAGGATTTCATAAATTTAGTCAGGCATTAGACCCAGAAACAACACAAACAAGGCACTTATTAAAGTTGTTAGTGAAATTCTCCATTCCTCTCATAATAGTGCTCTCTGTACCAGCACACCTTGACCTGGTCCTCTTAGACAAATCCAAAGACATTTATAGCTGTAATGGATTTGTCCTTTCCTAATTTAGCTCACGTGGTAAAGATTAATGTGTACAAATAAACAGCTATTTCCTTGGTCTACCTGGAAAATATTTCACTGCAAGATTATTATTTTTGGAGCCAGTTCCCCAGTCCAGCTATGCTAAACCTTTAATCCGTTTGTCTTTCAGATGTTTTATTTCTCTTTTCCTTCTTGCCGCATGCCACCTTAATGACAAGCACAGAGTCACCAAGCTCTCAGCGGCCATGACAACCACCTTGAATCACTTGCTTAACCAGAAATGTCCTGCATCAGGTGTCATTCCAGCAGCTCAGCACAGTCTGTCAATGAGGAGCAGCATCAGATGCTTTAAAACTCGTTCCGAAATCAATAGCTATTAGATTTGCATTGCTATCCCTACACATTGTTCTGTTATTTTCGCAGACTTTTTAACCACGGGCTGTTTATTTTATTATTATGAATTGTACATGTCCTGAATATTGTGACAGGCCATTTCCAAAATGCAAAATAAGAAATACAGCTTGACTGAGTAATTTCATTGACTGGTGCGGGAAGAGGCGGTGCCTGTGGCCGACAACCCCGACTCGAATAAGTGATTGGAAGATGGATGGGTGATGGATGGATGGTTGAATAAAGAGCTAGGGAAGATGAATCGGCAGATTGTGTGGTAATGTGTCTCGTGGTATTTTATACAATGAAGATGGGGTGTGTGTGTGTGGGGGGTAGAATTCGAATGATTGGCGGAATTATGGAAAGGTGGGAGACAAGAGTATGGAATAAGTCGATACAGTGAGACTGGTGATTCAAGAGGGTCAGTATACCTGGATCAGGGGATCTGAGGTGGGGTCGACTGGTGAGATGTCCACATTAGTGCAATGTGGCTACAAGTTATCGGCACTGTTCACTACTGCACACGCCATGCACAACGTTCAAGACATCAAAGGTAATATATTCAGTGTCTCTTCCAAAGTACAGCTTTCAAATACCAGAAACATTTACTTGAACATTTTCACTACAGCAATATAGGTTATACACCATGTACGGGAAACCTCAACGTATCTCTCTTAGGATTTGAGCCAACAACCATCCCATTGCAGCCCAGGAACCTGATTATCTACTGACTCACTATTTTGATTCAATATTTTCAGATCTCGATCTATGTTTGAATTGTCACCATTTGTAGTATCGGAGAGCCTGAAAATTCATGCCCTGGTACGTGTGTGAGAATCCTTACACTTAAATTTCCTCTCAGCAACACAGGTCTAACACAACACACCTTCAGTGTTCTCTACTCACGAGGGGGACTTGGCATTTTGTTCCAGACTGAAATCGTGCCTCAAAATCCTGCAGTTAGAGCACTGACACTGAGTAGACAGAAATAGAACAAGGTTACTATGTTCTCATTAAAGTGATTTTTTTTAAGTTGCAAAGTACCATAGATTACAGAATATCATCCAGATAGCAGCTTCACTAAATATCTCTGCTTCACCATTATTACTCCGCTTCTGTAAATCCATAAACCCAGCCTAGAAAATGTAATGCAAAACTAGTACTTTGATGTTTATATACCAAACCATTCATTAATATGCATTAGGCATGGTCAACGTGCTTTTTTGTAACGTTGAAAAACTTTGTATTTCTACATTTACAGTTGTTTGCTATTTATATAGTTCATGATTATTATTTAATAATAATAATATTACTACTACTAATAATAATAATAATAATAAACCCTTCGCTGCATTTACATATTTTAAACATCTAGCATTGGAGTTGATACTGAGGTCAGACAGAAAACTGTTGGAGGTGATGAAGTGAAACTGGCTACCAAATCTTGAAAATTAACTTCAATAATTAATTTAAAAGGACTGAGAAATTGATAAAAAAAAAAAAAAAAAGCTGACTGTCTCAGGAATTTTCAATAAGAATTTTCTGCTTCAAATATATAAGAAATCACTTTGACAGAGGGGAGAGCTGAAAACAGCCAAAATCCCAACCAAAAATCCTCACCGGAATCAAGGGACGTTCACTGAGTGAGAGAGCCTTGAGAAAATTAAAGCATTCCTCGGGTGTACAGTGGTCTGGATAAGATTCATTTAATTAAATTATGGTTCTTAGTTTTATGGTGACATATGTATTGCGTACACCCTTATTTCATAAGGAATTTTATTTTGAGAAGAGCAGATACACTCTTATTTTGAACAGTTTCTAAGCACGTTTTCCAGTCTAATTTCAACGTGGATTATTTT
The DNA here is from genome assembly GCA_009936485.2 of Gymnarchus niloticus. Lineage (NCBI taxonomy): Eukaryota > Metazoa > Chordata > Actinopteri > Osteoglossiformes > Gymnarchidae > Gymnarchus > Gymnarchus niloticus. Next base: position 27,594,480 of record JAACJT020000001.1, on the reverse strand, counting down.
GATTTTATGCAAATGCGACAACCCTTTCAGGCACAACTGAAATCTGCTTTTCCAAGTTCATGCTGCATGACGGAAATTGTCGTAGCACGGAAGTCGGATCCCAGCTGAACTACAAATTGCAAATTTCCGAACTCTTCAGAGGTTAGTGGGATATCTGGTGTCTCCCCAGCTCATCCAGTAAGTCTGGGGGTTACCAGAAGGCCTAGCTAAAGCAGACCAAATTTGATTCGCAACCACATGAGCAGTGAGGACCCTGCTGGCGGATGTGATACTTTGCATGAGTGGGAGTCGCCTTATTGAGCATGCAAAGATTATCTCGTTTGTTGGTTCCCCCATTAAAATCAGCTAAATCGTTAAAATTAGGCTCTTGTTTGATTAGCAAGAGTGTGAGTGATGTCAAGAAGCAGGTGCCCAGACACAGTTAGCTGACCAAGGGTCCTTCTGCTCTGTGCTTATGAGCACGAGATTGTTTAATCTGTTAGCTTTCTTATTCAGGTCTGCTAGCAGGCTGTTGTTTGATTCAAACAGTTTTCCCGCACACTTTATGAAAAGATCTTGTGAAGCCAAACTAGACTGCCGCATATGGATCGTCTGTACTCAGCGGATCCATGAATGCATTAATGCTTATGCCAGGTTTGCGGCTAGCTCTTATTACATGCATGGACAAACCAGTGAGAGCCTTTTCTCCTCTATTGTCTGAGCATCCGCAGTAGTCCCTTTGTAGAGACATTCTTAATTTTTCACAGCTGCAATAACTGAAAATTGTGAGAGGCAGCAGTAATGATATTTTCGGCCAAGTTCAGCGTGCGAGCATTTGGCACGGCTCTGCAAAGTGCAAGGATCCGTCTCGCACTTGAAATTCTGCAAGTCAAGGATTTAATAATTTAACACTGCAACTTTGCCTGCAGTGAAACAAATAGATTCTGATAGGTGTCAGATGTTACACAAGACTGAGAGCAGTTTAAAAGAACAGTCTCTTCACCTCCCCACTCGAAGGGCGCTGCAAATGAGGTAACCCTGAACAAAAGCATCCCTTAAGTTTTCTGCCAGAAGGGGTTGACTTCAACTTTTATAGACCAGCATTACAAAAAAATCTTCACTTAACATAATTTTTAAAGGAATATAATGGATGGTTAGTGCCAAGGCAAATATCATGTTTCATCACCTTCAAATTTCCTTCTTATTTGAGTTTAAGCAATAAGTAAAGACTATATTGGACCATACTTCAAACGTTCAAGATCTAGAATGGTAGTTACTGATTTTTTTTCAAACCACTTGCAATGATTTCTGAAAAAATAGGAAACTTGTTACTGCCTTGGGAATGGATTTCATCAGCATTGATTGGTTAGTTTGAAATACTCCCATTACGGGTTTTTCAGCCTCCTTTAGTGCCAGCATTGATTGGTTAGTTTGAAATACTCCCATTATGGGTTTTGCAGCCTCCTTTAGTGCCAGCATTGATTGGTTAGTTCAGGATACTCCCACCCACCATGGGGTTTGCAGCCTCCTTTAGCACCAGCAATGATTGGTTAGTTCAGGATACACCCACCCACCATGGGGTTTGCAGCCTCCTTTAGCACCAGCAATGATTGGTTAGTTCAGGATACACCCACCCACCATGGGTTTTGAAGTTGCATTTATCACATTACTGCTACTAACTATGAGAAATTTGCTCCATCCATCCATCCATCCATCCATCCATTTTCTATAATGTATAAAGTTTACCAAGTATTAAAAATCTTAGAATTGTTCTTATTAAAGCTATTTTAAAAAAAAAATAGTTTGCATTTAATGAAATGCAGCCAGGCCACCACAAACACTTGTACATTGTTAATGCTCTGTCACACAACTAAAAACTGTAAATACATTCTGGATAACAAATCATATAGAAACATACAGTGAATCCATGCAACACTGCAGGAGATCCACTTAGAATTGATGTTATTAAAGGCTTAGAGCCAAAGAGCAAAGTACAAGTGTTTACTATACTTGAGTGGTATGACTACAATTAAACACTCGAAAAATGTTAGGATGAAAGCCTTAATGTTCTATCAGTGATTGCATCAAGTTACCTGCTTTCTTAGAAGACACGACAACCCAGAATAAGTTCAGTTTAAAAATTTTACTGTAGAAAATCAATCTATGAATAAGCTGATATCCCGTTAGTGTGAGGAGGTAGCATTGAATACAATGACACAAAACAGCCTCTGTCTTAATGCCGCTGATTGCTTTGAAAAAGTAGCTTTTTTAAATGCCTTTATGGAAAAGTGAGCTCGTTCAGGTATCTAACTGCAGTTTTTCTCCACAGAACCAACTTGCCAAGCTTATTAAACAACATTGTATATATAAAGGTAGATTGGATACTTGGGTACAATGAGGGTCTCCACAGAGCAATCCAATAACACTTTAAATGTTAATAAGAATTTCTAAAACATCAAGTCTTGTGGGGACCATATGATTTTTTTACAGTTTATGACTTTGTTTTGATAACTCAACAACAAATTCATAATATTACATGGCAAGCTGGGCATGGTGGCTCTGAGGTGAGCCTCACACTTCCAGGACTGTGGGGGTTTGAATCCCACATCCATCACATGTGCGTGGAGGTTGTGTATTCTCTTTGTGTTTCATGGGTTTCCTCCTGGTACTCCGGCCTCCTCCTGCAGTCCGGCTTACTGGCCTTGAGGGTGAACCCCAGGCTCGCACATCTGTCTGTCTGTCCATCCACTGCCCTTATATTCTTCTTAATATTTCACCTTATTGGATATCGAGCTTTGTTTCAGAATAAACTGGGTTTTCCCATCTTTTTAGAAGAACTGCTTGTCAAAAAAAAAAACAATGGTTAGGAGTCATTGGCTTCACTCACACTAGAAAAAAGATTTCCAGTCTACGAAAGACAATACATTCATCAATACCATTTCCATATGCCACATGCTGATGCTGAATAGGTAATATTAGGACTATCCAATCTCACATCTGCCCAAAGAATTATCCAAATTCATTTTTCCCGGGCATATATGGCCCATTAATTCATAGCAAATCGACAGCAACAATACATGCATAATCAACCACTAGAGCACATTTAAAATTAAAATTCATATTTCATACAGTACAATATCTACTTTTCATTCAACGTGAATTTTAAAAGGCCATTGAGTGTACAATGATCAAAAATAGTTTCATTTTCCTAACATCGCTCATTCTTCTCAGGAGAGTGTTGTTATTTTGTTTCCAAACCAGGCATACTTTACTGTCATAATGATTAACTTTTAATTGAATGCATTGCTGTGTTATTGTCATCCTCCCAGAATACACCCATGTCACGCCTCTCCATATGGCTGCAGTTTCCAATTAGAGCCCATCAACAATTCAAAGCACTGATCTTGGGCTATGGGACAGTTACGAACTGAGAGTTCTCTAAAGAAAGAATGAACAAATCAGACCATGTGACCTTTTCTCTAAGATCTGCATGGAAAGATTCAGCTAGTCAGCTCTCACTCGATCTGCTATGCGGATTGTTAAACCACTATGCTGCTTGGATTTACTGGTTGGAATGTACCTCCATGCCACCCTTCACTGAAGTTCTCAAGATTAGCTTTCAACAGAAATTTGGAAACGTCCACCTTCTAGGACTTGCTTCAGGCTGGACGGAGGACGGGAGCACATGACATGGGAAGGGGAGGCAGGAATCGAGGATTTATTTGGGTTTGGGAGAAGATACGGACTTTGCAACATGCTGGACAGAACTGAAACTAAAGCGTCAAGTCATTTTGGCATCAGAAAACCAACTGGGAGTTGGGTCTTGGAATGAGTTGTGTTGTGGAGCAGCTTTAGGCATCTGGGTCTTGATGCATATTTCCTGATGAAAAAGGCACCCCAGCTTATAGTACTCAAAATCAGACACTAGGGAAATGAACAAATGAATACCCAGCTTTAGACTTCACTCAACCCCTATCCTCTCCCTAAATATTAATATGTAAACAACACAGGGGTCATATTATCAGAATCATACTTTATTTAATTTATTGCCCATGTATGATTGTACACACAGGAGTTTCTTACGGCACAATTAGACCATTAGCCATGTTGAAAGCTAAATATCTGCATGGAGATTTAGAGTTGATGGAAATTACTTATGTATATTACTTACATAATGTAGCATATATGTATGTCGGCCTTTCTTTGAAAAGATGTATTGTCACTATTCAGAAAATGAAGATTGTTCCATAATTAGATCACGCAACACACCGTTTTAGCTACAGAGTTCAAGACATGCAGGTCAAGGTCACATGTTTTGTTATGTGATTAAAGAAGCTCGGTCTGCAAATCTCTGAGTCCTATTCAAGGATAGCTTTAAATAGTTGCCTTCTAATGGCAAATCAATAACAAGAGGAGGGATGATTAAGCATTCGTTCTGTGGGTAATGACATTAAACCCTGGTGCTTCTGAACATCGATGCTCCTGCCTTTGGTTTTGTCAGTCAGATATATTCAGCCAATTTATTATGACCAAAATCCATGTATTTGATTGAAGCAGATTAAGGATGTACAGTAACACAGACAAGAGCGTAACCTGGCCCTTGGATTACCTCAGATGCAAAAAGGTTTGGCTACATCAAATAAAAGGAAAACAGCATCGACTGCTGGACTTCTGAACATTGGTATGCATGAAAAGATGTCAGATGCAATGAAGTGCGGGCTAATTTGTTGGATGAGGAACCCGAAGGGCGTTGAAGTAAGTGGAGATGGCTGCGCACACTGCAAAACGTGCAAATTACGAAAAGTGCTCATTCTGAAGGGATGTGTACAGCCTTGTCGTGAACTGCAGCATCCTGCAAACTCAAACCATAGCCTTTTACCCTACAATCGAAGGTTATGTAAGGCTGGCTTGAATTTAGCATAGCATCTACCTATCAGATCCTTATTGGTTATATTTTACATTGTAGATGACATTTGTTTTTCAGAGTTCCCCACTTATTAATGAAATTTTGCTCTTAATCGCTTTGTTTACTACATTCCAAAATAGCATTTCACTACGTTTTTCCTCATAACATATGCTTCATTTTCGCTTTACAAATAAAATTTAATTTCCCCTGAAACTTGAACTTGCACTTGGGAAAGCTTAATTTGCTTATTTGTTTATTTAGGCGGGGAAAAAAAATGATAAATACTGCCTTTCACTTGCAAGAAATAAGTTGAAATATATAAAAATATATTTTTACCTGCTCCCCTGGCCTTCAGATTTTCAGTTCGCCCATTAGGATATTTTGGCATCACTGTGCAAACATAAATTACAAACTTAGCTGGTGAATTCCTTTGAGCAAAGAAGAAAAAGTGATTCCATTATTACCATGGACATCCATCCATCCATCCATCCATCCATCCATCACTGCTTATCCAGGGAAAGGTGCACGGATCACAAGGTAGGATAAACACAAGACTAGAGGACCTTGGATAATTAAACGCTATACTACATAAATAGGAAAGCTGAATTAATTGGTCCATTTTGAAAAAGTGTTGTTTCAATATAGGGTTTTAGACAGTCCAGATCATTTCCCAGGATGCAACCTGCTCAAGACAGAGTAGTACCTGAACGGGATGTCAGTCCATCTCAGGATACAGATACCATGTACAGTTACTGACATCAGTCCATGTGCTTTTGGTTCGTGGCAGGAAGACCACAACTCAGGAGATGACAGTCACTGCCTACAGTGACAGCATTGAAGATTCACCTTCAGAAGTCCGCTGTGTCCTTGAATGTCAAGTCTCATGCTGTCTTACCATTTTCGAGAAGTGAAGCAAGTATCCCATTTTACGTCCTTTTAAAAGGTTTTTAGTGGAGAAACAAGTGCTTTACAGACGCAAAGCAGCAGAAACATTACTTAAACTTTACTCTTTAAGGTCTATTTTGACGCATGACATATTTTATTGACTTCCTACAATCGAGCTGGGATTTCCTTATTCATATACATTTTTTTTTTCCTTAGACATTGCTTCCGTTTGATCTTCATCAAGACTTCCTTGTCACAATCCCTTCCTTTGGGGTAAACTTTCCTCTGTTACTACAGGCTTAACAAGCTGCTTTGTGCTCGTTACATCCTTTTATTTAAAATCTTCACAGCAGTATAATGCACTCCTTTCAGTTTCAGGCTAACATATCTAAACCCTATTAATTATGCTTCATATCTACTTTACTTGAATTTGTTTGATCAGGAATTTTCTGTTCTATGGGTATTTCTGATAAAGAGGGTGGTCTGTCTCTTACAATGAAGATCCTCCTTATCCTCAGCCAGTCCAGAAGGTCTTTAAACTACACTGTGGATACACATTCAATTTCCAGGAGGGTTAATTTAATTTAATTATTATTTAACTTTAATATGCAGTGTGGATTATTTGATGGCAGAGATGGAAAATTCAGGTCCGGAAAGTATAAATCCAGAGCAGGATTTTGTCTCAACCAACCAGTTGAGCATTAAGAGTCACAGAGTACTCAACTGGTTGGTTGAAATAAAATCCTGGTGTGGATTTGTACTTTCTGGACCTGGATTTTCCAACTCTTTGATGGTAAGAATCTTCAAGACAACAAAAGCAGGTCAGTCATGAGACTATAAATGTTTTGAGATTAAGAAAAATATGTTTATAAAATTATGCTGTTGTCGTTGTTGTTGATGTTGATCATGGCGATTACGAAGCTGCTGATGATGAATTTGGGTTGTTTAATCCCTGCTGATCAGACAGACTAAGGATCATCCTGAGGGTAAAGAGAACCCAGCATGACCTGACGGAATCAGACCTCACTAGATGGCCTGTGGTCAAGAAGAGGAGGTAAGAGGCCATGAAAACAGAAAATAAAATTAATTAAAAAAATGTGTGTGTCTTTATAATGCGTAAGACAGAGGAATCAGCGACTTGCAAACATATTTGATGAGGATGATGCCTGGGAATTTTGAGAAAAAAATAAATAAATAAAAACATCTAATGATCTGATGCCCAAGACAACAGCTTTTATGTTCATGGCCCAGAGATACTTCTACCAAATTTCTGCAAAGGGAAAAGATGAGCAAGAGAACACAACTGAAGCATATTGCTGAAAACTGAGTGCAGCGAACCAGGGCACTGCTGTTGTACCCTTGAGCAAAGTACCCATGCTGAATTTCTGTAGTAAGTATCTGGTGAAATTAATGATGAAAATCTACATAATCTGGATGCAATAATGCTGCATAGATAAAAGTGATTTATAAGTAATATGCAAGAGATACGAAACAGCAGGATGAAATGGAGAATAATATTATGTCACAATGGGTCCAAGAAAACAAACTCAGCATGCTTAGAGAGAAAGCAAAGGAATGGGAACTGAGACAGGCAAGATTTATTGACTTTGTGAGTTTACTGGCGTGCACCCAGGAGATTACTCACCTAAACACGGACTGAAAGAGATGCAGGAGTAAGATGTTAAATCTCATCCTGATCGTTGTTGTTTGTGCTTCGGACGGAGAAATTAAAGCCTGGACAGGATGGCTACTGAGATGAACAGACTGAAAACGTTGACAAATGTGTATAGACAAATCGCTTGTCTGGATCTATCTGGTAAGCTAAATCACAGATCCTAACCCGTATACCTGCCCATATCCAGCAAAAATCGAACTTTGTTCTTTGCCTTATGTGTCTCATATGAAACGAGAAAAGCACAGCATTTTTTATATGCTTTTCAACCAGAATCCCATGATAGATTCTATGGTGAAAAGAATCAGAGGATTTTTTGGTTTGAAATGCAATGCAGTGCAACTTTTGTCTACTTTCACCACAGCTGTGTTAGCATGCTTGAATATTTAATTTGACTGTTATGATGCGAGGAGTTTTTCATCAAATGCATTATTAGCTCAATGGATGCATGGATATGGGTATTCTTTAATTTAGATTAATTATGATATACTGCTGAATAATTTTCATATTGTATTACTTCTGGGCAATTTATCGATCTTTTCTAATGTGACTTGAAAGAGCAAAACAAGAAAAGCTTACATTTTGCACCGTTAGGCCCAATTACATTGGGGACGATGTTTAAAGATGAATTTCTGAATGAAATTATGGAGCTGTTAGTGTTTGAGGAAGACTGTTGGGAACAAGATTCTATTCTAACTTGTCCAAGTCTGCATGATACATTTAAGGTGTGATTGTCTGGATGTTTCGACCTGAAGAAAATTAAACCTCACATTACATTAATTTCTGTAGTTTTACCTTGTTTTTTGTTTGTCAAACAGAGGGTTACACATTAGTGCAGGATTAGCCAAATGTGGGGGAAATGGCTAATGGTTGATGGCTGATAACAGTGTAACAAGTTTTGTTCCTGGATAGTTTGTGTTATTTCTTAATTGCTTATATTGTAAAGGTATAGAAAACGGCCATTATTCCCTTCACACTTTGCGTTTGTGACCTGGATAATGAAGTGTGGTGTAATTCACTCTCACGTATCAGCCCCCAATAACCCAGGTCACAAATGCAAAGTTTGAAGAGGAAAACAGGTCTTTTCCATTTACTTTAAGCATAAATGATTGGGAAATAACACTTTCTGCCCAGGAACCAGAAAAAGTAAAAATGTTCTTACATAGTGTAATCATTGTGATTTATGACAGAGGATGGTAAAATGATACAATGACCCTCTTTTCAACACGTAATGTACAATCAGCTCAGCTAGGCAATGGTGAAATGTTGCCCAACCACACCTTTTCCAAGCAGAAACCCAAGCAATCAACTACATCACACATGTAAACAAATAAGCAGCTGAATAGATAAAACGACACAAAGCCAGCATTCTAACATTAGTCTAAATTGATATGAAGAAAAACATATGGATTTCTGAAATGAATGCACGTGCGCGTCATTTGATTTTTGAATCGTGAACATGACATGAACATAGAGATTACAGGCAAAACCACACAAGTACGGACTTCTAGTTCAGCAGCTCTGTGCCACCAGAACTCTGTTCATGTAACAATTTCTAACATGCACATATTACTAACCCCACTCTCAATTTGCATACATTTGATGGACCCTTTTGGCTGTGGGTATGTCTCTGTGTAACACTGCCACCACCAAACGTCTGGCGTCAAAAGGCATAACTCACTGTTTAACAACTCAAATAACCAAAATGGTAAATGTGGTTACTAAGGCGAATGTAGAATTTAAAAAGTCACCTTTTCACAGCCAAACTGAGCTAATTGTCCCAGACTATGAATTTGCTTCAAGACTAATGCTTTGCCACCATTTGAAACATTTTTACTCATTTTTTTTTTTTTAAATTTCGACGCAATAATGACAAAAAACAATTATATATATATTAATAAAAACCTTGTACTAGATGATAACAAGTAAATAAACAAATTCACGTAAATAAATGAAGTTGTGATTTCCAAAATGGCTGCTATTGACATAAACAAATTCAATGTCAGGTATAAACTTCTTCATCTCTTTCAAGGTTACCCTTGCTCTTTGTTGGAGCCTCTTTGACAGGCTCTCTCCTTGTAAAGTCATCTGTTTTGGAAGGGCAGCCAGATCTAAACAATGTCCTGGTGGTGAAATATTTCCTCTATTTCCTGATTATAATCCGCAGCATGTGGCAAGTGATGCTTTAAAGACCTTCGAAAATGTTTAATATCTCACTCCTGATTCCTACGTGTCATCAATAAGATCTCAGAGGCCATTGTCAGACACGTTTAGCCTAATGTTTTTTACTGCGATTTTGCAAGTTGCCATGTCTGAATGAGAGGGAAAGAATCTGATTTAATGGGTTTTCATTTCACGCCTGAAGGCTAAAAACTGTGGACTTTGAAAAATCCACACTAGGTTCTATTGCAGTCATACTTTATAATGCCTGTGAGCTTTACGTTAGCCATAACTGCATCATTTCCATTTACTTTAGTCAATTATACAATATTTATCGTTGATTATTATCGCTATTTTATCACTCCATCTCAATTGTGGATCGCTAAATTAAGGCAGATAAGACACCTCACCCAAGTACAACCCTTATCTCTACTGATTAACATTATGTCCATGAAAAGCTACAGTACATTAATAAATAGAATATTAAGCAATGGAAAACCTTTACTTATTAATACTTATTTTTATTTTGTCACTCTGTAATGCCAATGGCCCTGGGTAGAAGGAACAAAAAGTGAAAGACCAGGCAGTAAAGTTTTCACTCCCTGAGAAGATAAGGAGAACTCAGACAGGGTGTTGTGCACAGACACTCAAATAACAGGCTTGTTTGCATGCTGTGCCCATATATGAATGAGGTCATTCATCTGACTGGTCATCTCTTCAGTAGGCACATACATTGTCTTATTTCGATTGTTTGAAGTGTATAAACACTTAAGGAGCCTCTGTTTTCAGCCTGCCCAGTCGTCTCTTAAGATCTCTAGATATGAAGAATGTTATCCTAAGATAAGCATCCTGGCTTTAGCGAGGCGAGATCTTGTCCATGGCTCTGAATTCAAAGGTCTTGTTTTAAATTAATGGTTACATTGACAAAGGCGTACGTATCTATTGACTGATTCAGAAAAGATTTTTGAGAACACAACACGATTTCAAGATAAAGTCAACAGATTCAAGAGGTATGAGATTTACTTTGGACAATAAAGCCTGGCTCGGGAGGAGTGTAGATCAAACACGGTAAGGCAAAGGTTACATGGAGCAAAGTCCTTCACTAATCTTTTTCCACTCCCAAGTCTTCCCAAGTGTGGATTTACATTTGTGTGAAAGTTCAAACCTGGACTTGGTGCAGAGGGGGAGTAGAGCACAACGTAATCACTGCTCACAGTTTGAGCCATAAATTGAAGATCCATCAGCCTGGGGACTCTGGGAGATGGGATGAGTCTTGTGGTGGCATTTGTCATATACCACAGAGTCATTTCAGGGTCATTTGCAATGTAACTTATTCTTGAGGAAATTTAGTTTGCTTTCATGTCAAAGACTGCACAATGATTTCATCGTTCATATTTACAACATTCACTTAATGGCTACACAATTAATTATCCAAATGCGAACGTTAAAACATATTTATTATTCGGAAGACTGTATAATTTATCTGAATGCAGAGTCATCAGGACACTGATATTTTAAATATACCGATTTTCATTAGATAATAGCTGTAACACCGAGTTCACAAAGATGGGTACCTGCATTGTACCGACAGAACGGAATTTGAGAAATTCGGGAATGCCGTTCTGTGTGAGGACCAGAGCAGATTGATGGCTGTTCCTCAAGGCCACTGGAACCATATGACAAAAAAATGAGGAAAAGATATATGATGCAGTTGTTATACCGGACTCAAGGGCTACCACGCCTGACAAAGATATTATGTTTCTGATGAACTAACTGGGGCAGAATACAAAAAGTGTTGCACAGTGTTTAACCTTTACAAGCATCTGCTTCAAAGCAGCTCTTCCATTTGAAAAAACCAACCGTTTTTTTCCTCATTTACATACTACAGTCCCTCCCTGACCTTTCCAGAGAATTCCACGTGTGTAGCGAGGATTCAAAGTTCCTCCATCCTCCATCAGTGCTTTATTGAAATAGGGTTGTGGGGTGGGGTGATGGTGGAGACTATCCCAGGCAGCAGAAGACACAGAGGAAACTCGTGGGGTGAGACGTGAATCCCCAGTGCTGGAAGGGTGAGGCAAAAATGCTGCTGAATCCTCAAGCCAAAATTAAATCTATTAGAAGTAATTATTGAGATGGTAGAAAAGTGACTGATACTAGTCAGAATGGAACGCAACAATAACAATTTATAACTCGATGAAGTACTCACATGCACACACACACACACAACAGTGACTACAGCTTACAAAAGCTATACAGTGAGTCACTGATTCATTGAGGCCTCTCGACGTTCCCACAGGGGTGCTGTACCATGCTGACATCACAGCTTCCTGTAGAGCACCAGTGGTCCTCAGTGCTTCCAAATGCCGAACTTGTCAGTCAAGGTAATCCCACAGATGTCGAATATGATTGACATTTTGTGAAAATGGTGGCCAGGATAGTAAACTGAAGTCACTCTCATGGCCACAAAATCACTTTCACACACTCCTAGCGACATGGCAAGGGGAATAATCCTGCTGGAACCAACCTGTGTCATCGGGGTAGACAGTCATCATGATGGGGTGGACCTGGTTCACCAGAATGCACATAGCTTGGAGCCTTCTGGACAACTGCTTCTGGTCAGCCTACATGTGCCCGCTGATATCCCCTTTCTCATTGGTACAGTTATAGGTGTGTAATCTGGCTGCTGGGAAGAGCCAACTGTTGTACTTGGGGGTGGTCGTAATGTTTTGAGTCATCGGTGTGTGTAAAGGGAATGCATGTCTCTGCCTTCAAAGATGCTCGTCTTTTTTTTTAATGGAGAGCAGGTTAGAATTTAATCACGTGACAGGCTGGTCTTTCATTAAAGATTCTGCATCAGCTCCCCGACTTATTCAGTGAGACGAGGAGACAAGCAGCAACCAAACTGAATGACAACTATCTATTAGTGCCCACATCCCCGTTGTACTCTGAAAAAATGCTAACACAAGCAAAACAGGAATTGCGGAGCTGAAGCTGATGTTTCCGAATTTGATGCAATGAATTATATCAGCACAATCGTGCTTTAAAAAGTTTAAGGTAAATCTCTCCTCTGGGGTTCTCTAATGGCTCTGATACTTCATTTATCATCAAGGTCTGTTAGAAAAGCAGGCCCTAAATGGAGCATGTGTTAATATTTCACTCATAGTGTCCTGTGGATCAAAACCTTACCTGTGGGGTACAAGGTTTTGACAAAAATGTTCTATTGTGATGTGTAAAAAACATTTTAAATCCAGGGTGTGTGTGCAGCTCTCCTACTGAAACGTCGGCCTCACATTATAGTGCCTTTCAGACAATAAGCAATGCAGTACTTTGCTGCATACCCAGTGCAATGCGACAGAGGATAAATTTCTAATGCAGATTTAATGCACACCATATATGTCTTACAGCATCTGTCTGTGTTTTATCTTAAGTTTTGTTGGCCATCTTAGAATTTGTTTTGAAGTATTGGTGATGGTGCAAAATGGCTGATACTTATAGCATGCAGACGTGTGTGTGTGTGTGTGTGTGTGTGTGTGTGTGTGTGTGTGTGTGTGTGTGTGTGTGTGAGCGAGAGAGAGAGAGAGAAATGCAAATCCTTCTTAGAATGGAAAAAGTAAGAAAAAGTAATTATTTTCATAAATCTAACTTTTTACAGTTAGATTTATGTCTGAAAAAGACACAGTTCTTTAATTCTGGCATTTTAAAAAATATTAGTTGTAGAATAAAATAAAATGAAAGCAAGCATATTCATGGAATAAAGGTCAATTTGAAGTGAGCAGAACAATCCTGAATAATAGTGCAATATTATTAAAACTAAATACAAACTCTATTATATTTAATCATTACCATGATAATTGGATACAGAGTTAATGTTTGTATTTTATAAGATGTGTTAAATATGTATGACCTATTAATTATTCATTTGCTTTTCGATGCATGTCAGTGGTGAAAATACTTTAAGTTCTTTGCTCTTAACCCTTAATGATGAGTACCTCATACACTTGGTGGATTAAAGGCACTCATGACCCGGCGGCTCCGTCTTCCAGAGTCGTGGAAGTTCTCAGAGAGTGAAATTTAACTTGTAACCTACGTAAAACTACATCTGTTTTTGAAACTTTTTGCCATTCGAGACTTGATATACGGCTTGCTGAGTAAATTTCTTACAGTTCTTTCCCACAAAAGCAATACGTCCAGAGATGCAGCCCAGTTATATATGTAGGTGTATTGATTCATACTTTGTATTATTAACCACAAGTCAATAATGCCAATTGAGTTCTAAAGTGCTGCCACTGGATTATACTGTCTGTCTATTCTCAAAAATGTGGTTTACTTTAAAGTCATAAGAGTGAAGGTGGAAAAAAAAATATTCATTGCAAAACCCTACCACATAATCATGTATAGAAGAGGCCTGTCTTTTCATGACCATGAAAGATTTGCGAAGAATGATATCGCACACAAAGAATGCCAGTGCAAAACTTTTCAGGAGCCATGCAATTACTTAGACGTGTAACTTAGACGCACAGAATTCCAAATTTGTGTGCACATGACATGTTGGGAAAGTATCCAGTTTCCTCAAAGTCAGTTCTGTCAGTTGCCTCGTGTTGCGACCCGCATTAACACACTACACTGGCTGTATGGATAACCCCCTCACTTGTGCCTTGAGGTCATGTCATTGGTTACAGTATCTCATTAGGAGATATCATTGGTTGAAGCACGTCAGCTTATTAAAAGAGGGGCGTAAACATGCTCCTTAATGCATTAGAACCTCCTGGGGACAATCATGGTGAGAAGTGAAGCCAGAATTCCCACATGGGTAGCAGTAATCTTCTTGTATGGAGGAAGGGCCCAAGGCTCTCAGCAAGGTTATCAGGGTTATAGAACTATCTTCACACCCCTCCCACTAGCTAATTTTAAGCATTTACTACAGAGAATGGAGACCGGTATGTGATGTGCCAGATAGCAAGAAACACTGCATGGTGTCAGTTCATGCACACAGGCTGATGTTTCTCCACTTCTGAACTTATTTTATTGGCAAAACATCTACGATGTAATGTGTATTGTCTGATGTAGGCAGCGAACATATTAAGTGGAAGAAATAAACTGATTTATTGAAACGTTTAAATATCCATCCTTCTTTCCATCCATCCATCCATCTTTCCATCCATCCATCCATCCATCCATCCATCCTTCTTTCCATCCATCCATCCATCCATCCTTCTTTCCATCCATCCATCCATCCATCCATCCATCCATCCTTCTTTCCATCCATCCATCCATCCATCCATCCATCCATCCATCCTTCTTTCCATCCATCCATCCATCCATCCATCCTTCTTTCCATCCATCCATCCATCCATCCATCCATCCTTCTTTCTATCCATCCATCCAAACCGCTCTTCCGGGTCATGGTCGTAGAGGGCCTGGAACTTATCCCAGGCAGCACAGAACACAAGGCTGGGGTACACCCCGGATGAGATGCCTGTCCATCACAGACATTTAAATATGTTCCTTTAATTACTGTCATACACATGAATATCCCACAAAGCTATGTGGTTGCCTTAAAAAAAAATAAAATAATAATAGTTCATGTTCCTATTATTTAGCAATACTTGATTCATATTGTTAGTTGAAGCTGGACGTATATTTAAGGCAATGAAAAGGATCAGCACATCTACCTGAAGCAAACTGCTTATTGAGGGCAGGCAGACATGGTGTCAGTAGATGCCAGAAGACTGATTGGTAAATACATCTTAAGTTTCAGCAGGCACATTACGTTGATTAATGCTTTTGGAGTGAAATACTAGATACCCTTTAGATGACTTTGTGGCAGCTTACATAAAATTCAACAGGGACGAGTGAGTCGGGTTCTGTCAACCTGCTTGTTTCAGCTCCCAAAATATCGATGAAAGGCAGCATTTTATGTGGCCAAGAAAATATCACCCAGGATAAATAATTAAATAAAACCATGCTGAAGCAGGGTCATAAGATATTAATTATAAACGTCTAAGTATGCTGCAAGATAGGAGGTATGAATTTCCCATTATGGCATCATAGGGAAATATTACCATAAAAGAGACATAAATTTTCAGAATATTATATCCTTTCCAGCACAAGTTCAACATGTCATATTACTATATTTAACCACATTTGTGGTCATAGTTATGAATTGGTGCCTCTGGTCTGTTCTGGATTTCATTAATTCTAACATTACTTTGGTCCTAAAGCTTTGTCACCATAATCCCCCCATTTTCCCATTTTTTGCATACGATTTATTTTTATTTACTTGCTTACTGCTTGAATCGTTGTATTGTGACAGAAACACCCGAAAGTGCTCTGAATAGATTAAATAATGAAATAGAGAAGCACGTCTTTTGCAAAGAGCACCGTCAATTAACATTTCCGGCCTGATTTTGGAGTTTTTTGCAAAACAATTAAAAAGTTTAAGGCCATAATTAATGTAATGCTGTCCTCCGATAACAGCAGTTTTTATCAATTAAACCGGGTCTAAAATTAACAACCAATTGTTTTTATCGTTACAATTGCTACAATCACATAGAATGCACATATATGCTGTACTAATAGCAATATGAATCGGACACCTTCATGGTCTAGACCGGAGTTTAACAACATTTAACAATAGCTAAATACTAGTTAAATCACGATGTTTAGAGGCTGTGGCACAAACTGACAAAATTCTATGCAGGTAGCAGGCAAGATGTACTATTGATGTGGATATATGAAATGTTTGATAAATAGCTAATGTTTTTTTAAGTGTAAACAAAAAAAAAAAAGATAATTAAATCAGATTTAAAAAAATAATAAAAATCAAAACTCTGCCCCAGAACATGAAGCCACCGGCTACTCTTGCATGGCATATAGATCATGAGTTATACCGTGTTATAAAACTTTAATACGAATGGCAGCTCCCTCAGCTGTACCTACATTGCACGGTGTATATAAAACAGTTTTGCATCAGCTGCCATGTGGACACTTTTGGGTTTGAGCCCCAACGTGTTGAATTAATTACTTTCTGAGGGAAGTGTAATAAACCGTAAGAAGAGAGCTTGTAAATAAGACGCGAGACCTGAAAAAGGAACGAAGAGGCACTGTTAGCTTTACAGAGGCGTTGTGTGACATAATCCAGTGACTACCGCTCCACTTTGACTCTCTTTAGGAGTCAAAGCATTAAGAGCTAAATTGGGTGATGGAATCTGGTCAGCCTACATTGGAGGCATCAGCTGACATTGCAGAATGTGTAAAAGTGCGCAAATAATATGTCAATTTGTGCACCTTCCTGGATTACGTGATACTCACACGCCAGCAAAATGCAGTCTATCAGAAAGTCATTTCATACCCTAAAAAGTCATATTGTTAGATTAAATGAGAACGTTGCAGTCACGCTTAAATCAATTTCCTACCTGTGTGCACAACTGGAAATGTGTGATTCATCGTTAGCAACTGAATATTAACACATCATCTTCAGCTTTGAACTGATTACACATTTCTCAGTAAGCGCTGACAGTTACAAAACAATGACCTTGCTTTAAATCAATAGCTTATCAGCTGGTAATAAGCTCGTATTTTTATTTTATTAATTTTTCCTACTTTATTCTGATTTCCCTGCAAGATTGTCTTAAGATAGTAATTCAATGACATTTAGTGAGTAATTCAGCAAAAGATGCATACTTTTTTATGTTACTATCAGACTTTCTGCTCTCAGTGGTTGCAAAATCTTTTCAGTTCTTCCTCTTTGGTCTGAGACCTGATCACTCTCATATATTCAGTATTAAAATGTCTAAGGGTCCTTCCAATACCGTTACACATGTTTATTTTTCATATCCGGCAGAGTACCAGAACAAGGACATCAAAAACATTCCTCTTAGAAGTCCTGTCTTGTGTCATGATCTTTTCCAGTCCACTGGGTCTTCACATGGTATACCCAGTATAACATGGTATCAGTACATTCATTTTTGAAGGTTGACTTCATTGAAAATGGTTTAGTTTGTTTTTTTTTTTCATAGGAAGCACTGGGGTTAGGCAGTAATATGCTATCTTCTTATACCATGGCACATATGATCGTAATGTATGCCTACATCTCATGTTAACCTCGGTGACTTCTCCGAATCAGCATGGTTGCAAACCTTTGCTGACGGTTCCATGCTTCTTCATGAAGGTGAGCATTCAAATATGCCACATGGCGCAGCCGCAAGGGGCGAACAGCAATCGCTTGGAGACTGGAAGTTTCCGACTAGCCGTAACTAAAAAAATCAATCAGGTCGACTGTTAGCCGGCAGGTGGAAACTGACCATGGCTGGCGGATGGAACATTTTATAAGGAGATGCCGGACGGAAAGACTGCAGCTAACATCACGAACACTGTCGTGTCTGAGCGGGGCCGGGATGTGGAGATAAAGGATGATGTAGCTCTGTTGCATCTCTTGGTGTCTACGGAAGAGCGTCGAGTGGGAACTGTCTCGCCATCCCAGATGGCCGATAATCTCCTCTAGCACCAGGAAGCAGAGGCCTGAAGACAGCTGTGAACACTTCCTCTAATTGCAGGACATGTCTGCAGAGAGCAGGATAGTCACACTCAAGGGCTGCCTACCGACAGATATTTCCACTTAATCTCCAGAATCATTTTGGAGCAGAGCAACTAGTAGTCGAAAAGGCATCTTATTATTCAGGATGCATATTTGGAGAACATTTTTTTTCTTCTGCAGCTTAATTCTCACTCTTTTAATATACAAAAGTACACATTTTGGATCATACGTTAGACAGATTCAAAATTTATGCATAATACACGAGCACATAAAATAAATAAGAAGGGCAAAGTAAAAGAATAACTAAATAGGATTGACTGCATGAAGAAAGCATAGGCGCACGTCTACCCGGGGTGTTTGGATTGTATTGCCGAAATTGCCTGGGCCTTTCCCCATGTCCTTTGGGAGCTAAGACAGATAAGCATCCCGTAGCTTCCTTGGTGACCTCATTAAATAATAATACTTATTTTAGAAGTGAGAAAAGGGCAGGAGAAGGAATTGAGCAATATCATTTTTAACATATACAAGTACTGCTGAGTCAAAGAAATGCCACCTGGTTGGAAAGAGTTTCTTACCCATTGGTTTGGCATATGAACCTAACCATACACTATACATGTAGTTATTTTATCAGAAATATTAAGCCCAGCACAGACACACACACGCACAAGGGTGTGCAAAGACACAATAACATAAGCATTGAGCTGTGTTACTTCTAGTAAGTGAGCTCAGCACACACACAAAGACATGTAGGCATCACTATAATTAAGGACTTCAAAACATCAGTGATGTAAATTCCTTCAGTATGCACTCAGCAGGCCCTTTTTGGCACCAAACATACTGCATTCGTGTTAATTTATTCAGTAGACGCTTTTCTTCAACATGACGTATGGAACACACTGCCCTTTGTTTCCTGAACCACGTCAAGGGTTGACAAATTGTTCATTTGGAGTAGCCTTTCTGCAAACCATTGGTGAAAAGAGCTGTCATTTTCGCACTTGTGGCCTTCCCGTTAGCTTTAACCAGTTAGGCCGTTCTCCTCTGACGTCGCTCATTACCATAGTGTTTTCAGCAATAGAACTTCCTCCTACTGAATGCTTTTGTTCCATTCTCTGTAAACTCCAGACATTGTAGTGTGTGAAAGTCCCAGAAGATGCTTGAATCCTATCCCAGCTCTCATTGTGCAATCTGGATGTTTTCCCCAAATGGATTCGGTTTCCTCCAGTTTTCTCCCATAGTCCAAGGACACGGTCATATCAAATCAGTTTCCTCCAGGTTTCTCCCATAGTCCAAAGACACAGTTAAGTGGCTTGGTAAAATGAAGCTCTCCATTGCGTTTTCGTGTGTGGTCATGTGTGATGAACTTGCATCTCATCCAGGGTGTTCCCCGGGTTTTTGTAATTTGTTGTCTGGGACAGACCTCAGGACCCTACTTAGATGGGTGCATACACGGCTCCTTCTCCTTTGTTTGAAATGATTTTGTATCATCAATAACTTATATTTAAAAAGGCCTTGCATTTTAAATTACTGAACAGTTTCATGGAACAGAACTATGAACATTTAACAGCCAGGACATCAAAATAATAAAACAGACTCAGAACGGTATCTAAACTCATTGCAAAAACTAGACTCAGTCAAAAAGCAATACAAAAAGAAAATCTGGCTTTTCAGAGAGAGACCTTAGCTGCGATTTACTCTACATCAACAATCATTAGAAGGATTTATCTAAGTGAGAGAAGACTGTTGGCTCTTCCTTCATTTGTGAGATGTGCAAAGGCTATACACACGTGGAGACTATAAATGTGAAAAGTTATTACACCCAAATTCACTGTACACTGACTCTATAATTATGCTCTGTCATTTGGAATAATGTTATAAACAATACGATTTGGGCAATCCTGTTTAAATCTGAGACTTCAGAGTTTTGCCGTCAGAACATCACTACTAGACACAAGCAATACCAAAGAAATTTCTTAAGACATCCATGAAAGAAATAAATAATTGCATCATTGTGACATCAAACTACACTTCAGAGCTGTGGTTCCTAAGCGAGGAGGTTCAGAGCAGTAGAGCGTTTTGGAGCATTTCCACAAATGGCCAGATCCTGCAGACCTCACTCCAAGAAGGTGAGGATCTCGGAAGGTGCAAGGGACCCTGAGAAGATCTGAGGCCCTGCAAGCTTCCTTCACCATAGCTGAGGTAAGCATCCACCAGTCCATCACCAGGTGGGACATACTGCTCATTAAGATGAATATAAATACTCATTTCACATTCACCGAACTCATGGAATGTGAAACTTTCAGCTTAAAATTAACACATTAGAAAACTGAATTATGATTTCAGGTAAAGTATGGTTTCAAAGTTTAAATGTTTAGTATGATATTGGTTGAAATATGGAATCTGCAGCTAACCACACCTTAACGTAATATTTGGCAGTATATGCTTGATGATGCAAGAACTGATTTATACAATTACATCATTCTCGAACACCTGGATAGTCAATAAAATGTAACAGATGATACCAAATGAAGCTAATGAAATTGGCAATCTGATAGATTCTGAACTAGAACACTTAAAATTTTGTGCAATAAATGCAGAAAGTCAAATTGTGACTGAGTTACCAAAAAAGGTTTGCACGTTTCAAACCAAATGAAGTGGTAATATTTTATTCTAGTGGTCAAATCTTTTCCATACCCATTAGAAACACCTGTCTGACACACGACCCGACTTCAACCTCACCTCTTTTTCATTCCTTAGCCTGATTATATTAATTTGACTATCGGCAGGGTGCCCATCAATCATCAGTCTACACACACTCTTGTCATGCCAATACACTCTCTCATGACTTCCTAAATGGACTGTGGGACCTTTGTCCATCCATCTTCTTATAATCAGAGGAACTGCTCTCAGAAGCCCCCAAGCCACCAACACCCAGGGGGCTCTTGTTTTTACTTTGCGCAAATTTATAACTGTGGAAATGCTTTGACATCTAACTGGGAGTCTCCCAGATAACATCTTCAATTCCTGCTGCATTTTCGTGAGTATAGATTTAAAAAAAAAAAAAAAAAAAACGTCTGCCGTGTTTGTGTTAATTTAACTGCCGTTATATTATTTAAATAAATAAATAAAACTCAAGAGTTGGTAATGATACTGAATCTATGAACATCAGCACTTTTGCAGGAAGCTATTTGCAACCCACTTGAAGAGCACATATAAGCTTTTATTAGAAATAAAATTATAGCGGAATCACATTTCTAGTGGGCCAGCCCAGAAATGCTTTCGGAAACAAACATCCGTCCGTCCGTCTGTCCATCCAGCACAGATTCTGTGTGACAAGCACGCACTTTGCATATCCATTCATCTTTTTTCATATTTATCTTGCCCTCCGTTATTTACGGGGACTTCAAAAATGTGGAATGCAATACGGGTGCTGGGTGCGATAAGCACAGATAAAATGTATCTTGGAGTTTACAGCATGCAGGAGGGCCCAGGTTGGCCGGAATCTTCCGGAACACGGCTGCACATGGCCCTCCTGGCAAACTGTCAGGTGCCTGCAGGTTGCCTCTTGCAAGTAATTAGTGGTTTGCAGAACAGTCTCAGAAGGCTGCTGTCAGTCACTCAGCCTGATTTACACATAATAATTATGCCATATAATTATTCATTAGCTCAAATTCTCTACTTTTCATTCGATGTCCCTTCAGGTGTGGCTATTGTGTTGACCAATCATAATCATTTGACTAGCAATTGTAAAATAAATTTAAAAGCAAATGATTTTATGCACCAAAATCTGGATAAACATTCTCTGGAATACTCATTGCTTCCTGTGAAGGTTTTCTCCCCCTTACTGGCTTTGCATCATACCATCAATGCTGCCTTCCTATTCTTCGTAAGGAAGACCCAGGCATTCAAAAAAAAAAAACCAAGGGGTCTTTGTAATGTGGTTGTGCCCTATTTCGTCAGGCTTGTTTCTCATTTGATCCCCAGGCAATTAGTTAATTATAACCTTTTGTTGCAAGCAATTAATGGAACCATTTGACCTTAGATTATTTACTTATTTTGTAATGACTGACAGACCAGCATCGTTTTGTTGAGTTACTTGGGATTAAAATGCACGCATGGTTTAATGAGAGAATTGGGATTCGCATCTTAGATGCCGATGCCTCAATTTTGGGTTTTAAGTGACCCGTTACAGAGATGTTTAAAAAGATACGTATAACATATGATTAAAAAACATACTAGAATGTATAGATAACTCTCATTCAAATATCCTAATGGCAGCTTAGCTACAAGCTAATTTGAAACATAAATGTTCCCTACTTTTCTTATAAAGCAAACAGGCCAGACTTTCACTTCTATACGAAACAGCAGCGAAAACAAAGAAATCGATGTTAATGAGGAAAAAAAAAACAAAATTAGAAAATGCATTAGTTCTGTAATAACTTCAAACTCATTTTACACATATTTGATTTACCGCACTGCTGACAGGCAAAGTGATCTTTCCAGATTTAGTCTGTGCTGTCAATCACTAACCAGTTAACCAGTGGAGAACCCGAAATGGGAAGGGTGCTCAGTTATCCAATGGCCAGCAGAGCAGAGTAATCCAGACTGTCATGAAATTTTCAAAGCTCCATTTCATCCCATTTCTAGAAATAATCCATTGCCATCTGTTATTTTCTTTTTTGTAATTCTGCCAAGATCTTAATTTGTTTTTTATTTCCACACAAAGTCTACCCTCTAAGTTAAATTTAAAACATGGCAACTGTGATGGCAGCTATTCAAAAATAAAAATTAAAATACAAATGGCTTTGTGACTGCAGCTAGCCGACCATCCAGGGCTGACCACTCTGTGTTCTCTGCCACATGGAACGTACTCCGAACCCCTTATGAATAAATGGATGGAGGACTAGAAGATGGATAGATGGATGAACCGCTGTGCGACTGAAAAAAGAAATTGCTTGTTGACCTACTTTATTTAAATATGGTTAGGGTTAGGGTCTTCAAATAGAAATGTAAAAATAAACACTCCCAGTTTAAGACTGTGATTTCCATGTTTGTCAAAGGTTGTTATGCCGTACTGAATTTTCAAAATTTGGATCTGATTAATGGGAAAATCCAAGACTAATGACTGATTGCTGTTAGGTGTTAACTACCCAATTATTTGTCAGTTGGACACAGATTTTCCCTGGTACATAGCAAAAGTTAATATTATTAAAACTTGTGTTACTTTTTACTTGAAAAGACAAACTAATTGTACGAAAGATATTGGGCACCACAAATTCAAAATAGTTCCAGAATATCAAATAAAATATAGGTTACCACGATGCCAGGAGAAAAAAAAAGAATTATTTTGCAAATCCATCCATCCATCCATCCATCCATCCATCCATCCATCCATCCATCCATCCATCCATCCACCGCTTTATCCAGATCCCAGGGGCAGCAGTCTAAGCAGAGATGCCCATACCTCCCTCTCCCCAACCAGCTCCTCCAGGTCCCTGGGGGGATACCGAGGCCTTTCCCGGCCAGCCGAGAGATATCATCTCTCCAGCGTGTCCCGGCTCTGCCCTGGGGTCTCCTCCATTTTACAGAATGCTTCTCACATTTTCTGTCATGTATATACGAATGTATTGTCATAATATGCTTATTTACTGTTTGGCCTATAGCGTTTCGTAGATAGCTTTTAGTAGTTCCCGTCTCACCTCTGTGAAGCAGAGCCTGATGGGAAATTCTGGCCTTGTACTCCATCAGAAAACTGGCATTCTGCGGTCCTCATGGCAGCCTGGAGCTGCGGTTCACCACAGCCAATCCAGTTATGGGGAGGCTGGGCCTGCCTGAGTGATGAGGAACAGAAGCATAGTGGACAGGCTTTGCCAAGTAAAGATTTCTGTATGGGCTTGCAGGCCTTAAAAAAGCCAGGGCTGCGGACAGTGTGGCCTGGCTGTCCTTCATGCCAGGACCAGTGTTTTATATATCAGATGGGCTGTGATCAGTAGCCATAGCACAGATGAGGCAAGAGGTGCTGGTGAGACTTGGGCATATTTTGGATGGCTGAAGACCAGGCTGACATGTACTATTTGCTCTATAAAAAAAAAAAAACATTATAGGACAAAAGTATAAATCAAAGGGAGATTTCTACAAACATAAAAATTCATGCATTGCAGCAGTTATATCAGGCCCCTTCATTTCCTGGCTGGGGTGGTGAAAATCCGATACATTTTCCAATTGTATTCAAAGATTTAATTCTACTCCCCCCCCAACAGATTCAGCGTTTACACTCAGGTGCCTCGGCGCCCTCACGGACCGTCAGCTTCTGGACGCATCGGTGCTTAAGGCAGTGTACCGCCCATAAGCCGGTGTGTTGTCGCCAGTAACATTCCGTAAAATGGGAAAACTAGTCTGCTATGGCTTTTCCAAGTGGATCATGTATTCAGTCTATAATAAGAATATCTATGCAGTGGCGTGTGATCGCTGTCATTTGCCTGGTGGCTGTTTTATCGTCATCCCCTGCATTGAGCCAAGGTAAAGAAATTTAAATGGAAACACTGATTGGAATTAAACGCTATCAACGCAAACAATCTTGAATTTCAAAAATCCTGAGAAAAGGACTCAAAAGAAAAACGTAACCTTTCCTTCGTCTCGAATCTGATCCATTTCGTCCCGTACTTTTTGTCCTACGTTCTGTGGACAGACCCCAAACTCACTGAGTCCCGGTATTGGATAACTGGCTGGAGCAGGTGGACGCATGCTTCATTTTCCATGTTTTTAAAATGGTTGCGGAGGTGAACCTGTCACTGCCTGAGCTTCCTACAACAGATACTCGGCAGAAGGCTCCATGAGAATTCATCTCGCTGCTGGCTAAAAATATATGGCAAAGCTATTACTTACAGTAAATGACTGGGGCATGTTTATCAGTCCTTCCTGATTATGTTCTGGACTCCTTCTGTTTATCACGCTAAATTCATCACTGCTTTATTTCTCCCAAGCAGCATCCTCTTCACCTTGGTCGTTGCTGACAGAAAATGCAGGCTGGAAGCTTTTACCGGAACAAAACACAGGGGCCCTGCCAAAAACAGCGTCCCTGTAAACGACGCTCGCAGTTCGCACAGAGAAACAATCCATCACGCCGATCCTGACTTCCGTACTAAAGGAAACACAGGACAAAGAAGGTGACATCTGAATTACAAACATCCATTTAGGGAAAAAAAAAAATGTCTGTTAAAGTCCAATCCAGCCAGTACCATATCGCTCCGCTGGATAAGATAAACAGAAAATGAGTGGGAACAGAAATGAGCAGATTCATTTTATTTAATTAGCATTTCTGCTTCCTATATGACCTGTGGAAACAGGCTTGGAAATGTTTAAGGTAAAGAACCGAAGATTAAACCCCAAGTGGGTCATGATCACACCTACCAAATTTGCCCTGGGGTTGTTATAATAGAGGGACGTCAAGACCATCTAAAGCACCTCAGATAAAATTCCAGCTGTACCTCAATAACCTTTCATCTGTGTGGATCTGCTACCTCTGCAGACTTCTTGGGTAATGTACATTTCCCCTCGGTACGCTGGCGGTAAACACTCCCCGCCACTCATGCCCACTGACCATCTGCGGCTAGAAAAGGGTTGGTAGGGTATGCGGCTAGGATAAAACTTTGATGGGAGGCTGCTGTGGCTGACAGGAAAAGGGGCCTTGTCACAGCTGCGATGGGCAAAACACTCACTCGGGTATTATTAAAACATGTAGGCCTCATAATCATCCCCCACTATAATAATTGAAGAAATAATTCCAGCACCGTGAGCACTGAGTGTTGTGCTGGAGAAAAGCTGCCTCATTTCATCCAGGTGAGCAGGTGCACAGTGACAGAGATTAAGAAGCGTTGCTACCTGGAGCATTTTGGGCAGGATAAGAGTACTCTGTAAATGCTAACCATTGTCATTATCACTCGCCTAATACAATCCATGTTCACTCCAGGCCAGGGGTTAGGTGGTTTTGCTCTGTCAAGCTGTTCTGACAACATTTGTATGTGCTAGACAACTGCGAGCCCGGCGCTGCAGGAGCGTAAACATACAAAGGGGGGCTCGGACCACTGGGAATACCTGTTAAATAACAATCAGGCATGGAAAAGACATTTAAATGCTAATATGAATTAGCTCCAGTGTCATCGGCACCGATTACACGTGTGTGTGAGGGACAGTAAACACTCGGCGAAAGGAGACGGAAAAGAGAAAAATCTGAAAAAACAGAGAATAAAAGAAATTTTATTCCCCTCAGAAGGGAAATAAAACTTCAGGCAAGATAAATAAGGGTGTCTCTGAGCATGGGGAGGAAAAGCAAATAAAAAAATAAGAAAATCAGTCCAATGAGCCTGTAGCCAAGCAGCAAGACCGGGCACATTATAGAGGCTGACATGTAGCTCATGAATAATTCACGAGCCTCAGCATTAGAGAATACAAAGTGAATGCTGTAACAGGAAAGGAAGACGCAAAGGTGCAATCACAGGCACGGGGATACAGACACTGGTCATCGAAATAATAATAAGTTAATAATGGGTAGAAGATGGGGTGGAGCTGCATGTGGTCATATGGGGGAAGGTCACCGTCATTCAATGGTGGTTAATTACCAGTCAATAAACAACAACAACAACAATAATGACAATAATAATCTCCTAAAAGAGTTAGCAAGGACACACTCCTTTGAAATATCATCATAAGTCATCCACCAAAGGGGGAGTGGGGAAATCTAATATAACATCAGGAAAAAATGTCACCTTGCATTAATGTAAATAATT
Source organism: Gymnarchus niloticus (assembly GCA_009936485.2). Taxonomy (NCBI): domain Eukaryota; kingdom Metazoa; phylum Chordata; class Actinopteri; order Osteoglossiformes; family Gymnarchidae; genus Gymnarchus; species Gymnarchus niloticus. The sequence goes on along the minus strand of JAACJT020000001.1, from coordinate 27,567,559 downwards.
ACTTATGCGCGTACCCCAGCATAACACAATGGGCATCTACAGCAGAGATTACACTGGGAAAGCACACCTTCTGTCTCCATTCCAGTTACAAATCTACCCAAAGGCCTGAATACTAATCCTGTTAAATTCTTGATGCATCTGAACAGTTCAAAAAGATTTTTTTCATCTAACCTACCTGGGATTTCCACTTGTTTAAAAAGATCTCAGCAGAGAACATCTGCAACCTTCAGTTAAAAAAAAGTGAAAGTGTGATTGCATGCTAAAATCAACTCCTCTTAATGTCAGTGCTTTTAATGTTCTCCCTCACCTTGTTTACAGGTTTCTCAGTCGGCATCATTGTGACTGCAGTCAAAATGAATCGCAGAAAATCACATGAAATGAATTTTATTACTATGGAAGGCAGCATACAGCAGACACGCCTCGGTATCTAGATACCGTACAATGGATCTATCTACGAATGCCGTAGTCTTTACAAAAAAAACACAAAACAGAAGTAGTAGCAAGCAAAAGTAAGACATATCCCTAATGGAATACATTGCCCTAGAGGCTCGACATTGTAATTGCAGCAGATGGAAATTCAGGGAAAAAATAATAGTAATAAATAATTAATTAAATAGTATTTTGTTAACATTTTCAATTAACAGCTCGTGGTCCCATTGATTCAGCATATTATTACTTACTGTGTAAAACCTCAGGGGCCACAACCACTTAATTGTCAGGGATTTATCTGCTTAAAATAAATAAGTACAATACATGAATTAATATTCATTTTCTTCATGTATAGCGTCAAAGTGGAAAATAAGCAGTTTCTAACAGTATGTAATACCTGCCTAATTTCAACATCTAAAGGATGAGGACTCACTAAATGAAAATGCAATCTGCTAAATATCTATTGTTATTGTAGCAATTAATTTGTTTTAACTTGTATACTCAAGACATTAAATGAGATCATTTCTACAATAGGAAGCATCTCTTAACCAAAATCCATTAGAGGAACAACAATTTAAGCCACTACACCATGCAATTTGCATGAAGGGAGACGGGTTAGCCATTAACTTCAAGCATTTTGCTTAAGAAAAGCTTTGAAAGAGTCATGCTAGTCTTTAAAACCATATCTGGCATCTTTCCAAAAAAAAAGATTTCCTTCTTTTTCACAAACAATTTCAGGAAGTATTAATGACTCATTTGGCCTCCCGCGTTCAGTTTCAGGGCATGTGAACCCATGATAAGACTTCTGCACGATCTTCTTTTAAACGCCGGGAGTGACATTGGCCACAGAATTTATTTCTGACAATATTAACACTGAACTCTTATTGACAGGTCATTATATTCCTTATAAAACCCACAGCTAATAGGACCATTCAAAAACACAGCATTTTGATCCATGGTGTGGGGTGAATCATCGACTCAGCCTGGCACTAGGTGTCGTGGTCTGGGACCACGGTCTGAGTCTACAAGTAAAACACCAGAGCCCCAAAAATTACAATTTGGCTATATGGACAAATCTGAAAATGCATTATTGAATGTAGTGTATACATAGTACCAAAAGTAACTGAATTATCTGGATAATAATTGGAGTTTTGATGGTGAGGAACACACATCGCTAGGCCAAGATCAAAAGCCATCCTGTGACGGGATACGACTCCTTTTGTTGATAATTCATGGTCTCATTATGAGGAGATCATTCATTATTATAAAACCTTATTTTACTCCAGGAACATCAAAGGCTTTAATTATCTAGAGATATAGCAATTATCATCCAAAATTCACAATCTGTCTAATTGTATTAAAGGACATCAGACTGTTCCTTGGCTGTGTCTTCTTTTAGCATTGCATTTTTCATACAAAAGCAGTTGACAGGGAGCCTCTGAAAGATGAAGCGAAACAGAATTTTGAAGTTAAATATTTTACTTGCATTCAAGTAATTCAACCAGTTGGGAAATTACGAAAAAAAAAAAAAACCCAAATCACTTTGTAATGTTACACAATAAAACAACAAGACAACAAATAAATACAGAATGTGGATTCTCATACTAGTTTTGTGATTCCTTCTTAGGAAAATTCCATGAACTGTAAGACCTCCGGTACTCAATTATCATTAAAACCACGATTTGCACAATTAAATGCAATGAAGTGTTAACTTCCTGCTGACAGATTTGTAGGTGGTCCCAGGCAGGTTGTCATCTCGCGGCTCCAGCTTCCGCGTGTGCACAGTTAGCGTTTTCTCTTTTGCCGGGGGGGCACCCTGCCCATCGCACGCTTACATTTCATGTCAATATTAGGGGAGCAGCAGCTCCTTAAACTCGCTCAACCCGGAAATCCACCCCCGCACGCACACCTCCTGAAATCCGTGCCAGTGATACATAATTTAACCCAATGGTTTATGTGCCCTCCTCAAATGTGTCTGATTTAAATTGGAAGTGGAAGATTCCACAGTGCCAGGAATGGGGGTGGGCAGCCATATGCGGTGGTATCGTACGTGCCTACATCTCTTCTCTGAGGTGTTTAAGCAAAAGGCACACGTATGCAAAACTGATGACAGTACAGATCTAGAAGTAGAACCTAAAAAAATGCATTGTCTATATGTTATAAGAGATGTATTAGTTTAATTCCGTCTAGATGTATCATCTGGTTTGACAGGGCACATGGCTGTGGTACACCCTGGATGGGATGCCAGTCCATCACAGGGCACGATGCTGTGGTACACCCTGGATGGGATGCCAGTCCATCACAGGGTACAAGGCTGGGGTACACCCTGGATAGGATGCCAGTCCATCACAGGACACAAGGCTGTGGTACACCCTGGATGGGATGCCAGTCCATCACAGGGCACAATGCTGTGGTACACCCTGGATGGGATGCCAGCCCATCACAGGGCACAATGCTGTGGTACACCCTGGATGGGATGCCAGTCCATCACAGGACACAAGGCTGGGGTACACCCTGGATAGGATGGAGTGCAGTAGAAAAGCCTCATGTCACAATGAGAACATGCAAACTTGCGAATATACATATTTCAAATTACCTATAAAACTTGTCTCTCACAGCCAATAAAAAAATTACATATTTAAGGAAATGAATAGGTAGATTTATTTCTGGACCTCTAATTATGAAAGGTTTCGTAATTCTCTGACAGCCTCAGAATAGGACACATGGGTAGGAGTAAAATTCCCTGAAGAACAAAAAGAACATAAAAAGACAACTTTGGATATTTTAAGTTTTGCTTTTTTCTTAGGAGAAGAGAAAAATGGACTAAATGGACTGGTCCTTCTTGTTTAAAGTGTACACTCCCTTTCAAGAGATTGGAATTGTAGGATTGGGTAGGAAGGACCAGGTGAAGGAGCCAGCCAGTCACACTCATGCCTAAGTTTAACTTTTTCCCCTCACTGCATAAAAAGACTGGATGTCTCAAACCGGAGCCCCTGAATACCTCCAAACCCAAAGATGGGATCTGCGCCTAATGTGTTCCCTGCCCATAGTCCCCCCCCCCCCTCTTCAAGTGCATTTTCTTGAACACAACAATTGTAGAAACCATACATGTGAAATGTACAATTGCCTGCACTGAAACTCTGGATAGAACAGGGCAATATTGTTGGCTTCCTCGGAACAAAACATTCAGCCAAACAAAGCAATTTACAACACTACTGTTTGGCTCAGCAAATCGAACAGAACTACACACGAATGGGTGTCGAGGCCTCACTCCCCCTCTCTCAGTGCCTAACACAATCGAACAGAACTACACGCGAATGAGTGTCGAGGCCTCGCTCCCCCTCTCTCAGTGCCTAACACGCAGAGAACCATACAGAACCAGGTACTTGACGAGGTTCCCCCCGACCCGGGTGCGTTCCCAGTTTAACTTTGGAAACAAACTTTACAAAGTACCCTTCGAACCATGGGCGGGTGGCCCTTTAAGTGTTTCAAAAGTAATTCTGGGTGAAGAAAGGGTGGAAAAACGGATTATCAGAGCTAATTACAATTTCTTGGTGTTTTTGGTACCAAAGTGGCAGATCCCAGATGCCATCCTTGAGTGCACTTCAACGTTAAAATTAGCTTTCATCTTCAGAGTTCAAGGAGGCATCTGCACTGTGAAAAACTCTGCACCACGTGAAAAGAAACAGCCTCTTTTCTTGGAGTTGTTTGTTTTATTGATCCTGCTGGACACTGGTGTGTGTGTGTGTGTGTGTGTGTGTGTGTGTGTACCATGTTTATTTTACATTGTGAGGACACAATGTCCATAGGAGGTAATGAAAGCCTGGCTTTAGGGTTAGGCCTATAGAAATGACTAGAATGCCCCCACAAGGTTAGAAATTTAAACGTGAGCGTATATGTGTGTGTTGTACCCTGACAGCTGAATTTTTAATAAGGTGGCAGCATTTTTTCTCCATGCCTTCATACTAGCATGGAACCCACGTAGCTTTACATTGTAAATAAATGGTGGGCATCAATCCAAATGCTGGCTTGTATCTGCTGGCAGAGTTCTGCTATCAGTGATACCAAACATAAAACATTAAGTGTCTTCTTTAAGCTCTTTATTCCATTAAAACGTGTTTTGTCAATTTTGCCAAAGGTGGAAAAACAAAATTGAGTGAAGTCAGAATTAACTTACACCCTTGTGTGACTCTTACAGCAAAATGCATTACAAAGTGTGCAACATGCTGTACTGGGTCGTGTTCGTGAAATTAGGTTTGGGAAATGAATGAAAATAGTTTGCCAGTGTTGGCCTGGCACGTTTCTAAGTTGAATTCGACTGTATGGTTCAGAATGACAAATATTTGCAAACGAAATATTCAGAGAAAAAAAATCTGTAAATTTCCTTCTAAATTTGTAAGTTTGTATGGATTAGCACAGTCTGAATGCAACGCGCGCGGCGGATCGGCTTGTAGCTGTGTGTATGTTTTGTTCTCATGGCTCCGTGTGATTCTCCATCAGTCCACCTGCATCATCAGCTTTGTTTTGTCATCCAACCGGTCGATTCCTGATTATAGTTTGGAAAGCCAGGCTGACACGTATGTTGCATTACATTACTCAAATTTGCTGCTGACGATGTGAAAGGGAACCGACTCCTGGTATTAATTAGCTTTTCAAGGCTTGCCAAGCACCCGCTGTTTTCATAAGGGCACTATGCCCAATGCCAGAATCCCAGGCATCCCCTTGTACTGTAATTGTTCACCTCATCAAAAAGACCACACAGCTTTCCATCTGCATAATTTATTCAGCTTTCAGCATGCAGTCATCTGTGGCTTCAGTCTGCTTACGTGACTTGTGGTGTTTTTGCATAGAAAGTGCAGTCGAGATTAACCCCTCGTTAGACGGAGCGTTGCAGGCTCACAAAATTGCACCTGTCGGGTGTCTTTCTTTATAGTCCTCCATTGGGTGTATAGTAACTGGGTATATTATAGATGTGTTGATATAGCTAATTTGTCAGGGGTGCAAAGTGCGGGGATGAAAATGCACAAGGCATCCGTAGGAAGAACTGTGCTGATTAATGTAATTCATGAGAAGGAAATTGGGAGCCTAGCAACGGAAAACTGCAGCTACGGGGCTACACGTACGCTACACAAGATCACCCACATCAACCTTTTAGTACAATTAACACAATAGAGAAGAAGAAAAGATACTCACATCTCAACATCAAACCCAGCCTGACTATCTTTGATCCCCGCTGTTGTTTTTTTTTTTTTTTTTTTTTTCTGGTCATTACATGCTGTAGTAATGCGTGTCTAACCCTGGCGCTTTGATAACATGTTTAAATATTATTCTTTTTATTAGCCAAGTCAAATACTGTCTGAGAACCATCATGTCACGGTCACTGAAACCATGCCTTTGAAATGAACTGTGATCTCTGAGAAATAAAATGTCTGCAATAATTATTGAGCCTAATGGCAATAGAATTTTTTTTTTTTTTTAAATGACAAAGTACCCCGTCGTGAAGTTATCTGCTAAATTATAATTTCAACAAAATACCCTTTGATCTTTTAATATTGTTTAGGTTACCCCTAAAAGATGGAGGTGAAGGGTTTTGACCTTGATTGGCATGAATGAGAAGAATAGGACAGAAGGTTTTCGGGTGCTTAAAGACACTAAGCTGACATCCCAGGATATACACATAAACCGAATCATGTACACAGACACATTGATTTAAATCATCGATCATCTTGCACTGTATGCAAAATGTAGGCAGATTTAAAAAAGAAAATCTTTATGAATAAACGGTATGCTAAGCATTTGCATGTAACACAACCTCACAACTCGAAGAAAATAGCAAGACCATGAATTTCTATTCCTGTTCAATCGTGTTGAGTCAATTACCCTTTTAAATGAGAAAGTATAACAGTTTCTAAAGGGCAACAGAAATGATGTGATGTACACATTTTCTATAACGTAATAGAGGCGATAAGGACAAATGGGAAAATGATTTCATTACTACGTTTCCCCGTGTTTACTGTGACTTAAGAACCACCTGCTATTTTGGGCGTAAAAAAGATTGCTGGCTGAATCCACATACCGCACATTCTTGAATGCGATCAAATGAACAAACAAACAAAAAAAGATGGCCTATAATGAATCACTGAGCATGATTCATAAATATTTTACCTGCTGGCATAACCCTAATTATACAAATAAGAAAATTGTTTTTCGTGATGAAAGACCACTTTACTCCAAAAGTAAAAAAAAAGTGTGCATTGACGTAGGATACTAAATAAAGAGAAACACAAGACAAAAACACACACACGCACAGCACATGTGTCCTCCTAGGATTAGGCATCTTGAAAGAGCTTCATTCAATGACATAAGCTGGAAAACGGTTGGGGACGGTTCAATTAGATCTGTGAAAGAAACCCTTCTGTACAGTCTATAGAGCTGTATAAGGCATCAGTAATAGCCAGGGTCACGTCTCACATGGTAGAAGCTGCGACTCTAATGTGAGCTGTAGTAAGAAGAACTGGTGGGCAATTACCACCAACGTCAGACGGTTAGGTCCACAAATTAACGAACGGCAGCGTGAAAATCTCTCCAAAGAAGCTAAAATTAAACTGATTTTAAGCGACCTTTTTACATTCACCCCGAGCTGTCAAAGCTGACATCGTTAGGTGATGGAGGGTGACATATCACTGCTGGGGCATTTTTTTAAAATGAGATTAATTGTCATTTTTTTGAATGACATCGAAGCGGTGGTGTGTATGAGGCAGTTATTCATGGCCTAAGATTTATAACTTATTTTTCCCCGTTTCATATCTATGTTGATTCTTTATCGTGAACAGGTTTACGGCGTTAATGAATCAAATCAAGTTGAATTTAAGTACTTACATATCTGTGTGTTTGCATTATATAACGCGTATATACCATATATGTTTGCATATAATATGCACAAGCATTCATTGTACGGAGGAAAATGAAATCAATCGAGGTCTGGCCACGCCCATCACACAACAGGAACAAATCAACGAAACAGAATCTTCGACAAGCAATGCAATTAAAGCAAGAAAAGAATGACGTGGGCCTAAGCATGTGTTAAGTAGTGCATGAACTAATTGCGATTCGATCTGTATCTCAGAGCTGCTTTGCTTGGACAACTGGGTGACTTGGAGACGTGTGTAGTTTTCTGTTAACCTGGCATCTCTGACAAAGGCTACACTGTAAAGCTACCTGGATGCACCATGTGACACTAGCCCTTTAAAATCTGACAAAGTGTTCCCCAAGTCAATCCAGATGGTGTTACCTGTTACCCAGTGATGTTCACCTCCCCCACTACAGCACATGGCTCATTGCTTACTCGGCACATATCGCACCCAAAAGGTTTAAAAGCGATTCATTTACCACACCTTTTGGCTACACAGTACATCCTACAGCGGTCCACCTCCTCTTAATGCTGGTTCCATCCACATTATCTTCTTACCTCTAGTGCAGGAAGCTGATCAGACTCAGTCTCATTCATAGACTGGCTACGTTTTTTTTTTTTTTTCCCCCTGGGTACACATTTTAAAAAGAATAATACTGTGAAATATGCTTGCCCTCAACTCTGTACTGGATAAGCAGTTATGGAGGAAGGCTGGATGGAACTCGCATGTTTTGCTAGTGAGCAACAGTTTTTTTTTCTTTCCTCCCACTTCCGTTGAAGATTTCTTTATGCGTTTCCTTTAGAATGACACAGAATGCATTTGATGTTCTCTCATAACACCCTTCCGTGACCTACTTCAGCAGCCTTACCGGTGGCCTTTGTATCTACCGCCTAGCGAACTGCTCAACAAATCGCTCAGTTTCACTTCTCGCATGTGTCCACGTTCTCCATGTGGAAAACACAAAATTGTTGGAAATCGAATGTAGGTCAAGATTTTCAGGCTCCCTTCGAAAAGTACAGAATGTGTTTGACTAATCCAAAACCCTCTCAATGACCTTCATATTCATAGGTGGCAACCTGAACAGGAATCTGTCCTCCTTCCCCCACACCTAATCTTGCCTCAGTAATACCTGATATTTTTGCCTCATTTCCCAGCAGTCGTTTCAAATTATGATTTCATGATTTCCTTCCTACTTCATCACCCTTTCTTTCATCTTTCTCATTTTCTCCCTGTCTTGTATTTTCTCCGTCTGATTTTGCGCCCACATTGTGTACAAATCAGCTCCTTTGGCTTGTCCCACGACACCATAATCGCCCCCATTAATTCTGGGCAGTAAACATCTGAAGGAACAAGGTTCTCGCTCTGCATCTACATGATCGCTGTCAGACCAATCACGGGACGCTGATTGTGCAAGTGTGAGGCGAACCGCAGCTGAGCTGATTTTCAGACAGCGAGTCTATGAAATAACCATTAAAACGGATAACTATCCTACCACCCGGACTGGATAAAACTCCATCTCAGCAGGAGCTGGCAGGTTACTGCCCATCCAGCCTACACTGGCTGCTGTGAGACAGCTATGCAGTGTTTGACAACTGAGGCCATGTTAATGATTCAGTTCTCTCCAGAAGGCACCTTGAGCTCTTTTGGATATAACAGGCAAGACTTTTTTTTCTCTCCTTCTTTTCTTCCTCCTGCTTCTAGTCAAAGAATTCACTGTCAATGTAATTGTTGGGGCGGGGGGGTATCCTGGGTTAGGCTGAGGTCATGTGATCAGTGCTGTCACGTGCCTCACTGCTACCGCATTTCCGATAATACGATGGACTTCAATTTTTTCCCCCACCCAGGCGACTCACCCAGGCCTTAATGTTTATTTCTACACCCACGCAGAACAACATAACCTTCCAGATCTGATTCCCGTCTTGTTTTCCTGTTTGCTGTTCTTGTTCTGCTGGTGAAGTAGCCATCCTCTACAATGTCATACCCAAATTAAGAGACTATTCTGTCCGCATAATCCCATGTCACATGACACTGTGAAAATTCGGGTGTTGAAGGAAAAATTGTGCTGAGTAGTGTTTAACTTTAAGTTTTTTTGAAAGAGCTCTTTTCATTTAAAAATCGCATTAGAAAAATTACAACTTCAAGACTGTTGCCTTACCTCTAGAATTTGGCAGAGTACCTCAACAAAGTGGAGTCGATCTTAAAGGTGACATCTTTAAGAGAACTGCTGTTTTGGCGGTGAAAATCTTTAGTTTTTGCCAAGTGAATGTTCTTCCATTAGAGTTACAAAAAAACAAAAATGCTATATACTAACATGGTGCCATTATTTGTTACAATAGCATTAGAGTAATTTTAGCAAATCAGTTCTTTATTTCATATAACATCTCACTGCGATTTATATTACTGACTTGTTTAACTTGCTTTAGCGTTAAATGAAATCCATGAGAGCGTTGCTCTATTGCAGAAATATACAGGTAAAGTTATTTTTTAAATGCAATTCATAACTATTTGAAAGTTTTCAAATTCAGCCGTCTTTAAGAATGTTAACACTAGGATGTGTTCATAAGATGAAATTACTGCTTGTTCTGATACATTTATAAAAATATGAAATAGATTTTACAGTTCAGTGTCTTTTAATATAGTAGCAGGCAAAATGTTTGCCTAAAATGGACAGTGATGGCCGTAATCATTTCTGAGGATTGGTTTCATAAAGTTCTTCTGCATATGATTAATGCCAATAAAAATTAAACAATACAGCTAGGCAACATTCAATCCAAAACAGGCTTAGGGTGAGGCAAAATTGTAGGTCCAATGAATCTGCTGAAAGCTCAAAATAAAATCTGATTAGTAAGCACTCGCAAGATTAACAAATGAAGACAGGCCTGTTTATTCAAGTCAGCTTCAATATCAGTCTGCATACTTATATACTCATTATAGATACCAGTACCACGTGAAACATCGGAACACATAAGACCAGTGCAACAGTGTGCAGACCAGGACAAATAGACGTAGGGCCGGTATGACATGGAACACAGGACAAAATGGAGGCCAGTTTTAAAAAAATATAAACATGGCCAAGATGACTAATGGCGTAGTCATGTTCTGAAAATAAAGCACATATTTCTGGAATCATCCCCCTTTTAAATACTATTTTACCATTTTAATAAATTCTGAGGGTTTTCTTTAAAAGGAAGCATGACTCACATAACTACTTAAGCTAATGTGCTGAATTTTGAGGATGAAAGATTTATTTTTTCGATGCAGGTCTTGAGTGAGCTTTGCTGAGGATTCACTTCCTTCAGAAAATTAACCATAATTAAATAGATTTACTCTCATAGGGTCTCCCTTCAATCTAGGCTAACCTTTTAATTAACCTTTTCAACATCTTCTGAATAGTGTACTGTTGATGGTGAAAATCTCTTCAAGAAGTCACTGAATGACATGGACTGCCATACTGGTAAATTCCTTGTAAACCAGAGTCCAAAAACGTATACATCTCAGAAGATTCCTTTCCACTTCATTGTTTTTCCACGCCCATCATCATTTTCTCAGTCTTGCTTGCTATATGTCCATCTTTCTTCTGATTCTGTGAGTCCTAGTTCCTATTAATGCATTTGGCCAACCATGCATCATCCCCAACTATCCCTGGAATTTTCCTCATAAATCTGGTAATCTTTCCTGAATTCTCACACCTGCCTTTTTTGCTCAAGGAAATAAAAATCTTCTGTCTAACGCAATAGAATTTCAAACAATTTAAGCTTATTCTAGGCTTTGAAAAGAAGTATTCAACAGAAGTCCATACCTAGTCCCTAAAGGCTTCTCCAGTAAATCCACAAGGGAGACCTGATGGATCCATCGCGATTCGTTTAAGTCTTTATAAACAATTATGGTGCTTGTCTCTCATAGCTGCTGTACTTATCACTGATCTGCTCATCCACTGAAGCCCTCCAGGTGGGCTCCATCACCCACCGGTACCTGAATTTAGCCCTGCCGACTCACCTTCCAGTTGGCCTCAGCCCTTTTTCATTATCATGGAGTTTCCCACATAACTTCAAATCACCGCGTTTTCCAAAACCTTATTGAATTTGCTGCTGCACACCTATATATAAATACGGTATTGGGTCTCCACTGCTGTGGTTCTTAAACCATATGGTTTCAAGGTCTAGGAATGACTTTTCCTCATTCAGTGGTTTTCAGTAAGGGTTATTAGCACTTGTTTACAAGCTTCCTGGATACCCCATTGTATGCCTATTGTATGCATTTTCTCTTCATTGCCATGCAGCAAAGCTTTCCTGTCTGTTTATAGGACTTTCGATAAAAGGCAAACCCAAATTGTAGACATAATTATTCAAATACCTTTGAAAGAAAACAAGGTAGACAAAGAAAAACTCTATCTCCCTGAGGCAGAGTAACATGCTAAGATGATAAAATAATTTCAATACTTAATGGGGGTTCCAAAATTTGTATTCCTAAGCAAAACATCAGCCCCCCCCAAATATTATTTTCATTGTGAAATTCGAAGGGAAAAAAATAGACTCCATATTCTACTTCAGAGTCCCCAAAAGTCCCCGAAAGACAGAAAAAACAGAGCAGCCAAATGCAATTTAGCGCTTTGAGAGATCAGAGAGAGGCTTACACAGGTTGGGGGGGGATCATTCGCTTCTGAACTGACTTGTCAGGATCAAAATGCAGAACAGTTTCTCCTTTCTTCAAGGATTTCAGAACAACTGCTCAAACAGTGTGCATCCCTAAGAATGAACATGTTTCTCTGTGTGACGCTGACAGCTGGAACAGGGGATCCCGAAAATGTCTTAGAATGGATACTGGATCCAAGTGTCCCATTTTGTTTTTCCATTCCAATTTTAAATTCAAGTGCCTTTTGGGCGCATGTGCTCTCTTTCATTACCTGAACAATTGGCCTTATGGTTGTAATTTTCATAAGTTTTAACTGAAAACTTGTTTTGTTTCAGTATCGTAAGAAGGCATTTCTGTGCTTAAACCAGGATGCTTTTTATCCAGAGCTAATGGCCAGTAGAGGTCTGGGTAAGTCATTACATTTTCATTGCATCGCTCTCCAGTAATGGTGATCTACTTGGCAGTTTTGTCTTCTTGCGTGGATGCTGTAAAACACACGGTTAATGCTGATCGTCAACCAATGTCAATTACTGCCTGGTATAACCAAATGGCAAGAAAGTTAAACCAGTGTGTGACATATAGCCCATGCTAACCCTAAATGCTTTATGTTTCAAAGCCTTATTTCACATAAGTCTGTTCTGAACATGTTGATAATAACATGCTATCATACGTTATTTTTCCCATTTGGAGTCATAGTTTTTCTAGGTTCATCAGTCCATCCATCCATCCATCCATCCATCCATCCAGTTTCAATAAAGGACTAAAGTGACCCTGGATCCTATCCCAGAAAATGCAAGGCTGGGGAACACCCTAGATGTGACCTTATTATTGTTTGTTATTATTGATTAATCACATGACTGGCTAATTGAAACTGATTGATTACCCAACTAGTGAACTGAATACTTTAAATATAACATCCAGTCTTTTGCTATTTGATGCCAGTTAAAGCTAGCTTTATCTCTGCATGCTTAGATGAAGTGGCAGACTGGGAACACTATAAAAGCCTAAGCTGAAATTCTGCTGAAGTACACATCGAGGTTTCAGCCTCGCTGGTTACAATTTGTCATTAGAGTTTTGCAAGTGAGAGAGGAATTGATTCTGAAACTGCAAGTGAAACTGAGTTTGACCTTCCCTTTCACAGTGAGTAACGGGCCGTGGCCCAGGAGTGCTTGACAACCTGCTTCGATCTCTTCCTTGCGTTTCATCCAGAGAGGCTGAAGCCTTCCGTGTGAAACTGGATCAACAAGACGGCAGTCACGTACTTTGATGCCATCCAAAGAAATTCGGGAAGGTTTTTGGAAGGAAATGGGTCGATGTAATCCCAAAGGCAAAGTGATTTTATTTTGTTTCTTTTATAGTTTGTAAAATGAGTCTAAACAAATTACATTCAGCAGAATCTATTTTATTAACATGCATATTGATGGAAATACTACTGCTCTGTAATATTGGGTAATAGTGTGAGTTTTTGCATATATCTGACCCCAAGCTATGACTGTTCATCTAGGAATAGTACCTGCCTTTCTAGTTACCTTTGCACAGGGTGTAGACAGCCACACCATCAACGCCATGCTATACCAGAGCACATGGCCCACAGATCAAGAACATTTAATGTCAAAGAATTTCCAGAACCTCACAAGAAATTATAGCTCCTGAACAACACCTGTGCAGACATGAGGAAAACAAACATACAGGGGAGTCATACCTGACCAGCACAAGACTGAGGTACAGCCAGGATCAGATATCTGTCCACTGCAGGGCACACACGGACACGCTATCATTCACTATGGGCAATTTAGAGATGCCAGTAGGCCTGACTGCATTGCTTTAGACTGTGGGAGGAAATCAGAGAACCTGGAGGAATCCTGTGTGATGTGGGAAAGACACGTACACTCCATATACACATGCAGAGTTGAGGCGTGATCCAAACCCCCACCCCGGGAGGTGTGTGGCAACAGTACCGCCCGCCGTGTCACGGCGCCCCCAATATCCCATATAAAAATAGGTGTAGCAGCTTCTCCCACAGAGGTGGGCGGTGTGAATTGAAAATACCTCTAATCATAACTGTACCTGCATAAGAAGAGAAAAGAGAAGCTATGTTTGAAATCACAGGCATTGTTCCACAAATACCACCACAAGGATGAAGCCAAGCAGACATATTTTTGTTAGAAAGAGAAAGTGCGTGAGTGGGGTACCAGCCTGGTGAGGGTCAGTTCCTCAGCTGTCTGTTAAGCAGTAACCCAGCTAACTTGTGTTACTCCAAGTTGCCCTCTCAGAGAGCCACACACCTGGATAAGCTCCTACCGTGGCCCCCCTGATCAATCCCGCCCTTCGGGAGAAAACAGGCCAAGTGTGGTGGGGGATAAAAACAGCTGTGGGTTCAGTGGGGCAAATGTAATGCCAAACTAAAATAATGCCTCCTCCTCCGCCCTCTTGATCTGACAGAAGACAGCTTCTGATCCGTGACCTGAAGAATAGGGTGACCTAAATATGTCACCCACAAGCCTGCTGGGTGTTTTTTTTTTCATTATTATCTTTTGTTGCTAACTTACAGGGTTATCTGACACTTTTTAAAAATAAACCTCCGCACACTGTCTACACCGTGTATTTTGGATTCTGTTTGCATGGGCCCACACCATAAGGATATGTCAAACTCATCCTTAATATTTTTATGAGACATATTATAAAAATCCTTACCGTTTTGCTTTCTGACTTGATCAACCCAAAGCATGGAAACGGAGCGTTGTGGGACACTTTCGAACAATGCCTACAAGATCAGGCTTTTTATTTCCACTGTTGTTTTTCAGAAGCATCTTGTGATTATCACACCTTCAGGGCTGTGGGTTCAAAGCCCTCTTCTACTGTGCGTATGTAGCTTGCATGCTCTGCACAGTACACGTTCAGGTTAAGTGAACTGGTGTCTATCAATTCCCCTGTGTGTGTGTGTGTGTGTGTGTGTGTGTGTGTGTGTGTGTGTGTGTGTGTGTGTGTGTGTGTGTGGTTCTCCTACCTGGTATCCTCAGCTTTCCAGGACAGAATCCAAGGTACCAAACAAGCAGCTGGAAGATGGATGAGTGGATATCACTCTCATGTTGCACAGCTACACACATACACACACAAAGACAACGTGATTTAAAAAGTATTTGATTATATGACTGTCATATGGTTCTGGACTATAACGTGAACTTTATCAGTAAAGCTGTAGAGAGCATAGGTGCTACATCGTAATTACCATCAGTGTCACTCAAGATGGACTCCTTTGCTTTGGAGGTAGGTCTGATTTGACTGTTATTCAACCAGTATTCAAGAGACATTTAAATCCTGTTGAAAGGCTGATAATAATAATAATAATAAAAAAAAAATACTTGAAAGTTTGGATTTGGAGTTTAGAGTGCTTCCTAATGACTTCATCGAATTCCTAACAGAAAGCAAAGGAGAATACGGGAACACACTTCATGTAGAAAGAGTGAAAATTCACATACTGCCTTCTACAGCGAGGGCAGCAGCAGACTCAGAGATGATAGAGAAGTCGATTCCTGCCTGTCCCCTCCTGGCATGCTCAGAGGTATTCTTACCCTGACCACAAGGTCAATAAACGGCCACAGGCAAGATTCAGGTATCTGAGCTCATGTGGGGGTTAATTATTATCTGTACCACTATGCAAATAAAGGCAACGGTTTAACTTCCCAGGGCAGCTATGGGGAGCAGTATTACAAAAACGTACTGTGATCCCTCATCTTGATTCTTTCCCCCATCCCTCTTTTTATTAATCAGTATCTTCCTGTCATTCCCTCGTTCTCTCATTATCAGTAGTCATTAGCATCTATGTGTGTCTCCTTTAAAAGTCCTAATCTCACTTCTGTACTCATAAGTTTTCGTTCATTTGCACAATTCATGTTATTGTACATTTTACATTCGATGGGCATGCCTAGATATTACTATGTGGACCCCACTTTAATGGAAACAGCTAGCTAGTACTGCGGGCTGTCATACAGCTACTGTTATATAATATACAGCGGGCTCTATTTAAATGTTCTCTCGTCTTTACGAAACACTCTTAGCCTGCATATCATTAGAAGACTTAGTAATTAAAATGGAGGACAAGTTTGTGGTTAACCAGGTCAAAACCCATTTAAATTTGAGCAGGGCTACTAATATTAAGTGTTTTATGAATGAGTTCTATGAAATCTTAACAAGTAGTGCACTGATGCATTTTAACAGCTGCCAAAAACACACGCAACACTAGACAAACAGGAAATCAAGATAAAAGTGAGACGTAACGTCCGTTTATGAGTTCTTGTTGTTTCAGTAAGACTGTGAACACTGAAATTATGTACTGGACTTTAGAACCACTCCTAATTACACAAATTGGGGTGCCCCCTATAGAGCAAGTTAATGCACTTCCTTTGAAATACTGGTCATAGGAGAGTTTAGTACTTTCACAAGCAAAGCTCTCTCATTTCTTTTATTTTAATAGGTCAAATAAAGACAAATAAAGATAAACTGTGAGTCGGATACACTTTGTGAAGGTTAACTGTGCATTTTATTTTCAATAAGAAATTTAGTCTACTTGCCGGGGGGCAACAATGTAGCCTCAAACCTGGATGCTGGTGGTTCTGATTCCAGCCCTGGTTCCGCATGTACGGAGTTTGCATTTCCTTCATGTGTTCGTGTAGTTTCCTTCTGGTTTTGTGGATCTCTCACAAAGTGCTTAGGGTGGACTGCTCTCTATGAAGTGCCCTTATTGTGTGTGTGTGTGTGTTTGTGTGTGCTCTGTAAGTGACTGGCATCCTTTCAGTTGTGTACCCTGCCTTATGGCCTCTGTTTCCAAGGATAGAAGCCAGATTTGCCACGACCCCAAATTAGAAAAGAGGTCACGGAAAAATAGATCGATTTACCAAGAACCAGAAATACAATTTTTAAAACTTATTCTGTTTACCAGGAAGAAT
>JAACJT020000001.1:27537920-27550541 GCA_009936485.2 Gymnarchus niloticus | reverse complement strand
AGACAAGTTACACACAAGGTCACATTTTTTCCAACACTATTTCTATTAATTACTAAAGTCTCATGTTCCAGTAATTTCCCATTACAGTTTAAAGGAGGTGTTCAGCGGGCCATAGATCTACCACCACAAAGGCCACCACATAGACTGCACTATTGTCTTGTTTCCCAAGGCTTATTCTCCTAAAGGTGGGGGTTCCCCTTATCTCATCCAGAACCTTGCAAGCATACATAGCCATTACTGCATTATGCCTACTACAACGTACTGTATTATGCATTCTGTATTCTTGCTACGCTGCTGGTTATGAAGAATATGACAACTAATTATGAATATGTATATGGTGATTTTTTTAGAGCATGATTTTTTTGGTGCGACTATAGTAATAAGAACCCCCCCCCCCCCGCACACACACACACACACACACATTAAATAACCCTAACAAAAACGCATAATAGTTAAGACATCTGTTCAATTGTTCCATCTACTTATAAGCCAGCTTTCACACTCATGAAAACTAGAAAATCGCCCTAGAAATCACTACAAAGTATTACTACAAAATTTAACAAGTGAATGTGAGAACCGGTCTTATGGCCAGAACCTTGACCTTCCCCAGTTAACTTCCTCCCCTTGTTGATGCCTCACTTGAGCAGTCATTAATGCACTGCTGCTGGGGTCATTCTCTGCCTCTTCATTGCCTGAAGCTAAAGCTATTTATATTTTGCAACGTTACCATGAAGTAATTAAGCAAGCAACCACCCACTGACAAAACCCGTAAATCTATTGATAGAATGAACAAAATCCTTGTGGTGAAAAGCTCTGAAATCATCTGAGGGTAAGATGTACAGATATCTGTGAGTGTGATCATGTGTGTGGAGGAGTGAAATGTTAGTTTCAAATGTAATTCTGACTCTCTCTCTTAAAATACAAGGGCTGAAGAGAAATGAACATTTTGCCCTGTCGCACCACAAAGCTTTATGCATTTAGTGTCTTACCATGAAATATTACAATTACTCCCCTGTATTAATTTGTTTCTGTACATTACAGTCCATTCATCAGAGTGAAACAGAACATGACCTCCAACGCTTTTGACTGTTCATGTTGAAGTATTTGTAATTCCCGCTCAAGTTTTAAGATGAACTCTTATGCTACAGACCAAACAATTGATGTGCAGTACCTAGAAATCACTAGGGGTGGGGCTGGATGCCGCGCTGGATAATTACTGACAAATAATCAATCGTGTTCTACTCTAATAGCTCCTAAGCGGGTGGTGAACCCTTCACTGACGAGCCGAAATGTAAAGTATTGAGGACAGGCGGTACCTGACATTATTAGCTGATGTAAACAAGTCTTCTTTCTCTGTTCTATAATGTGCTTAAAAAGACAAAATGTATGTCGTTCAAAAAGCCATTGAAAATAATCACAAGGCCTATCCTACTCTACTCTAATACTCTAGAGTACTTACTGACATATTGATTATCTGCAACTTTTCAAAAGGGGCGAGTTACACTTCCGTAAGAAAATTAATATGAGCATTTTTAGGCTGAGAAAAAAAAAGTCATTCTTAACACAGTTAATGGCAAACCATTCAGTTGCAAATAAATGGGCCACACAAAACCAGCTACATTAACGTTAGAGTAGAAATTAGTCTTCGCTCACTCCCAGCGGAGATCCATCTGCTTTAGTTAATTCCTTGTACATATCCTTGCCATCATTCTGGCTAACAATTATCTCACAACACATATCAACAAAACAAAGCAGAAATAAATCAGACTGGGATGGTGAACTATTTACACAGAAGTACTGTTTGATTCAATATTATATGGAGTGTGTGCTGAGCCATCGACTGGTGTGTCTTCAGTGTGAATCAGCGTGGTGAGGGTGGTCCTTCCGCATGTGAATCACAGTTTTACCTTTATTACAAAAGGCGGGGGGGAGGGGGTGTGTCAGGCTAAGAATTGGCCAATTGGAGGAAACCCAATGCTTTTTAAAGCCAAAAACGAACATCCCTGAGACACCAGTTGACGTTGAATTCAACTTCTAGGAGGTTTTTTTTATTAGTCAGAAAAACGTGGGGCCAACTGGAAATGACATTAACGTCATTGAATACTTTGTGCTCAGATATGAACCTTTTGTGCTTACCGTGATGCGTTTCCCCCCCTGAGAGTTTCTCTTCTTCTGATTGCTTATCCCGGAATCACTTCCTCTCTTGTTTTATTAAAACGGGCAGCTGGAGGAAGCTCAGCGGCAGCAAAAAATGCAAACCAATTAAAAGGAGCCCAATTAAAGAAGAAGATATATTTACTGCTTCCATTATTTGCACTCTATTGTCATAAACTTATGGTTTTATTTCTGGGTGGTGGGGGTTTTATGGGGAAGGCAGCAGTACTCTAGCACTGTTCAAATAGAATTTAAATGCTCTTTGTAAAATCCCAGAGGTCATATCCCTACCAAAGAGCAGTAGGCAGATCTACAGTTTTGCCACTTAAATCAGAAAGTCAATCAGTCTTAAGGTATGATCTGTTTTCAGTCCAAATTGGGATACAGTAACAACGCATGCATAACCAGCATTGTTTGCATTGTTGTTCTGGCAACTTGTATAATAAAAAAATGTCATTTCTGCTGTAAAGTTAATGGCAACATGGCTGTTCGGTTGTGAAAACTTAAGTGTGAAGACATTATGATCGCTGGCATGGAATTTACAGGGCAGGTATCTTTTCTGGCACACGATGTAATGTGAAGGTTTTACTATGGAATATTTCAATATAACTAACCCCCCCCCCCCCCGTCCGTGTGTGTCCTGAAATGGACTGGCATTCCATCCAGGATACACTGTGCCTTTTACCCTGGGCTTCCAGAAACAGAATCCATGTTTACTACCACCCAGTGCTCGAGAAGCTGTATGGACGATGGGTCGATGGATGTATCTTCATGTTGAATTGAATTGAATGTACTGTATGTCTCATGCGATAAATTCTGATATAACCACAAGGCCCTTTGCTTTACCTAATTCGCTATTCACTATTTTAAGAAGCCTTCATGGTGTTGAAACTAACTTCTTGTACTTTATAAAAACAATGGGAAGTGGGAAAACTCAAGTGGCTTCAGCGAAAAATCTCATGACATCGAGTCTTGGGTTCTTCGTCTCGTTGCTCGACCTCTCGATGCATATGAGTGCTGTTTTCTCTGAAGGCAGACAGCTGATGAAGTGTGCAGATCTTGGTTACTTAGCACATTAAATAATTACATAAGATGTGTCGCAGGAAAATAACAGATGGGTCTATTCCCACTTCTGGGCTACTCAGGGACTCTATTTTTCTTTTTTTTTTTCTTTTCCCTGAATAGTACTTGCACCTTGCTTAATCTGTGGCATGCTTTAAACAGATTGCATTCATTACATGTGGTACATTATGAAAAGAGAAAGCTATATATAATCAATGGCAAGACTTTGGTTCACAGAATCTGTTCATGCACAACATTATTTTGAGCCATAATAAATGTCATAAATCCTATGTCATTTTTCACCCCAATGTAAATATGTCTTTGGTATGATTATAGATACACCCCCCCAACGTCCATTATGTGTTGCCATGGCAATTGATAACCGTCTCCTTTCCAATAAACAGCTCAATTAACCGAACCCAGCTGGCTCTGATTAGAGTGAGTGAGTGAGTGAGTGAGTGACAATCTGCTTGGTTGTGAACAATACAGAACAAAGATAAGTGACTTTTATTTGTGGTCTCTGTGTCTTTGAAATACTTTACAGCTGTTTTCTCATGCGTCCTGTCAGGGTTTAGAAAACAAAACAATTAAATGTAAAAGAACACTGTGATCGGTGCTGTAGGAGACCCTGTTATTAGGTGGTATTAACCACAGCGGCCCTTAAATATTCAAAAAGAAACCTTATCGTAGAAAATGGCAGCATCTTGTGGTGCTTTTCTGGCAAAATCACCAGCTAGGAGGACAAGTTTCCTTGTACTAGGATGACCACTGGTTGCTAGGTTATAACCAGAAAATACTAAGTAAAGTGACATGGAACCCAAGAATATGGAATTTTTCTTACACCAAATAACAAGGTACTAGCACGAGGTAGAAATAGAGAATTGGATGTTCCTGTATTCAGACAGTGCACTGACTTACAGTGGCCTAGTGCGGACTCACAGTAGTCTGGTATTGACTCACAGTGGTCTGGTACTGATTCACAGTGACATAGTATTGACTCAAAGTGGCCTGCTACTGACTTACAGTGGCCTGCTATTGACTCACAGTGAGCTGGTACTGACTCACAGTGACCTAGTATTGACTCACAGTGGCCTGGTACTGACTCACAGTAGTCTGGTACTGACTCACAGTAGTCTGGTATTGACTCATAGTGACCTGGTATTCACTCAGTGGCTTTGCACCTTCAAGGCTGAGGGTTTCTCTCCTGCCGGCTTCTGTAACTACCTAGCAAAAACAGCATGTATTCTCTGCTTGCCTTCTTTTAGTCAATGTGCTCGCAGCCAGTTCAAACTTTTAAGATTTCGGGCTGAGTGGGCAGCCTCCTTCTATTATGTGGATGCTGTCCCTCCACAGACAACAGCCTTGCGATTTCTACTACTTTCCATTGTCAAGGGCCATTTTACAGATTTCATTAAATGTCACCAATCTATAGACTTCTGCAATCTACTTTCCATTGTCACATCAGCGAACTCCCAAGCACGTTCCTACAGCAGTATATTTTCCAGACATTTTACCATGTTTTCCTTTTCTTGGGAAAGTGGTCCACTTCTCAGCCGACGAGGAAAGTATCATTCCTCCTTCAACAGAGATAGAGGATCGGTGGTGGCGTGCTTTTTTCAGCATGTAAATCGATCTTTGAAGGATGACATGGTAACATTTTGTCAAACTCGAGGGTCAATCTGCAATGTTAGCAAGAAACGGAATGCAAATAGAAAGAAAACATAAACGAATCCAAATGAAAGTGTTTAAACTAAAAAAAAAACAGGAAGCTACATCTTTGCCATAAACCTTTAATAATTTACTTTTACTGGCAGCTTGAAAGCTTCCCGTTTGGATTAATTGTTCCAGAATGAAAAAACCTATACACAAAATGCAGGTACCTCTCAGGTTTGCATTCTTACTTAAATAAGCCAAGATTTTGATATACGCTTGTAGGTTAACTATGCATAAAATCCTGTAATGTTACATAACGGCACACTGTACATAATCCATGCTGTGTCTTGTGAAATCTGAAGAATGCTTAACAGCCCACTCTCAAGATATGAAAAGAAGCATAAAGGCATTGCTCAAAGTGACTTTATATTGGGATAAAGGACGGAATTAGCCTGGAACATTTGCTCGCTATGGATTACAGCGAATGGTTGGTTCTTTTCTGCCATTGGGTATTTTTGGAGTCTCTCTTTTTACATTTTCATCTGGCATTGACAGGAACATCACATGTTAATAAAACATGCCATGCAGCAAGGCGGACCTTTTTCCCGCACTGCACATCACAACCCGTCAAGGAATGATGTACAAAAAAAACGAGTCGCAGATTTCAGAAATTTTGGTGCCGAGGTGTTAGTTTGTAATCTCGTCCTGTTCAGTGCTCAGCAAATATAACCAGTTATGCCGATCAGGGTGTAGCCGAGATCCGGCCTAATATTCGAGTAATGATTCATTAATGACCTTGAGAACGAGAGTTTGCATGACATAAGTTATCGCTGCGGGTCCCAAAGTGCACCTTCATTTATTCATGCTTGAAGCAAATTTGTTGCCATGGAGACTTTTTGATAAACCCAAGAAACATCAAGTTCAGAATACATGGGTGAATGCAAGCCAGTGTTGATTATAATATGACTTTGATTTATGAAATGCTAATATCATTCCATGTTACTATTTAAATTATAAATATATTCAACGTGCCTGATTGTTATAAAACATGAAAATGAGAGATGAACTCTTTGCCAGAGTAATGCTTTAGTAACCCTACTGAGTCTACTGGAATAGTAAGTAGTCAGTGATTTATGTCTAACCAAAAGTATGGACATATATAATATGTAAAATACATATTTAGTGAGACATGCATTTTGCTTTATCATATTAATAGAAATGTTAGAAAGCAGCTCCTGTCTTGCCAAATCCCTGTAGTAACACAGTAAAAGTCTCTGCTGTACCTCTATTAATATTAATCATCGGATAAATGAGGCTTCAAAACCCATAATGGGCAGAGATATCCCGAACTAACCAGTCAGTCCTAGCTACCACCAGAATTGATTAGTAGTTCACGATACTCCCGCCCACCACGGGTTTTGAAATTTCATTTTTCCCAATACTAACTAATTTAATTCTGATCTCACTTAGGTGCTTTAAGTGAATATCCAGGGTGCCCCCTGCCTCATATGATCACATATTACTAGCTAATATGGGACATACCTGGACGCATGACATAATTTGATATATAGCAGCATTTATTAACCAATAGAAACGCTATCAAATAAAAACAATCAAAATTCTGAATCTGCTAGTGAAGTTACTGTCGTGCTATTCCCTTACTATTTTTTTATTTTTGCATATACTGTCTTGTCACAGCACCTGTATGAGTTCTATTTTGAAAGAGGATGCAGAAAAAACTAGATATCCTAAGACGATAAGAGTGAGCGGGGACACGACGTGTCATTTCCATGTCACAGAACAAATTCCATCTCCTCTCAAAGAGATCAAAGCAGCAGAGGCATCCTGGCACCCTTGCATGCCGTTTGCAGGATCTCCCGTGGGTGGACGATTCCTGAACACCGGTAAGTGGCACAGTGCTTGTAGTTGGAGGAAAGTTCCGGGCATGTCAATCGATTCGCAGAATGCTCTAATTTATCAGATTGTACACTTGGGCTGGTTTTGTATTGACAGCTTTTACTCCTAACCCTCATTGAAATCGACTTAAGAAACTGCTGACATTCTGAGATGAGCCAGCTGCTGCCACGTTTACTCCTTAGCCCCCTTTCAAGAACAACCGGGCAATTCTGCAGCCCTGTTTCAGGTATGGCACAGTGACACATTAAGAAGTCATGCTATTATCAAAATAATTACCTCATATTTATGTATCTGTCTGTCTGTCTCTGTCTAATCTGCTTGCTTGTTTACTTTTTGGTTACAAAAAGTACTTTTAATCCATTTTAGTTAAACTGTTCTTGTGGTCAAAACTCACTGGAGAGATTCAATGACTTTGAAAAATAAAATTCAAAAGTAATTGGACTCTCAAAACTGTACTGTATGTACTGTGGTCCACAAAGTACAATACTGGCTCTGATTATATAAATTATATAAATGTGCAAACTCATAATTATTTTTAATGTAATTCACATCCAGTTTCACTTCTCATCGTCGTTATTTCACATTGTCCAGGTCGACACCTAAATGTTTTGCCCCCAAAACTCTACAGTAAAAAAGTACTGAAGAACAAATAGAAACTGAAGGGTGACATTATCAATCAAAATTATTTCAAATTTAGCATTTATATTATTGAATTGAGCATGTGATTTTTGCTGATATATGTTAAGTGGATCGTCCGATATGTTAATATTCCAGCATCTTCAATAAAGTTGACAGATTAATGTACAGCAGATGTTCATCCAACACCAGTAAAAATGGAGACATATTCCTGATACACATCTACAGTCTAGAAATTATGCAATCGTCATCTTTTTTTTGTTCCCAGATCTTTATCTGGCAAACATCCCAGTACAAAATCTGTGATACTCGAGTACTCCTGAACTGGAAGACAAGCGATTCGGTTACAAACATTTGCTGACCTATCATTGGATTTATACACCTCACTTCCAATTACGACTTTTTGCATGTTTTCTTCTGTAGGTAAAAGGATGGTGTGGATCCCTGCATTTGGCAATTCTTTATATGCAAGTGAATTAATAACCCAAGAACATTTTTAGCACGCAAAATGTGTTGCTTCCCATCAATGAATTTTACTGCAATGAGAAGCTTAATGATGTTAAGCATTGTATCCCCAGCAGGTTGTAAAGGAGATCTCAGTTTGAATTTTTCACCAAACCCAAAGTTCCACATGCATTCATGGTGTATGAACAACCCTTGCTAATATTTCCTGCAACTGAAGATGACTGGTATATCATGCTTCACTGTTTTTTTAGGAAAATTACACTCAATTAACTGATTTACTCTCTGTATCACTGAAACTGACTGTGTGTAATGTGTGTTTTATTTACCTTTCACTAATAATATCAAATATGACTGAATCTTTTTGCTACTTCTTTTGTGAGTCTTATTTAAGCTTGCCTTCTCTGCTATTGAGCCTATACGAAAATCTGACTCATTCCTCTCAATTGCTAATTAATTAACAATGTATGTGCCTACCCGTAATTAGTGTAATTAACAGGTAAGGATATTCTTATGATTTGTATCTTGCGGAATAGAAAATTATTAAAATTAATTAATTATAATAAGTCAAATATGTTTTTATTCCTTTTCGTGAAAGTACGGCGTTTTGACATTAATGCTTTTTTGTTGTGCACTCCTGGTCCATCATATATTACAGTTTTTCTGAATTGCTAAAATACGAAACCCCAAATGGGCAGCGGCCTGAACCCATTTGTCGAATCAAACACTCTTTTTGCGGATCTCTGAATACATTCTCACTCACTAAAACACATTTTGCACATAAATGCTGGCAGCAGAAGTTAAACACAATTACAGCACAAATATCATCGTTTACACACAATAACTCAAAACTGTTCACACTTGTTTCAAAATTTGCGATGAACCCGATTAGTGAACAGGACATAAGTCAGTTCAAATGCAAGTGAGCTGAATTGTGACTTCAGCGATGGAGCACAACAATGGAGCAGGAGGAGCAAGAGCAGGATTTTCTGATGAAATCAGTGTCTATCATAGAAGATGTTTTGGTTCATGGTGTGACTGTGAGGGATGCAGGAAAACGTGTGCAACCCAATTTGTGCAGATGCTCAGTGGCCTCCATAGGTAGGATATTTAAAGAAGAGAGCAGGTCATTTTGATTTCTGGCTCTTGAAATTTACAGTACAATAACATTATACAGTAGGATGTCTCAGTACATCACTCTGTGTAAGGGAACAGGAGAAAAACCTTCCTGCAGTATCAGTATTATACAGTACGAGAGGAAGATTACCAGCATTATGTTAAAAAATATGATTTAGTTTGCCTGCTGGGTTATTTATTTTTTATTATTTTTGTATACGTACACACATATGTAGTGTGTAATAACTGCTCAGCTGTGTTTAGGTTTTGGCTGGCTTTGTGTGTGATCTGAAAGTGTTTGTTTTTGAGCAGAGATGAAAAAAAGTTTTGAGCCGACTGTACAATTTGCAAGATGAATTAAGAGCTTGCAGACTGAAAATGGGGTTTTGTGTTTACAGTTTTGAGAAAAGGATGCAAGATTTCAGGAAATGTGTTTTAGCAATTCAGAAAAACTGCAAAGAGTGTGCAAAGCTGAAATTTTTTATCGTATCAAAATATATTTAAAATATTTTAGAGTGTGTCAAGCATGAATGGCTAATCCCTGTTGTTCATACAGTCATGCAATACAATAAATTGCAACAGAGGAAGTGAAGAAAAACTTTGTAAATGAAATGTATTGTAAACTGTAATTAACTTACAACTTAGAGTGAAACTGTACACCCATGACCCCAGGGCAGGATGAAAGGGGTTGGGGGGGACAGACAAGAGGAACAGAGCAAGAGAGAGAGAGACAGAGTGAAAGACCGAGAGAGAGAGAGGCTTTTTTCTGTTTTAGATAAGACGTCGGCTTCCGTTTTATGGTCGGTGAAGCATTACTCTTCATTCAAACCTCTTGTGTGATTCATTTTTCAAAGTTCATAAAAATAATTTCTTATAATTTAGTAATCCGAGTTCATTAAAAACATATAATAACCATCTGGTGTGTTCAGTGTTGCAAGTCGTCCTATATTAGTAGGACTTTCAAGAAATGAAATAAGTGAAATGTGCGAGTCTATTCAGATGGCCATCACCATCATCATCATCACCCATCTTCTATACTGCTTCTCCAGTACACCATGTCCCAGGAAGCAGGGGGATTGCTCTTAGGGAGTGCTGAGGGGTACGGCATTCCCTACACCAAGGGTTTGATGATCGGGATGACCACAGAGGGGTCACCTGACCTGGACAAGACGGATCTGCCCACAGTGCCTCCTAGCTCTGCACCAAATTTTTAATAAGTGCAACCTTCCTGGAGAAATCGATTTAAAATTTAAATCAGTCGTTACTCAGAGAAATAACACGCTTTTAAAAACACTGAAGAAATATCACCCATCTTTTACAGCACACTTGTAATTAAGATTGTGGCTGATGTAATTGGTTATTGATTTAAGCAGTTGTGCCTTTTTTGAAGAAAAAACACGAGAGAGAATGGCTGAAGTAAAACTTGGAGCACATTTTCTCCTTCTCCATTACCATTTACATTTAGTCCTTTCCTGCATAATATAATTACCTGTGATGTGAACATGTGATGTGATTTCTGCTATGTGACTAAGCTTTAAATAGCCAGTTCAAAACATCATACCACATCTATTTTCACACGTTTGCATTCCAAATATTATTTAAAACAATGTCCCGTTTCCTGTTTTTACTAAGTTAATAACTGGATTTCTCAATTCTAAGATGAAATGAAGCTGGTTTAATATGGTACAATCAATTTCAAATTAATTAACAAACTCACAAATTCCTAAATCAGATTTGTACGAAAATATAAATGTCCTTTCCCACTCTGCTTCAGTAGTCTTGTCGTTTGTCTTTCTTCTCCTCTGCCTTAAAGCCTTTTTTCCATGGTGATGGGCTTCCAAGCATCCTGTCTAGAACAGCTAAAAACTGTTTTCTTGCCACTCATCCTGTTTAAAACAGCTAAAAAACTGTTTTCTTTCCATGCATCCTGTCTAGAACAGCTAAAAACTGTTTTCTTTCCACGAATCCTGTCTAGAACAGCTAAAAACTGTTTTCTTTCCATGCATCCTGTCTAGAACAGCTAAAAACAGTTTTCTTGCCACTCGTCCTGTTTAAAACAGCTAAAAAACTGTTTTCTTTCCATGCATCCTGTCTAGAACAGCTAAAAACTGTTTTCTTGCCACTCGTCCTGTTTAAAACAGCTAAAAACTGTTTTCTTTCCATGCATCCTGTCTAAAACAGCTAAAAAACTGTTTTCTTGCCACGCATCCTGTCTAGAACAGCTAAAAACTGTTTTCTTTCCACGCATCCTGTCTAAAAACAGCTAAAAACTGTTGTCTTGACTGGCCTCCCAACTGCATCAACCCCTTGGATGTCAGGGATTACGCAGCACAAATTTAAATGACTGTGTGGTATCGATACATCTCTTTCAGTCCAATTAAAATCTTCACAGTTGAAATGTAGTTTTGGAGTCATTGTGATCTTCATCATAGAAGCTAAACTGGGAATATGATAAACCAGACATGTGACCCATTTTATCAGATGAGAGGAGAGAATGTGGATATAGGCCTTGTCAGAACATCCAGTCTCTTTTTGATTCTTAAATGCTCAAGGTCAATGCGCCGCTCTCCGGTTCTGTGGGCATGGATGTCCAATTCCAGGGTGACAGTCACCCTGCACACAGCAACCCTGTTAGCCCCTTACCATTAACCCTTTTCCCAAAGCTCACACGGTTAAATGTCAAAGAAGCTTGGATTACTTCCTCCATTTGCTTCTCGTGAAACCCACAACTTGTACCCCGCATGAGTCGCCTTAGCTGGACACATGTGAGGAAAGATTATGAGCTTCCTATGTCCTCCCTCCTGCTATGTCCTCCTATGTCCTCCCTCCTGCTATGTCCTGCTATGTCTTCCTATGTCCTCCCTCATGCTATGTCCTGCTATATCCTCCCTCCTGCTATGTCCTGCTATGTCTTCCCTTGTGCCATGTTGCTATGTCCTGGTATGTCCTCCCTCATGCTATGTCCTGCTATGTCCTCCATCCTGCTATGTCATGCTATGTCCTGCTATGTCTTCCCTCCTGCTATGTCCTCCTATGTCCTCCCTCATGCTATGTCATGCTATGTCATGCTATGTCCTGCTATGTCCTCCCTCCTGCTATGTCCTGCTATATCCTCCCTCCTGCTATGTCCTGCTATGCCTTCCCTTGTGCCATGTTGCTATGTCCTGCTATGTCCTTCCTCCTGCTATGTCCTGCTATGTCTTCCTATGTCCTCCCTCATGCTATGTCCTGCTATGTCCTCCCTCCTGCTATGTCCTGCTATGTCTTCCCTTGCGCCATGTTGCTATGTCCTGGTATGTCCTCCCTCATGCTATGTCATGCTATGTCCTCCCTCCTGCTATGTCTTCCTATGTCCTCCCTCCTGCTATGTCATGCTATGTCCTCCCTCCTGCTATGTCATGCTATGTCCTCCCTTGCGCCACGTTGCTATGTCCTGGTATGTCCTCCCTCATGCTATGTCCTCCCTCCTGCTATGTCGTGCTATGTCCTCCCTCCTGCTATGTCCTGCTATGTCTTCCTATGTCCTCCCTCATGCTATGTCATGCTATGTCCTCCCTCATGCTATGTCCTGCTATGTCTTCCCTTGCGCCATGTTGCTATGTCCTGGTATGTCCTCCCTCC
>JAACJT020000001.1:27524586-27537820 GCA_009936485.2 Gymnarchus niloticus | reverse complement strand
CCCTCATGCTATGTCCTGCTATGTCTTCCCTTGCGCCATGTTGCTATGTCCTGGTATGTCCTCCCTCCTGCTATGTCATGCTATGTCCTCCCTCCTGCTATGTCCTCCCTCGTGCCATGTTGCTATGTCCTCCTATGTCCTCCCTCATGCTATGTCCTGCTATGTCTTCCCTTGCGCCATGTTGCTATGTCCTGGTATGTCCTCCCTCCTGCTATGTCCTCCCTCATTCATGCGCATTTTAACTCCGCAGTCGATCCACGGCACAGGGGAGAGAAAGAGCTTAATCTGGTTCCCATATTTAACTTCTACTCCAGCTATTTGGGTGCACTGTGCATCAATTTCATCTCAGACCCAGTAGCAGATACAGTCTGAGCTGATGCAGGCTATCACTGCCACCTTCCCCCAGGTACCCAGTGAGAGGCCAGGCTACTCAGCCGTCTTGGTTCCCAAAATATGTCGGGTCTCTCAGCTGAAGGTTCTATTCCACCGTAGGCCTGCTGCCTTCATACCGTCGACACGGCGTTTCCATTTCAGCTCAGCCTTGCAGACAGATGCAGGCCTCTGAGCTTGATTGAGTTGACAGATAACTTCATTTATGGATGTTGCCACAAGTAGCTTCTTCTAGATCGAGGTGACTCGTACATCATTATAGCAAATTGCCTTTTGTTGCCTCTCTTCTAACACACGCTTGCTTGAGCTGAGCTGAACGTTGGTTGGTTTCCCATTCCTTCTACTGAGTTCCGTGATAATATGTGTCTGTGGTTGGCTCCATAGCTTTTTCTCAGTTTTATCCATACATTCTTCATGTCTCATAACACATCGAGAATAGGACAATTGCACGCAGGGGACCACGCCGGGCTGGACCATTTAAGCTATTCCCATTAAGTAAGTAATCTGAAAAAATTGGATTTAAAACAGATAACCACTCCTCCTTTCCATTGCAAATAACTCTGACGTTAAAAAGTGCTATGAAAACGATGACAATGGAGACATCAGAGTCATTGGATGTTCTGCAGATGTGATTTTTAAACAAGGATTACCACTTTCAATAAAAGTGCTAACGTCTGATAGACAAGGCAGTGCTTCCGTGATGTTCAACTAAGGACGAAGACATGGACCCAGATAACAGGAGATAATCGGGAACATGGTGACAAAGGGGTGTGTAGCCTCGTGCAAAGAACAACACTTCATCATGCATTGTAGGCTTTTCAGACCTGGAGACTCCATGGATTCCAGTGGAGTCAATTTTCAGGCAAAACAATGGAGCTTAGATTTTCTGTCCTATACAGGATGACCTAAAACGTAGATAGACAAAAAAACGGCTCCTATTGTTTAGAGCACATTTAAAATAGCTAAATGAAAAATTGGGCGATTAAAGGAGAAGGAAAGACAAAGCAAAAACATGTGATCTGTTTAAAGGGGAGGAACACGTGATGTAACGGTAAGAAAGAAATGAACATAAGACCTTCTGCAAGGTTACGTTTGAGGAGAGGAGTGTGGGTGACCCTCTACTGCTGTCTGGGCAGGATACCTTTAAACAGGATCACTCACATGAAAAGTCTTGAAGTGCTTTTGCAGGTACCCAGCATAAGCGCGAATCTGGCCGAGCATCGGTGTCCATTCAAGCCTAATCTTAGTCAAATTGCCCAGCTGGAAGATTTGTCCACCCTAACCAACAAGTTCTGATTTCCTTTTGTTGAGCTAGATTTGACCGTTGATAAACTGAACAGGTCCCAAACTGGTTCACTCGTAATCAGAAGCTGAATCTGAGGTCGCAATCTGGTGTCGTTAAAAGTCCCGTGTTCCGTGTGACTTTGAAATGGTGCTTCACCCGCTCCACTTATGGCCATAATTTATGCGGAGAGAAGCTAATTTGGCAATGTCAATATCTCTTTAGTGAGGAAAGGATGTCCTTCAGCTGGGAGATTGGATTTTTCTGCCTCTAATGCTAAAGATTTCAGTTTCGCTTGCATTAACCAAAATTAGCCTGGTGACACTGAAGTAGTGCTGAAAGGTGATGTATGACATCCTACTGGATCTTTCACTCTCTTTTCTTTCTTTCCTCTGCCCAGGTGTGGCTGCTTTTCCTTTTGGATTCTACTTTACTCACCTAAATAATCACATCTTTTATAAAAAAGCATACAATGACTGGGGTAATATATTCTGATCTTTGTGGTTACTTAACAGCAACGTGGAATTACATATTTAATTTTTTCTTTTTCTTCTGCAGTGGTGTAAAAATGGCGAGAAGCAAATCCACACAAATGTGAACCGTGAGCAGCCAGGCCACAGGGTTCCAAACTCTCGTCCTGTGACAGCTTGGCCATTGACCTGGAAAATCTGCCTTCTTCCGTTGTCAATGTGGCTTAAAGAGCACAACCTCAGGCGGCAAAAGTGACATTCTGACCTCATGGCTGTCCGTCTGCAGTTCAAGATCGTACGCATAGGTAAGGAATGATATTATAAATTATGTCAGTCAAGCGGGGAAAACCGAATTCTCTGAAGGTAATAAAAAACTACAATGGAATATTGAATTCCTGCTGTTTAAACACCCACTTTGCTTATAGAGTGAGCTATTTAAGGAAAAAAAAATTTAAAAAATGATGCTGTGGTAAATGTGAAAGGTGAAGAATAATGATGGTGATGGTTTAAGAGTAGCATTGAGGTCACTATTTCAGCACGTCGACTATGGTCTACCAGCCAGGTAGGAGTTCAGCAGGTGATGATTTCTAGGAAGAACAATCCAACAATCTCATTCCTCCAAACATTCGTAAGTTCTACTATAATCATGAAAGCTACTGATATATAAATATATATTTTCCTCTTACGGGTTTCAAAACTAATGGTAGTGATTAAGAAATTGCACTTTCTCCAGGATCAACAGCATCAAAATACATTAAGTTCTACCCCTAAAACGTCTTATTGAAGCTTTTCCATACTTGGTTCTAACCATGCCAAGAGTTCCATTAGCGGTGCGTTCGACCTGTCGCGGTTAAGAATTTTGTTCTCTCTGAACTGCCGTGATGTGTCTCCTGCAACTTTGTGAGTGACGTTTTGGCATTATGTTGATGCACCTGTGACCGTCGGACAACTCCGATAGGTCCTCGGTGTTGCCGTGAGACGCCGAGCATCCTGTCTAGCTATTGAAGTCACTCTAGATTAAATGGAGGTGGGGACCAGGCAGTAAAGCTACTAGTAACAGCATTTATGACTTTTTAATATGAACTGCTCACACATTCAATATTTCCTGTGGACTTTTATCTGCTTTAATGGTCATTGGAAACAAGGAGGTGTTTGTTGTCCTAGGAATGTTTTTTTCACAGTGTGTAGTGCGTGACTTATGGCTCCCTGTATGCATTTTCTTATAAAACGAAATGAAACATTGTACAGCTATAAAATAACAATGAAGTCGGAGGAGATGCCAATACATACAATATATAGACTCAGACATGGTGGCTTTGTGGGTGGCACTGTTGGCACCAGGGTTCGGGGAATGCAGTTTCAATGTTCTTATGATGCTAGCTGCATACCCATTGTGTGTGTGAGTGTGTGTGCCCTGTGATGGACTGCCATCGTCTCTCGGGTGTTGCCCTGCTTGGATCGCTATTCTTCTTAGTTATGGATCTGGTCCAAAGATAAATGGATGCTATTATGTACATAATGAAAACATTTGGACAAAGTTAAACCACAGCTGATCATAGACCTCAGCTGCATCTCATCTCTTCCTGACCAACGTGATTAACAGTTCAAATATCTGTCATAACATTAACACTATGTTTCATAAGTCATTAGCTTCTCGCTCGTCTCCTTTATTGACGTGAACAGGCTAGATAATACTAGGAATGAAAATTGAAATTAAGAAACTAAGAATCACCCCTGTTTTTGAAGAATTAGAATCACGATTCATGAAATCAGGCAGGGATTGAGATTGACCAAGAGTCCAGATGGATATTAACCACTTTACTGTGGTCATGATTATTTAGACATCTGGAGAAGAATGGGGTTTAATTACTCACTAAAGTGTTGTTCTCTATTCTCAACAGCGCTATACTGAAACATGCAGTATGGGCTACATTACTCAAAGTGATTATAATATTTATAGTTTCATCTTACAATGGCTACAGTTCTTATTCTTGAAATAATACCCAAGCTTCTCAGAGCACTAAACAAGGTCCTCAAAACGCTAATCACTATTCCCAAAATCCCACAAATTCAGCGGAAAATGCAAATGCAAACAATGCATCCAAAAGCCAGCAACAAACAGTCGACATAAAACATGTTCTGGAGAACAACGAGCGGCAGATCCCATCAAACGAATGGCTACTAATCTGCTGTTAACACGGTGGTGGAATTAACCCTAATGAGGATATGCAAATGCGTGCTAAACTGTGGACCGAGCCACATCTTTCATTTCTTTGCGTTCTCATAATCAGCATCGCATGGTGGCAAAAAACTATATAATCACTTCATATATATATCAAATTAAAGAAATAGACCCTATTTCTGGACTTCACTAGTGCATTTTCTTATTATATATTATATATGTACATATACAGTATTTTTTTTTTCCAAATCTAAAAAGCCTTTCATGTTGCCTGGCTAGCTGACTTCACTGCCATTGCAGATGATCGTCACTACAGACCAAAAGTGTCGTGCCTTATTGGTCGCTACATTCTTTCCTCTATCTATATTCCCGTCTCCACCTCTGACAACTACTTAATTTTTTTTTTTTTTTTTTGGCGTGGAACAATTAACCCCTGCCCCTTTCTTATGATTGAATTTCGATTACTTTAACGCTGAAGATTTATGGCAGCACAGAAGTCATCGTGGCCATTATCTCAGTTGTTCGACAGGACAGAAGACTCTCGTTGGCATGTTTTTGGGGCACGTTTCTGCTGTCATGAAGAATGCAGGCCATTAAGAAAATAGCCAGTACTACAATCATAGTTGCAGAAAATGTCTGTGTTGCTCAGATAATAAATCATACATAATCATATATATATATGACATTTGCATGTAATTATGAATAATACATGATTGACATGAATGTGTGATTCTGTATTTTATTATAAAACTATAATTTCTTCAAAGTAATTAAGTAACGTAATTCTGTGGACACAGTTTGAGGGTCCTGCAAACATTGTATCATATATAATCAAAGGCATTTCAATACAACGAGAAAGCTTGTCAGGTGGGTAGTGTTTGTGCAGTCATTTGAAATGTAAAAAATGTGGCTTGGAATGATTTTTTTTTTTTTTTGACGATTGTACTGTAGCTATTTTTCAGAAATTCTCACATGACGTCTTTCTAATAAATACTTCAAGGTTCACTAAAAATTCACCCAAAAATGGTATGTATGCACATTTAATAACTGAATTTTAGTTTTCTGTTTCATTATGTTACCTCAAAGAAACAAAACGCATCGTCACGTTTAGATTCCAGATTTATCATAAATGTGATTAAAACAGGGTGACATCACGCCATTCATGTTTATTTATTTATTTGTTTGTATTTCATTCTTCCAGTGGTATCGCAGAAGGTTTAATTTTGTTTCTGTCATTCATCATTAATCACAGAGACTAGGCTACATCAGATCACCAGATTCTCAGCTGCCTGCAGAAAGCACGCAAAGCAGTGCCACTGTCCTTTTCAATCTCACCGGATATCGATTGTCCCGTTTCCAGGACACATACAATTCTTCTGGGCAATTAGTTATCCACCTGTTTGATGAGACATGAAATATTAGCGCAGCGATAAGAGGAGATGAAACTGGAGTACGTCATGAGGCGGGTTTGAAATAAACATTAAGGAATTAAGGCACTTCTGTGAGATTAAGCACCAGCGGTGCATTTTGCTGTGAAGCTTGCAGACGGCAGACCCCCATCTTTCAAGGAACGTAAACTCAGCCACCTCCTCCCACTGCTTGAAAAGATATTTTTTCAGGCAAGTTGTCGTTGTGCCCAGTCATTTAAAAAGACAAATCAGATGGTACGCTGAGCACAGTCTTGTATGCTAAGAAAATGGTAGAAGTTGAATACGATTTTGATGACTAAGAAATCAAATGGCACAGGATTAAAATATACCCATCATGCTGCGGAATGTCAGTCTTAGTAATGACATAGAAATGGCCTCTGCCAATCCACGGTGACATTATCATCTATTAAATTTATTATTAGCATTACAGCTTCCATCAATAAGGGTATTGTTTATTTAAAAACCCCTCGTCTGACACTTTTATTCAATTTGCTTCATCATCCCATCTACAAAGTTGTATGTTATCATTCATCTTTATTGCTAATATGTTGTATGTGGAAATAATTATTAACATTATTTTGTCCACAATGAGAGTTGTTATTCTTGTTTTAATTATGGCACAACAGTTCTGTCATCATGTCAAAAATAATTTATGCCAGTTAAACTTCTAAAATATTCATACTCATAGACTGTTACGTGACCAGGAAGACCCCATGCAGCATTAATATTCTCTAATACATACTAGGGCCAAGATAGATTGGCGCCCTATTCTGAGTTTCCTGCCTTTCAAGTCCAGCTCACTGTGATTCTGAACTTGACAAACAGTTTGCAAGATGGATAGATGGACATTAAATGCTACTCTGTCACACCCCAGTTCCCTGGTTGCCAGGCTTCCTTGCTCAGCTCATGATTGACCTATTCCCAATGCTCCTCTCAGCAGACACGGTTTGTGTCACACTCTCCCCATGCTGTTCCTCTCCATCCCGGTGCTCCCCGCCTCTCCATCCCCACCCTCCTTAGGTGCTCTTTCCGTTTCATGACATATGAAGCGGGAAACTCAAAAAAATAGGATGGATGGAAGGACATTTTCTGCTTCAGCCAACATAGTATACATTAACATCTGATGCTGATATGCTTATGACCCATAGAGGATTCTGATATTTCCCCTTGCACCAAAAGAGAGATGTTTCCAAAATTGAAGCTTGATCTGATTTGGGACATGTTATGAGAAGTGCATTGGAAAAGATGATTGCGTCTGGTAAAGAGGAAGTGGACGGCCAGGAAAATGGTGGAGGAATCCAATCACCACAACAGTGAGCGTGCCATCGGCACGCCTGAAGAAGCCAAATGAAGACTGGACCTTTCTGACGAGCACCTTCTGTATTGTCATCAAGAGGTGACATCAGTCTGATGGCACCCAATATGCCTGAAAAGGTCTGCCAATCAAAGATTTCAAATGATGCAGTAAAAACTGTTTATTTGCTGATGACCCCGCTGTTACATGCTCATACATGGCATAGACACATGAAACAACACTACTAACAAAATCAGACTTTTATCAGGCTTCTACTGTAGCACTTTTACTGAACTTCTTCCGATTTCCTGCCTATGAGATGTTCCTCTGTAAACACCATTGACGGCTAAGGAAATGAGACGTTTCTATAGCCTGTATATTGCATATTAAAATTCCATCGGTGGGAATACAACATAAAACATCAATCTCAAAGGTGTCGTAAATGCAGATATTTGACTCGCAGTAATGTTTTAGGGTGCTGTGTTGACAACTCTCAAGTGAGAGAATAAGCATCGACAAAGCCTAACCATATATCACAGCAGTTTGATGCCTCATATTTCATCAGGATTTTAAGAGACAGCAGTCCTCTCCACTGTACAAATTACTGTCTTGTCAAAACAGTCCCCTCCAGAAAATTTTTCTCGTCGTTAAAGGATCGACACGGACTAAGGCCTTGCAAATATATCAGCCTCTTCACGTGATCGATCATGTGCTTATTCAGTGGCACACAAGCTTCTGTGAATTTGGGAAAGTGAACCTGTCATAGAGACAAGAAAATCAAATTCAATCAGTTAATCATCAGCACCAGTGCAGGTAGCATTTTGTTTGTTTTATGTTTCGTTTTGATGATGGAATCGTCAGTTTATAGACAGGAAAGTGTTCAGCTTTCGTTCGACTGAAACAGAATCATTAACTTGAATTTGCTTTTTCGATACAAAAAATAATTGAATCTCGAATTTCATTTTTCAAATAGAGTTTTACAAGTGCTGCACTTTTAAACTTCTGCTCTATCCAAAAGTACATCGTCACTGTTTAAATTTTGAGTACTTTCTGCTTATCTGTGGGCATTTTAAATGTGACTATAATGACTATAAAAACTGAAAATGACAATGTTAAGAAAAGATAGGACTGACCTTTAAATAAAATAACATTGAAAACCAAAATGCCTCTCTTGTTTACGGGAGAACTGTTCATCTTCAACTGGATACGGAAGTTTGATATTGAAAATTGAGTCAATTTTATGTACAACTTTACCTAGTGGCAATAAATAAACAGGTATTTAAACAACACTTTAGTGCAAAACAATTTCTGCAAACCGTGATTTTGCCTAAGGGGAGATTAAATAAATTATTTCTGTGATCTCCAAGATCAAACTGTTCAACTTTTGCTATCAAGCTGTTCTTGGTCTCAGAACCCAGTTAGGAAGGGATGTTATCTCCCATTAGCTTGTTTGTCCAAGGTTTGTGAGGAGGACACTGCATCCAGTTACCAGACAAAAAAAGCAATGGCTGAATGATATATTCCTCCAAAAATCATAGCAAAAATCACTCCCAAACAGATGCCTTAGAAAGAATTTGAAAAGATAAAATGGTAAATTTAAGGACATTCATAAAGCATTACCTTTGCCAGATCAGTAGTATGCTCATTCTTTCATTCATTCATCCACTCACTCATTCATGCATTCATTTATTCACTTGTTAATTTCTAAAGGGTGCAAAGTATTTTACTGGAATCCGCTTGTTGAAATACTGAGACTTGACAAACCATCATTCAGAGGTGTGGTCTGGGATTTTTTTCCATTGTTTCCACTTTGAACCTGATATAGCAACATTAGGTCTATTATCGAGCGTCTTCTAATCATGTCCTCACTCATAAAGGGTCCCTATATTAAATAAACAAATACACACATAAATAAATGAATGAAGAAACAGACCGTGCCAAATCATTTATAAAGGTTGCAATAGAGGGACATAGGCAACAGTGATAACTGGATAATAGCAGAGAAAATATAACTCAATGACACTTGGCTGTATTCCAAAACATACACACTGTAAGGGAACGGGAATTTAATTTGCTTTTATTTATGAGACTTGAACAGAAAGTACAGAACTCATTTAGTCCTCTTTGACCCCAAGATTGCATGAATAATTACTCAGATTTCTACAGCTTGATGTATGTATGTTAAGGCATGGTTTATGCATTATAATAAAATAAAAGAAAATTAATGTCAAGGTCACAATATAAATTAAATCTAAGTTCTACTTCTTTGAATGGGAATCCCTAATATTGAGCAGGTGGATTTCTTTAAAAATGCTCGAACTTAACCCTGCCAAAGTATGACCCACTCACTCTTTATTTACAATAAACTAGCTAAGAATCAGTTAGACAGAACAGCTAATATTACAACGTTCTGTTTGTTGTCATTAATCGTAAGACGTTATGTTTTGTGAGTTAATATATAAACACAGAAACAAGCCTCTAGGATATTAATCTTCAAATGTTTCAAAAGAAGTGAAATGTCGGAGACCCAATGAGTGAATTTCGAGTTTTTAATATCTGAATATTAAAGTTTTGAATATTTCTTGTCGATTAACGATTTCATAAGGAGGCAAATACTGATGAAAATATTAACTAGCAAATGAAAGCCTTAAGAGGCTGTTATTGGTCCTTTAGAAGTTATAAACTTTGACCAAAAACAATAATGTGAAATTAAGAAAAATACATTCTAATCTATTTACTATTGACTTAGACTGTTTTAGATATGGATATGGTCTCTTTTCATGGTGATTTTTTTACACTCTCTTTTATCATGAAAAAACATTAATGTTATGCCTGCAGGATTTGTTAATTACATCTTTGGTGCTGCTGATCGAAAATAATTTTCTTTCCTTCCTAAGGGATTGACAAAGGTTACTTATATTACCAGGTCAACCCTACCAGTTTAATTAAAATATGTCCTGTTTCTAAAGTAATGGTAAAAATGCATCGTCTTCTCATCGGATACAAATAGTGGATTATAGTGGTTATTTTACATGTCAGAAACTCAGGACTTTTCTTGTACAGATGTTGCATACGCACATATGATGCTCAGAGTGTAAATTTCGTGGGTGGACGTGATTCTCATATATTATAAAATAATAACGTTATAAAAGCGTCATCTAAACATTACCTCAATTTTTAATAAAAAAAAAAAAAAAAATGCCCAGTATAAAGTACCTGCATGCAGCAATATGCAAATCCATAGAATGATTTGTGGTCCCCTAAAGTAAATGTTTGTTCTGACCTCTGGTCATCTCTGGCATCTGCTTTGGTGATTCTTGCCCATTCCTCCTCGAAGAATGCAGCAAAATCACAGAGCGTTGAGGGATTACTGGACAAAACAGCCCACAGCTGGCCCTGCCTCTCAATCATCCCAATTTCATTAAGGCTAGGATTTAGCTAATGCCACACTGACAAATCCAGCTCCAGCTTATTTGGTAGATTTCATTGAATGCTTTTCATCATTGTTCATTTGGAGCATTCTGCTCCAACCCTTTTTAAGTCTTCAGATTTTTTGAGCATTCTGGCATCCTTCAGAAGTCGTTGTTGCCTTAATGGTGACAAGCATCATGACACTCCATTTGCAATACCACAAAAGTGTAAGTATTTAGGTGGTGGGCGCTACTGCATTGTCACCAAGCTTTTTCATTTTTTTATTGTGACTTAATCAGTGAATTTTGTACCACATCCAGAGAACAGCCAAGTGAGACTTTTCCAGGTGGTCTTTGGCAAACATGAACTTTTTCTTGTTAAACACCAGAGTGTATTGTCACATAAACTGGAACCCTGATTTTCTTGTTCATGGATCCACAATGACACATGCAGAAAGTGAGATGCGTATGTCATTCTTTGGTTGCCCTTTGCTTGAATTTTTATTTTTATTGTTGCTCTTGGTGATATTCTAGAAGTATATTCATTTCCAGGCAGTCTCTGGAGTGATAAATGCTCTCCATTTGCATGTTACTTCCTTCATATTTGAATGATGCAGCATTTCAATATGAATTTATACCCATTCCCCAGATCAATGTACATTCACTAGATCCTTCTGCAGTCCCCCGCTGTCCCTTTAAATCTTGGCATGGTGTCTTTTGCATTTGCCTGCATGGCTAAAAGCAAAAATTACATTTTTAATCACGACAGCTAAAAGCGCTGCCTTTGTTTAGTTAAACTTGTACCCAATAATTTATTTATTGTTTTTTTTTTGTTTTTATATGTACATGTCAGCAGTGCCTTTTATGGAGTAAAAACTCAGTTGTAGCAATAGTTACTATTCCTGTAATATTAATTCTTTGTTTTTTGTAGCCACGTCATTTTTTAAATTAATTTCTCTTTAAATCATTGGTTATTCCTCGGTATAATCACGTGTAGATGTTCAAATGAGCCTGAGCTTCACGTTTGACTTTAAAGCTACTGTGTCATGGTTAACGCACTGCGGAAATGTGTTCTGCATAGGCTATAATCATATACTAGGTATACGTTAAAATTAACGTATTTGTGATGTCTCCCATACATCAGAAGTCAACAGGAGCTGCCAGCTGGCTTGACCTGCTCGGGACCACACGTCATATTCCTGAAGAACAAAATACTTAAAGACATCCTCGACTTTTAGTGCCGAACTGCCGGACTCCGCCTGTGTCACCTTATCACCACAGGAGACTTTACTGGCAAGGTCACCTCAAACACAACGTTCGCACCCACAGGACTTTGATATTTCCATGCCCATTTTATGGTGAATAACTGAGAGGTTGAATTGAAATTGACTATTGCTACAGACCTTTTGGGCCTGTCAGTACATTGCCAGTGGTATCTGGAAATATCTTTTTTCGTTCTTTCCCTCAAATTTTATCCACAGTTCTGAAAATAAAAGTACGTTGTTGCACTCATCGCCCGACATCAGATTATCTTTGTAAAGAAACCCCATAGAACAAGTAAAATGATGTTATATACAGTACATTATACATACAGTATTTTTCTGTGTATATATAGATATTAAAAATATAAATTTCCCCTTACAAATGGTTCTCATTATAGCGTGACAATTTTCATTGCAGTATGAGGGACCCTAAATCATTCTGCATGCTGTTGGGTGGCTCTTTTCCATACTGGAACTTCTCAGACATACATATTTTTCATCTTCAAAGAAATCAAAAGAAATCAAGAAAAACAGTAATATAATAATTCAAAACTGAATATCAAAAATCCTTCATGCATCAAATTTAAAATACAACTTTTAAATGCAACCTGAATTAACCCTATGTTTCACCTGAACAGGGCCACTCTCCCACCTGGGATTTCGTTCCAAATAAGACACGCAGGTAGCTAAGTTGTGTCAGGAACACTTTTCACACAAAGATATGCTGGAAGGTTCCCCCACAGCTATTAAAGCAACCCTTGAATTACCTTCCCATTTCGGAGTGTCACCTCACTCATATTTTATTCTTTTTATTGCACCATCAGCTTCTTCCAGACTCCTTTGACAAAGGATCATTCACCGGCCTGCTGGAGATCAGGTGAGCTCAATGAAATCTGCACGCGCTACACAGTCGAGAGTGACCTCCCTGATCGCTGTATGCTTTTCCCACCCAATAATCATTTAACTGGCCAAGAAAATGTAGCAGATCAATAAACAACTTCTACAATCACATAATGAGCTACTTATCATGTCTCACACCCCAAACACTGAAATTGTCATGAGCCGCTAAATCCATGCACACTCCAGTAATGCAAGAAGGTCTGTTTAAGTCAAATGTCTTGCCTGTTGGTCTGTTTTCGTACCCATAGGTCGAGCACATCGATGACATTGATGATATAGGAGGCACGTGTGTTTCAGAGGGGAAACTTTTTTTTCCCCTCCTGATAAACAGGAAGTCGGTGGCACTTTGGGTATGCATTAATTCCAGTGCAATCTGTGCCTAATTCCCCTAAAGGCTCACAACTCCTTCTCCTGGACTAATTAACGCCTGGCACCATTTCAGTAGGGGAAAAAGTTCAGCTGAAGAGTTATACTGCCAGAAGATCAAAAATTATTGCATTCTCTTGCCTTAAGCCCCCCGCCCCCCCCCCCCCCCCCCCCCCCGAGTTGGCGGGGCGGCTGGCTGCAGAATGCACCCCCTCCATGGGGATGGGCGTATGAGATAACAGATGAGG
>JAACJT020000001.1:27493406-27524576 GCA_009936485.2 Gymnarchus niloticus | reverse complement strand
CCTCGAAAAGATTATTCGGCCAAGAGAACAACAACAATTTCAATCTTTCCTCTTAACCCCCCCCCCCCCCCCCCCTTGGAGAGTGGTGAGTGCAGAAACAGTGTGATGAAACTCTAATGTCTAGGAAGATGTCCATCTGGATTAATGCATGAGGTGGTGTATTTAAACACTACGGGTATAGAGAGTGAGAGTTTAATGATCATACTGCACATTTCTGTTTATTTTGTAATTAAATACATTTTGAGTGCTTAAGTGCCAACGGAGGTGACATGAAATTTATTAGTCATTTCTTCTTCCCCATGCCCACTGATGAGACATGCTGATGACATGTTTGACATCTGAGGGTGATTAGAGAGGGCCGTCTTGTTAAGCTTCAGTCCATCTGGGGGCTGAGATTCATTTCCAACTTGTGCCAAGTTCTCTTTTAGTAAGACTAGTTTTAAGAAGATGACCAAAGAACTTTAAAAATACATCTTGTCTAGAATGTATCTCAGCTTTGTGTCCTGTGTTGCCTGGGAATGGCTCCAGGTCACCCTGTGATGGATGGATGGATGGATGGATAGATGGATGGATGTAAATGCACAGGGTTCATTCCACAGCAACAAAAGGACACTTTTTTTGGCATGAAGGTTCACTGCATGATGGGTCTGAGTTTATATAAAGTTAAAATCTCTTAGTCTTAGCCAGCTGTCACAGTTTCATCAAGGAAAAAACACACAAAGGCACGATAAAACTTGAAGTTTGATTTGTGACAGGTGCACGGTAAAGATGACAGCTGATAAAAGGAGAAGGATACAGCGCGGGAAAAAAAAAAAAAGATTTCCGGGCGAGCCCACAGCAGAAGTGCAGTGCCGTACGACGTGGCAAACGCCGACATGACAAGGAGGAGAATCATTAAATAAAACCCCGGATACGGCTGAGTCAGAATAAAAAGGACTCTGTAAAGAGGCAGGAGTGGGAGAGGCGTCTGATCAAAATCGGTTTTGACGGGGCAGAGTGCCACCGTGTCAGTGTGTTTACGCAGTATCACAGCAGTGTCACGAGCAGACGTTTACACATGGATTTCATGGAAACAACGGAGAAGACTCATATTGGACATACCTCTTTACACATCTTTACAGGAGAGTCACCGCCCTCTGGAATAATGATCACCTGTCATTTATTTATCTGATTTGTTTGTCTGCTCTCTGTGTATTTATGCATTTATTCATTCCTCCCTCCCTGCTCTTATCGAGATTCATATCCTTCCCAGCACATTGCTCCTCATAAACTGTTTCCCACCTGAGAATTTATTTTATTCAGTTCTTGCAAGGACGAGATGCCAGAGTCCACCGCATGTGTAGTCATAGCCGTCAGATATTCAACTTTTTCTTAAAGTCATTTTAAAAACGCTCAGAAATTATTCATGCTGATTCAGGGTACACAGGGTACACAGATTCTGAGCAATTCTATAGGAAGTCCACCACTGTGCAAAGTTACAGTTATGAAATTGCTCTGCTATGACTAAGGAAGCAGTCATATCATATTGTTTATATAAGTATCGTGTATCGTGATGGGAACGGCACCTTTGAATCAGGCTGGTCAACATGTATGAGCTGCTGATGCTGTAAACTCAATGCAAACATACCCTGTCTATACTGAAGACTGTCAATCTTCCCTGTGGAGTACTTTACGATGTTATTCTTGTACTTTTGTGGCATTTGAGAACAGGTCTGCACTTGGAGTTCCAGAGAGATGGGATTTCACGCCGTTGCCTGGCTAATCCCACCTTCTGCACTCTCCGTTATGGTAATGACCCTAATTTCGAAAGGTTTGTGGCATACAAACGTGCCGAGTTCCTACAAAATTACTCTTCGTTAAGCGATTTAGCAACCCATGGCAATTCCGTAATGGGGTTCTTTAAATAATCATAAAACAAACACAGTAATAACGCATCACAGTTTCCAGGTCAATATTAGAACTTTGTTACCAGATGCAGTT
This sequence comes from Gymnarchus niloticus, assembly GCA_009936485.2. NCBI lineage: Eukaryota > Metazoa > Chordata > Actinopteri > Osteoglossiformes > Gymnarchidae > Gymnarchus > Gymnarchus niloticus. The sequence goes on along the minus strand of JAACJT020000001.1, from coordinate 27,522,596 downwards.
AGACTAATTGGCATGTCTGTGTTGGCCACAGTATGTGACACGTATGTGACACGCATTTACACGTATGTGCCCTATAGGCTCACAGATGACAGGCTGGAAGGTGTACGGATTTATAAAGATAACAAATAATGCATAACTTCAGGAATGATTCCCAAACACTTGTTTAATGTTCTTGCAAAATTAATTTGCTTCCTTTTTTTAAATATTCCCAGGTTAGTGAATGGAACTAATGAAATAAAATTTAATATCAATTTCACTGTTTTAGCTGGCTGAGTGTTCAGTTTGAACATGTTGGATGTGAATAAATTAAGTATCTGACATTACCCAAGGAGAACAATTTTCAAAGAACAATTTCTCTCAATTTATGTATATTCAACAAAGAGAAAGCTTCTGCTTTATCTCTTGCCAGAATTAAGCATTTTTTCTTGTGTCATCAAGCAAAATAGAATTCTCTTTCAAGTTATTTAGATCAAACATGCCTTAATGAATTTGAAGGTGCTTAATATTAGGAAAGACCAAGTTTCAATGACTTAATGTAATCAATTGGTATTAAATCTATATATGATATTTAAAGTTGTTTCATGATAAATATGATTACACACAAGCAAACAAAGGCAGAACTGTTTAATGAATGCTCTCAAATTCTTTCACAAGATATGGTTTTGTATTCCTGTTAGAATCCCTGAGGCAGGAGATATCTCGATGAACTTTTAAGCCCGCTATTGAAATGATTCACTCGACGTTTAACTCGTCTAATCTTCCCATTTGTGAGCATGAAAAACTGCAAAATTTGGTAAAGCAGGTGGTTTAGAATTGGAGCAAATTAACTCTTCAAGGCTGTACTCTTTCCTCCAGGTCCACAGACTTGCAGCTATGCTAACTGTCCCTTCTCATCGTGTGTGTGTTCCATGCAATAGACTGGCATCCCATACAGGGTGACCCCCTGCCTTACACCCATCACTGCCTGGGATAGAGTCTTCACCTTCTCTGCAACACTTCACCGAATAAGCAGGAAGAAGTCCCGCTCTTTCCCATAAATGTACAAAACACATGCGCTCCTGAAGTCACATTAAGCCCAGGAATATCTGCAGCAACTGCATTCTATAGTCTCCCTGCATTTCCCCATTTCATAATTAGCTCTGGGCAGTCCCATTGGCTGTCGAGTGAGGAGGCTGACCAATAAATTATTTGGTATGCCCCAGATTGTACCGTGGAGGGTGCCTTTTCTATAAATCGGAATGATGGTTCCAAACCCAGGCACTTTTAAATTATTCAGGCATGTTTAGTTTGCTCAACGGGAATCCTGTTACTCTATAGCAGAGCTGCAAGTCAAAACTTATATATGCATGACGTAAATGTGAAATGCATTAATGTGTAAGTTCGCCATTAAAGGCCACATGCACTGTACCTTGTGCTACAGAAGAGGTGGTGTGCATAATCTGAAATGTAATTGGTGTCGATTACTCCCATGAGCCTTAGCGGCTGTTCGGTTGTTTACTGTAGGTATGAGTTTTGCCATTAACGTGGGTTTCAGTTATTCATTGCTGTTCATAATTGGTTGAATTTAGTTGGGTTTTGTAACTATTTGTTACGGGGTTGCTTCGGGTGTGGCTGAATGGGTCACCATGGAAAGGGTGTGCTGTTCATTGAGTATAGGGTGGTATACTTTGGGGGGAGTGTGGTTGTTACTTGATATTGATCAGATGTAAATTGTTACATAATATGGTAACAAAAGTACAAGAAAATCCAGTAAAGAAAAAACAAAACAAAAAACAAAACACCAGTGTGTGTGTTCTCCGTCTGATGGTATACGTTCTTGCAAATACACTGTGACAGCGTAAGGACTGTTACCGGAAACACCTAGCGAGCACCAGAGCCAGACTGCATGGATTAAATGGCCGAAAAACGTGCTCAGAAAGTTTGCAGGCGTACACACTCGCTGGCACGCACGGCGTCCGTGCACTTTACCTGACTGCAGGTGTTCCAGGTTGGCTAAATCCCTCCGGGTTCCTCCAGCAGAAGGGTGCTGGATATTGAAATTTCTGGTTGATCTGTTTGTTTGGCAGTGCCGGTGCTTTCACGGCTGCTTTAATCTGCTTCTCCGCAGCTGTCACTTCCTCCCTGCGCAACCGCAGCTCTCATCTGGCGGCCGACTACGCAGCCAGCTTATGGCATAGCTTAATGGTCTTTTATCGTGTTCCTGTTTGTTTTTCTCCAAGGTTAAGTCTATGTAGACCGGATCTGCTAGGCTAATTTGGCATAATGATTAGCCCCTGATTAGACTGGCAAAATGATCATATTATTATAGCTCTGTTAAAAGTGTTGTTAATTTTTATGTCTGCATTTTACTGCAAAAAAAAAAGAAAAACTTGTTCCCTCATTACACGTGGCGGTCACAGAAATAGCTGTCCGCCAAAGCTGCATCTATGAGAATGTTTTCAAATCGAGATTGTGACAGCACAGGGGAAAAAAAACATTAAACACCGTGTCATACAATTCATCACATTTAAATATGAGATTCTCAGCTAAAAAAGATATATTCTTAATTTTGCCGTGAAATGTCATTGGCAATATACCAGTGAGCAGCTATGTCGTGTAATTTGTGTTCGTACAGGCAATCTGTACTGTTGATACATGCAAATTAAAATGTACTTGAAGCAGACTCTGACTTAATGGAAAAAAAATAACTGGCCTTGACTGAGACAGTTCTACAAAAGGTGAGGGGGGAATGAAAGATTTATTTCCTTATTTTATTTGTAATTATGTATCAATTCTCTCAGAACCATGAAAGATATCGTCCACAAAAGAGTGTCGAGAAGGAAAAAACCAAGTGAATGATAAAAAGAGCGGGAAGTCGACAAGGCTCATCGTGACATGGTCTCTTTGGTGGATACGCATGGGGAGCCATACAGAATGCCACGCGAAAACCTTTGCCACGCATAACCAAGGTTCGAGAGAACACGAAAAGACCGGGCAAGAGCAGTAGGAGAGGTAAAACACTCAGGATGCCAGAAGAGCACTCCAGCACCCCCTAAACAGCTGGAGGAAAGTGAGACTTTCACATTGCACTTACAACATTTTGAACGCAAGCTCCTTTACCCCTAAAATTTAAGTAGCCCTGACCGGTGTAAAACCTTTTCTTATGACCGGAGTACCTGAATGGACCATTTTTGGTTTGCAAGTGATCTCAGAATGATTCCAACCGCGTTGCCATCTAGTTAGCCTTAAACATCTGCTGTATAAGTTTCATATTCCAGAACGATATGAATATCAAATGCATTTTACTGGTTGATGTTTTGTCCAGGTCATACCATTGAGTTTGTCAACAAATATATACAGTATGGACCATAGTAAACACACTGCAGTTGTGCACATCCTGCCCTACAAACCATATTCACTATGCTAGCAAATTTATGTTGAAATTTTTGCCCTAGTAAAACATTTTTATGTTTCAAATAAAATTTTCAAACTAGCAAACCTAAAATGCAACATAACAAAGATGCAAAGAGACAGACAGACAGACAGATAGACTATCTATCTATCTATCTATCTATCTATCTATCTATCTATCTATCTATCTATCGTGGAAGTCAGGAATTAAATTTCCATATGATACCGCAGTCTCTCCATAAATTAAATTTATAAGGTTAGTAAAGTACAAATGATACGTAACGTCCGCATGTAGATTTAGTCAAATTTGATATTTTACTTTGATTCTGCACTCAATTAAATGAGGAGAGCTGGCAGATCTGCTTGGGCTTCTCAGCTGTGTCAGCATTGCACAGATACTGACATACGTTATTAGCAAAAAATGCTATATGTAACAATTAATCACAGCTCTGAATTTCGCCTTAAGCATGCTTGATGTCACTGACTTGAAATCAATGTAACCTCCAAGGAACGTCATATTCCTTTAAAAGGATGTCTTAAAATAGTCAACGTGTACAATCCTTAGGGACGAAGGCAATCATGTCACATGTCTCATAGCAGCTAGACGTGTACGTAATTCTAACAACGTCATTCGTTTTGACAAAGTAGCTAGACAAATATGAATCCAGTCAACTTCCAACAGACAGGGATATTAGCATGATTCATTAAATCATGCGCTACGCATTGCACGAAAGGATATATGTATGCTGCTGAAATAGGAGTATTGCATAAGATAATGTTACATAAAAACAAGGACATCATCATCTAAATCAATCAGCGTGCACTTTTGCATAGACCACATTTGTTTGTGTATATGTCTATACATTGAGTTTTTGTGGCTTGTGGGTTTTCCTGCAGTGGTTTTTTTTTTTTTTCTTCTACTTTTTTCTATAGGACTGCAGCAAAACAGAATTTGTCTTCTGAATTGCAATGCCCCTAAAATAGGTTGTAGTCTGCGAGGTCCCGAATGGGACCAGCGCTTTGAGGGCAGCGAGACAGATTAAGCAGGAACATAGTCCAAATTCTTAGGTGAGCTGATATAAGTAACTTTGAATTGTCAGCATGCATACCTCTCTGTTGTGCAACTACATACAAACTTAAAATTGGAACTGGCAAATTGTAAAAAAGTTTTGCATATGAAATATAAGTCATCACTGAAAATCAAAATCTCCCATTCACGGAGCTTTAAATGAACAGCAATCGTGTGTGGGTTTAGATAAGAGACGGTAGGAACATCTGACATGGGAACTGAAGAGTAGCACCAGAACATCCCCAGTGTGTGCTTCTGAAGCATTAAAAGGCAAAGACCCATGACCAGTTCCAGCATTCTTCTCACATCGCCCGTTTACCCTTCTCCGAGTCTCGTAATAAGTGCTGAAAATATCCACCTATCAGGTGACCTCCAGTCAGGGCTGAAATAAAAGAAATAAACAGCCATTATGGAATCCAGTGCTGGACAGCAACACCAAAGCCGGTCATCGGCCATCGGTCATCGGCCATCGGTCATCGGTCATCAGCCATTGCCCGGCATGATACCACCAACTGCACCTCAGCATCCCTGAAGCACTGTAATCACCGTTCGTTAAGCTCCTGAACTTTCATTTAACTACACCTGAACATAGATGTCCGGCAGGGTGCCCTGAGGCAATATTGTGAATTTTCCAGTGTAAACTTCATAGAATATTTGCTCTCGTCATTCAGAAAAAAAAAAAAATAAATAAAATTAAACAGGTTAGTTGCAGTCCACAGTGATAGGTAGATAAATATAGGCATCACTCTGTACAATTACCAGGTTGTAATATGTGTCAACACACCCTGAAAGTGAAGAGTTATTCAGTCTGGTAGCATTTCCCTTTTGTGGCACAAAGCCTGATTATTCTGGCTTTCATATGCCAAACCCAGTTGAGCGACTTGACTCTATACTCCTTGGGAGTGCTCGGACTCTCTATTGATGTGGACAGATTGTCCACTAAACATGGTGGCACAACAAGGTTATTCCTGACTGGCTGTGGAATTGTTTCCAAATGCAGAGATTCTGCAGTCATTCAAGACAAGCTACTCGGTTAGGCTTATTCATTTAAATTAATTAAAATAGTGCAATACCTCAGAGAGCCCAGGAGTTTTATTCCTGCATACCACGTTAGAAGAATCACAGGACATAAACTCTCACGCACCTGAAAGAGTGGCCTTTGGGTAGCAGGAGCATGCTGGGAGAAAGCTCCCATGGGGAAAGTATAAATTAGCTCAGAGGAAGAGGACGCCGTGGGAGTCACCCATCCCTTAGACGGTTAAGGGATCCAGTATGGTGCCGGGCAGAAACGCGTCTCTTTGCTGAGTGGACGCCGCTTCATTTAGGCTATTTTACTTAATTGCATGTGTCAAAACTTCACGTGATTTTTTTTTTAAATGTACTGCATATATTTACTGTGAATAAAGGGTTCACTTTAGTGGTGTCATTATTAATATGTTATAATTGAACTAATTAGCAGTTAAGTCTATTTACACCTCACAATACGATGGTAGAATAGAAACCACATGATGATGATGATTGACATAATTAGTATTATTGCTGCTATTGTTCTAATAATAATAATAGTAATAATAATAATAATAATAATAATAATAACAGTTATCATTATTACTGCTATTATCTATGTGTGTGTATTATTGTCCTGCTATGGCCACATTTCCATTTAGGGATTAATAAAGTATCATCCATCCATCCATCCATCCATCCATCCATCCATCCATCCATCCATCCATCCGTCTTAGTGACGATCATAATACAAACAATGACCACTGTTATTATTATTATTATTACTTGTTAGAATCCTGGATGAGCTGAAGTTAAGAGCTTTAAAGTTGTGCCACTCTCAGGTATCATTTTGAAATTCCGGGCAAACTGTGCCTTGCAGCTTCTCGAGATTTACACGGAGGCACAGCTTACGAGGGGTACTGCATTCTGACAGGCGTGACGTGGCAAACCCATTTAGCACTTTGTGAGTGAGCATCAGAGTTTTGTAGTCTGCAAAATACTTAATAGGAGCCAACGGTGGAAGCCAAGTTGTGCGGTTTAATTTCTGGTTTGGCTAAAGTTCGTACAGCCGAACCAGCATGACAGGGGTCAGAGAGCCATTACCCAGGGTCAAGAAATACCCATGATGCCAATTCAACTGTGAAGAGACAAAGGGATTAATTTCTATTTTTTCATTTTTTAAGAGATCTAATTTGTCAGTACTTCAGAAGCGAATGGGCTTGAACTCACGTTGTTACAAACACACACCCCACAGGCTAGCCGCCAAGGCTCATGGCTGAATCAGAACAAAACGATGAAGACAGTTTCTCTTTACTTTCAAGCATGACAGATGCAATTTGCAAATATGCTGTAATACATGCTGAATTACTAAATGCTTGTGCTGAGGCTCATTTCTGATAGCGTACAGGGAACTATCGTTTTGTTAAGTTTTTTTTTTATTATTGTAGAAAAATGATATAATTTAAAGATCTATAGGATGGATTGGTGTATGCAATCCAAGAAACTCTGGAAATGTGGCATCCTGGTGTAATTATTATTTATTCATTTAGCAGATCCTTGTATCTAGTGCATCTCACAGTTGCATCTTTGATCAGGGCCAGAAATGGGGACAAATCGTGCTGCAGAGTTCTGGATGATTTGGAGGCCTTGAATACGGTTGCCTGGGAGACCTGAAGCAAGGCAATTGCAGCTTCCTGTGTGGGGGAGCACCAAGGTTAGGACCAGCAGCCGCACGGAGAGCGACAGCAGCCGGTTGAGTCAGCAGGTAAGTAGAAGCGCCAGAACCTTTTGAAAGCTGCCAGTCGGTACGTCAAGGGTGTGAAGGGCAATGGTGAATTTAGCGGAGGAGGGGAGGAAATCCACATCTTTAAATCCCAAAGTGGGTGGGATCATTGTGTGCTGTCAGTCACCAGCTGGTTAAATCCATCTTCAGTTGGTTGCTTTTCTGGCTCCCATTGGGTCAAACCAAGCAGTGACTGACAACCAACTGAAATTCTTCACCTGGGACCTTTGAAGTCTCATTTCTCTCACCAGTAGTTTTAGCAAGACGACAGAGTCAAGTTCTGAGAAAGTTAGACACACTTTGAAAACCAGAAATTAGTGAGAAGGAGAAAGCAGCCATGCACTCAGCCTACACATAAGTGTGAATTTAGATAGCTATTTTACATTTCATTGCTTTAGATCAAATATCTCCTGACTAACATTTCTGTTTCGGGGACCAGTGGTTTATGATTAGCTAATGCCAACAATGCAACTCTGCCATTCTATCAACGATGTCAAACATTCAGATTGGCAGCCTTAATCAAAAATGATATTTTTGCCACAGATTGCAATGGGGAACAGTAATACCATTTTTATAGTTATGCACAGACATCGCTGAAACCTCTATGCATTATAAAGAATGTGTAAAATTTATCCTGCCAAACACCCATCCTGCTTTAGGTCCTTTTTTTGTTCACAAATCATATTTTTCAGACCATATTTGCAAATGTGTAAGAGTAACCATTCCATATATTGATTATTACATTTTTGAGTGCAGAGAATTTCAGAGCCGGATGTGCACATCCAGATGTTAATACTCAAGCCACTAAATAATGGCCTGCATTTTATCTATCCTACAGCCAGTTTTAGTATCCAAGGTTAATAAATTTTAAATGTATTTTCCTTTAAAGCCCACAATGCAATCAGGGTCACCTGACAGACCATCATGTGGATCAACAGAACAATTTAGAGTGAAACAGGTCAAGCGTAGGACAATGAAGTCATTAAGGATAAACTGAAGATTAAAAAAAAAAAAAAAAAAAAACATCGAGCGAGGCATCTGCACTGATTTATTACAGCGAGTTTACACAGACACACATTTATCAATTTCTCTACCAGAGGGTCATTACGCATCACTCCCAATACCCTTTTCCGTTAACAGTCAGCATTCTCTGTTAAGCACAAAACGAGGATAAAATTCTATATAAGCAATAATAAATGCAATAAAATGAAACAGAATAAAATAAGAATCATAAGGCAAACTGGATTATATGCCGGCCATGACACTCGAGCCCTCTGGCAGTCTATCACTCAAACGTGTGTAAAAATCTAAGGTTTGAAAACACGGTTGTTGAAAAGGGGTAATTAATTAAAAAAAAAAAAAAAGGGGGCTGAAATCAATCTTTGCTTCTGCCCAGAGCTCCTCTGGGAAATTCAGTCAGCTCCTGTCCTCTCTGAAGCACCGTGTAGGTGAAATATTGACCAAGGTCTATCACCAATGCAGATTCAGTTTGGCACAATGTCAGATTAACGTGAATTGACGGGGCACCTTCTTGGCGGTTCACAAACTTTAGCCTGCCCTTAAGATTTGCATGTTCTATGTCACAAACTTCCTTTCTTGTACAGCTGTAAGCCGTAATGAGCCCCTTATATACCGAATCACTCAAACCAAACAGTTTGTTTCTTCTTAAGGATGTAATTCATTCTGTTGAATCCATAAAAAATGCTTTGACAATATAAAACTCGGAGAGGCACACACATATATAATCACAGACCAGGTGAGTCATTATCACCACCTGAATGCATATTCACACCAACAAAGAAGGTATATTGTCATCTGCCATTACTGTAAACAGAGGGAGAGGGACGGAGATCAACAGCAGGGAAAAAACAATGACACATCATACGAGGAAAGGGAGAAATAGAGCTAACTGACTATATTGGAGGGATGCGTTCCCACAGCCTTCTTGGTTCCTAAGGCCTGTAATCTCAGAAATCAGCTGGAACTAAGAACAATGCACTCTAATGTACTGCTAAAATGCAGCGTAAAGCAGATTCTGAAATGCGGTGGCATATTTTAAAAAAGAGAATAAATGTATGACCTCAACGTGAAATATAATCACGACACAAGGTCTCTGGAATACATGCCCTTCAAAAACATTTTAACACTTATTGGAACGTTTGAAACTTTAGTAGCCTGAGTTCAGCATCAGTCTACTCCCTTAAGAACTAACTGAATTAAACGTAGTCATTTTGTGAGCATGCAGTCAATGTTTCCTATTTTTCAGCCTACTCATGGGTATTTATTTATTTATTATTTTTTTGCCACTGCTGTGCTTAGCAACAAATTACTGGATGGCGTGAGGCTTTAAGTGTGGATCCAGTCTGTGTTTCATGCGGTCACCATAGTTCTGGGCAAATAATTACCTTGTAAAAATGTGGGCTGTGAGCTATTCATTCGCAGCGTAGTGACTGTCTCTTGTTTTTTTCGTCAAACTGAAATGATCAGCTGGACAAATTGCTTTTGATTAGTGTCTACCAAGGGACCAAATAATGTAATTTCGTTTAATAAACAACAATAAGGCCATGTGTACACGTCTGTTTAAAACTGTATTCCCAGTTTTTACCTTATCATGTCCAAAACAAAGAAGAATCAGAATACCAAATCTCCCATAGAAAGACAGGAAATGAATTTTTTTTTTCCCTCCCACCAGTCCACTATCAGCCAATCAAAGGACAAATCCTATTACAAGCCTCATTCCAACTCGGACATCTTTTCTTTGGTTCCATCTGTGCTCTGGAAGCGTAAAGGCAATACAAAATCTCTTTGTACTGGGGGGCTCCAAGGCATTTCCTAACAAAGCTAATTCTAATTTCAGCATGTCTGCTCTCACTTGCCAGCACTCAAAGCACAGATACCGAATCCATTTGTACGAACAGACTCAAGTAACAAAAGACAAAAATAATCTAATTTCTTTATTACTTCCTAATAGTAAAAAGTGGCACTGGAAAAACCATGACTAGGAGTCTGTGCTTAAGCAAAGGAAAAAGGACACAAACTTCCTATGTAAACTTAATTGCTGAAAAACAATGCCATGCCTCTGTTTTTTGCTCTATGAAACTGTACACAAAAGGATGGAACTGTGGATTACAGTAAACAACCTGCCATCTTACACCACGTGTCACCTCCACTTCTCGACTGATGTATGGTGTTTACGTGTACAAAGTCCCCATAGGTGTCTGCTGGTGATTCTTGATACATTGATCCTCATCGTCACTCCACTGCTCGCTGTGCTCAAATCAAAGCCAGAAAGATATGGCCCTGAATGAAAGTGCCCAGATAAAGCTAAATTATCGACACGCTCGTGGTAGTAATACTTCAGCCTGCTGTGTTTGGACAAACATCCCGAGGAATGGCTGGCAAGTCAGTAACTCTGCAGCTGCAATACATCAAATGACAGGATTACGAGGAGAGTTAACGCGCTAAAGAAACAGAGCACGCCGACACTGAGCACAGAGGAGACCTTATGTGGGCACCGGGCCCTTCACAGTGCTCGAAGGGCCACCGGGCGTTTCAGGTTTGCACACTGAACAATCCATTGTACCGAAAGACTTGGTATATCATCAACTGACTCTGCAGTCTTAGCATTGAACCCCCTGCTTAAAGGTACAGTTTAGTTCAAAATTTTTCAAGGCAAAAGTAGGAACATTTTCTTGTATAGAGTATAAAGAATATCTATTGCCGTTTCATTTTTCCCACAGGTAATGGGACGAAGATAAAAAATAATAATAATTAAAAACTAGAGGGAGAGCTGTGGAAGATGCAGTATTATTAAATGGTAAACAAACTGAGCAGAAGGCAAACAATTTTTCTTAATTAAATACACCAAAAAGGCTGCATTTTCATCGCTCAGTTACAAAATCATCGCATTGTGAGGTTAAACAAAGCAGCAGATTATTATATACGCATAGAAAAAAACATGAATACTGCAGTTCGATAAAGAAAAAAATATACGGATATAATTACATAGTATTAAAGACAACAGACAACTTCATAAATTAACAAATCATAGTCATGCGTTCAATTTTTGAACCCTCGTGCATGTTGTTTGCCTTTAAAATTGACTTAAGAAGAAAAACAAAGTTCGTAAAGTCCTCCTCGTCTACACCAGCTTAAACAAGAAATGTAAAATATACAGATTATTTTAGATTAGCTGTAGACTGTATCAGTATGCAAGAGGGCAGGTGTGATTAATGCAGGGTTCAAAAAGCTGGGATTAAACAGGCCCAATCTTCAGTCCAATAACAACATGTTATTGGACTGAAGGCCCGTTACTCTGAAACAGGACTGGATGTGTCTGCTTCTGCCACCAGAGTTCTACACAAACCCCTGAAGCCAATGGATTAGCCACAGAGTTTTACAGTCCTCTTTATTCAATTCTTTTCTTTTTATCCCATTCAATTAACCTATATCAATTAGGAAGCTGGCAAAACGGGAACGACGATTTGTGAGCGTTTGCTCGCAAGAAACTTCTTTACTAATTAATTCTTTAAAAAAATGTTTTGTTTTGTTTTTTTTCCCAAGCAAAACACATAAAAACATTGTCTCTCGGCCCACGCACACACACACACATTGCTTCTTAGTATCAAAACACCTGCGAGTCCAATTGGTGTTAAGAAGTGTTATTGCTCAGATGACCTCCATATAATTGGTATTATACAGATGTGTGCACCCACTGCAATCGTGAAGGAATTTGAATTCCGTGAAACACACCATTCAACGTCCTTGAGCGAACTGGCAGGAGGTGAATTAGCTGGTGCTCCATTTCCCAAATGACTTAAGCAGACACATCATCAGGCACAAATGCACACTGTCTGAGCCTACATACAGGGCAAACAGAAGATCTAGAAAATCAACCACTTCTGCAAGATTCTGAGTTAATGTCCTCCTGCTATATATAAATGGGATGATATGCATCTTATCAATATTGTATGAATTATGTAGCATGGTCTTTTTCTATCCAGTCACCATGGTTACATTTCTTATGAATAACTTATTTGTAATAATAATACATACCTTTAAAAAAAAAAAAAAAAATGGAGATACGGAGGGAAATCTCATCACTGAATCAACAACTTTAAAAACCCCACTCTTCAGCTGGACACATGTGCAGGTACGGCCAAATGAAAATACATGAAGGAAAACGACTGAATCTTACCAGGAATTCAGAAATTAAATATCCCTTGTACTGCACATCCATCTACCTCCATCAAATTCCAGTAGCTGCCTCAGAAATTTACTTATTTATTTATTTATTTATGGAAATATTTAGGCTAGAATGAATGTATGAAAACCTGATATCATATTTATTGTTGATAAAAACATATTTTGGTCAATATAAGTAGTGCAACATGTGGAAAGCAAAGCAAAGTAAACAGGAGCCTCAAGCAAATAGGAAAACCTTTCCAATGCCTGTATAAAAAATAGATGTTATGTTAAAATATCAGTATTACACAACATACTTATTACTTTAATCATTTTTTATGGGTTTTAAATACAATTAAAAAATCATATTAAGAATGAATACAGATATCCATTATTAATATATAATTATCCTATTTTTTTTTTTTTCCTTTTGAGAAATTGTGACGTCTCCTCGTCCCACCCTAACCCCTTCTAAAAAGGACGGGAAGCATTCAAAGACACAATGTCCGGTGTGACACTGGGGTGTGCACACTTGAAATAAAGCCACCTGGACTATGCAAGCAACTGTAAATGAACTGAAACAAGAAACGAAGGATTTACGTATGACTATAAAACATAACTGGTGAAATACCAAGGAGGAATCGACTGTTAAAAGTATATCAGGGGAATATACCAATAAATATTACCAGACAAGAGCAGAAAAGTCCTGCACAGTAGAATGTGTACTGTTATTTTGCTTTTTTTTTAATCAGAGGATGAATAATAAACATTTGTTATTCACAATATACGGTATGAATGATTATACTCCTTAAGCTTCATTTTGGTAAATTTACCTGTACATCTCCATTAATATGTACGTAATCTTAAAAATAAAAAAATATATTTTGCATCACCAGATATGAATCGCAACCTTCGTGTCCATCCATTTTAGTTTGGAGGGCGTCTGATGTCTGTAATGTAATGCAGTTCTAAAAATAACACTGACAGAGTCCAGCACACGTCCGTTTGTCTCTGTGAACGATGGCGCCCTCCAGCTTGAAGCGAGACATACTTTAGGGGAAAATGTATACATTTATATATATTTATATATATATATATATATATAGTCAAGCAGTTCAAAATTGGCTAAACGTCGTCTGTTTCTCAAGAACTTCGAGGTAGTCCGGCTCGACTTGAAGTTTAGTTTTTAATTCCAAATATTCGTTTCTGGTGGGCTCAACATAAACAGTACTTGGCGATGTGCTGTACAGCACAGTCTCTCGTATCCTCTCTGGATGCAAGAACTGGCGCCTGACATCGTAATTTGGAGTATAGGTATAAGGAGCCGGGCCACTGAACTTGTATTGATAGCTGTGTCCAGAGGGAGACTGTTTGTCAGGTTCGAGAATGGCTCTAAAGAAGTGCTCGGCATCCTGCACAGGGGAAGGATCATCACGTGGTTCTATGGTGCTCACGCTGTACGTGGGGCTCCTTAGATTGCTGTCCCTCTCTTCATCAACACTGCTCCTATACGTCACCTTCAGCTCGTGTAGATCTCTGTAATCCTCCACCGTGTTGCCTTCTCTAGACCTATAAATAGGATTTTTGCACATGTGACCCAGCGAGTGGGGAATATACTCGTACACGTGTCCTGCTGGGGTCTTAACTTTCGGGACTGACCTGTTACTGTAAAGACTGTACTGCAGATTGAAAGAGCTGACGTCAGAATTATTTGTGCTGGTGCGGTCGTTCTGAGACTTTTTGCGTCGTTTCATCACGACGACAAACAGTCCCGCAGCGACAAAAACAGACATTATAAACACCAGAAGGAGGCTCAGGATCAACACGGACAATGGAACTGTACTGGAGGGGGTGTATTTCAAGGAGGTTTCTGTGGTGGTTGGGCCTTCTGAGAAAGACTCCTCAGTAGGGGGCACCGTTGAGACAATTACGTCAGTGTAGTCTGGACACAGATGATCAGACTTAACGGAACGCATATCCTGCCCATTGAGCTTTTTTGGCATTTCACATACGACGTCATTCACCACCGTGCCAGCGTTGAGCTCCTCCAACCACGTCTTCATGCCTACCACGTCGCAGGAGCAATCCCATGGGTTCTCGTGCAGGTCTATCTGCACGAGAGATTTCAGCTGATCTAAGACACCATTCACTGGGAGATTCTGGAAATGGTTGCTGCAGAGATTAAGCCTGGCTAGGGTCAAGCCAGAAAATATGCCACCGGGCAAGGTTTTCAGAACATTGTTATTTAGAAAAAGTAGCTGGAGATTGGGTACATATTGAAATGTGCCCGACACGATCTCTCTGATTACGTTGTACTCTAAGTACAAGTATTGCAGACTTTGGAGGCCATAAAACATGTCAACTGTTAGGCGCTCAATCAAATTGCCATTTAAGTACAACCTACGCAAGTTTGTTAAGTCCCCAAAGGCTCTGTCATGGATGACAGCTATTCGGTTGTTTCCAAGGTGAAGGAGATCTAATCCAGTGGCCTCGATGAAATCAGATCGTCGAACAACTGAGATGTAATTCCCCGTAAGGTACATCTTTTTGGGATTGTACGGTTTAGGCTTTAGGTCGGAGATGTTTTCTACTTTTCTCTCCTGACAGTTAACGTTCAGGCCAAGGTCAGAGATTTGTAAATTGCATGTACAAGCAGTGGGACAGTCTAAAGGCACAGGAGATTTAGTCTGATAAGCAATTATAGGACCATAGTTGTAGGGGATATTGGAGGGGATGCGAGAAGTTGGTTTGGTCTTTGACCTGCTTGATTGACCCGTGCCCTTCGTTGGTCTTGACGAAGACCGTAAAACCGCGGATGATGTGGCTGATGGCGTCACTGCCGCAGGCGTGGTCTGGAAGTATCCAATGGTGCTCAGAGGTGGCTGTGGGCGCATCTCGTACTCTGAAATGGCTCTCCTGGGGCATAATTCCTGCTTGGAAACCTCATCCAGGTCTCTCCCGTGCAGCCGAAAAGGAGTCTCGCAGACCACCTCACCCACTAAAGCCGTGTAAGAGATGCTCTCCAGCCAAGCCTTCAGAGTAATGAGCTCACAAGAACAATTCCATGGGTTCTCCTCTAATTGTAATTCCACTACTTTCTCCATGTGTTCCAACAGGCCCACGTATGGGAACACTTTTAGCCGGTTGCCCCTCAAATCAAGGTGAGTGAGGGGGACATACCGGAAAATATTGGTAGGCAGAGCTGACAGCAAGTTGTCATTCAGAATCAGCACTTCCAGATGATGAAGTTTACTGAAGGCATTGGGTTCTATGTGGGTGATGTAGTTGTAATCGATTTGCAGGTACTCCAATCTCTCAAGGCCCACAAAAGTATCATCCCTCAGGGCGTCTATTTTGTTATTGTTAAGATGCAGCCGCCTTAATCCCTGGAGTCCATTGAATGCACCCGTTTCGACTTCAGAAATGTCATTGTTCCCTAAATGTAAAATCGTAACCCCTGTGTAGTTGATGAAGTCGTTTGGGGCGAGCCTCTTTAGAAGATTACCAGTCAACAGGAGATGGTACATGGGAAAATGCACAGGGCTTATTTCCGACAGCCGGACGATTCCTCTGTTCTCACAGCTCGCCGTCAGGATCCCGTCCTTCTCGTCGCATGTACAGAGATTCCTACAAATTTCCCCATAACTGTCATACATCTCCGCAAAGCTTAGAGATGTGGCAACAAGCAGGATGAATTTCCATATCCAGATATGCATTTTCACAGAGAGGGACGGCCAGATTTACTGTAGTGCAGTAGCAGTACGCAAGATCATCTAAAAAAAAAAAAAAAAAAATGATCATAATAAAAACAAATGAACAAACTAGATGCATTCAGCCAACACCGAAAACTGAAAATTTCAATCTAAACTAAAATATAACTAGTACATCCATCATGCAATCCTTGCAATACAAGACCGGCAGGGTAGAGTCTATAACCTCCCTGAAACAAATAACAGCACTGTAATCGGAGTCTATGATAAATATTAACTTTAACCAGAATAATTTAAATATTCTTGCTGCTTTATTTGATCCAGTTTTTTCTTCTGTTGCAAAATAAGCCTTTTTACTGCATAAGATGGCAAGGTGGCACACGAGGTTTTTAGAATATTAGCCATGAATAGTATACCTTCTCCTGTAGTACTTGAAAAGAGAAAACCACTAGATGCAAATAAATATTTTCGTGAGACAGTCAATGTAACGACACGCAATTCCACTTAGGTGCCTGAATAAAGCTGAATATAGCTATCACGATTTTAATGGGAAAAAAAAGAGAAAGAAATACATAAATAAATAACGTGTGATAGCCTGATGGTCTAACACCGAGATCTGTGCCTACATGAAACGTATCGCAGGAGTGAAAATGTGAGATGCTTTATTAGTACAATCTATTAAAGCAAATCGTTATGAATTCGCAATAAGAACGACGCAAACTTACAGGTGATGCCCGACATTTTCGCTGTTAGGCAAAGCAAATTTATCCAATTCGGAAGTGAATCATACAGATGTAAGTATATTTAATCCTGACACATCAGCCTATTCCAAATGCATTTTCCGTACTCACCATGCATATCCAACGACTTAAAAGTAGTATTGCGATTTTTGGATGCCAAACTATTTCGTTTAATGCGTGGTAAAGCAGGCCCACGGAAAGCAAGCAGCTCTGGGTATTTATCGAGAGAAATGTTCATTGCCGATCTCACAAGGGCAAAGAAATGCTGATTGTAAGAGCGACGGCGGGCACAGCTCCTCAGCCTTGGGGCAGCGGAGTTGATTAAAAGCAAAACGGATGAGCTACGTCATTGTCTTAATAGACAACATCTCATCTCCATGGGCTAAAAAATAATACAATAATATTAAGCCTTTTTCCCTATGCCGTTTCCGCTGAAGAACCTCTTGATTTACACACAAACTGGCTCCCTCTCTCCCTCATCTCCCCCCTCTCTCTCTCTCTCTCTCTCTCTCCCTCTCACACACACACACACACACACATGCATGCACATATCTCCACACACACACACACACACACACACATTAGCAAACACTTAGACAAAAAGTCGTTTATTTTGGGACAGAATATCTGCACACACTCCCCTACTAAAAGCAGTGTTCCTTTTAAGTGTGACGGGATTTTCGGGCTGCCTCCGTAATACATAATGCGGAGTTCACAGCTGAAACAATCTGGATGTATTTTCCATACATTTCCAAAAGCCCATCGCTTTTATTCCAGCATCTCTGCCGACTTTATTATTATTATTACTATTATTATTATTATTAATATTAATATTATTATTTACTGAGATGCCGGATCATTCGAATATTGGAATGTTAATACGGTACAACCCAACATGTTCAGGGTATCTCAGGCTTGCGATGCATGATCCCCAACTGAGAAGCCGGCATTCCCCCAAAAAGCTCATTATTTCAGCATGAGATACTGTTTACTGGTATACTGTTAAGTTTCAACACTCATCTGCATCCCATGCTCTGAAATACTTCGGCATTCGACAACACAATGATCTATTCTCACACACAGATGAGTTTTATCTGAGCTTAACCTGGGAGATGCTCTCTTTAGGTAATTCTGCCAGAGGCGGGATGCGTTTCAGCACCATGGACAGCGCGCATTCCGCTCCCCATCAAATTTGGGATTTCTTACCCGCTGCTGGGATTGCGTGGATGCCAAAGCCTTAGAATGGAGCAGATGTACTTGTCTGGTGTAGGATCCTTCCTCAGCTCCGTGCACCGAGCCTTCAATTGCCTCATTCACGTTAGGCAGACAAAGCAGGTTACAGTGCTGCTCTGGAAGGATCTCCTCCTCAAAGCCATTGCAATCTGGCAATGCAGCAACGGTGCACTTTAAAAGCATCATGCAAATAATCAAAATCACACATAAGGCATCGCTGGCTTCGAGGTAAGTCTGGTTTTTCTTCAAAGCATCACGATGAGACACTTGAGGAAACCATGGAACCCCCAGCATCTTTTAGTGGTATGGCTTATTTGTGCGGCGTTGCAAGAGGATCTTCCTGAACTCTAATGTGTCTTGGATGATTTAGGTCGAAAGTGTATTCGTATATATTCCTCTACGCTTAAAACCATCAGCGGGAACGCATTCCGTTTCATATAAAAATCTTTAAGCAGTCGTTTTGTGCTAAACAAAACTGAACGTACTTTTTACACAATGGTGATTAACAGCTGGAGATTCGACGCATACGGATGCCTTAGGTAGAAATAATAGAAATATCTATAGGCAATTCAATAAAAAGTTTACCGTGAACAATGTCAACTTTTTTCTTTACGTTCTAAAATAAATAAATACATAAATAAATAGATAAATGCATGAACTGGATTCAAAACAGTGCCTATAGAGGGCAGTATGATATATACACAAACACACTAATACATGTTTCATGTACTTGCTGGTGGAAAAAAAAAAAAAAAAAACTTCACATACTTTACCTTACTGCCGACGATAACAAGAACACATTAATTTTACACGTCAAATTTACTATCAACATTTATAATTCCGATAGTAATGATAATCGTATTAGTGACCAGCTTTCCTTAACCGTTTGTTTTTTCTCTCTTTTCAGTTGCAGATCCTGTTTGACCACCACACTCGCTCCATAAGTGAAATTCTGCAATGTCAAGTGTTGCAACGAATGCATTTTTCTTAAGTGTCACCATTTTCTTCTTTTACAGACACCTTCGCCAAAAGAAAATTTCAGTCAAGCTTTGTGTAATTCCACAGCTGTACGTTTACTGAAGATGGTCAAGTGCTGTCCACGGTTAAAGAGTATAACAGCAGTGTTCTACATTCCTGGCACAAGTCCAGCCTGTTACCCACTTTATCACATGCTGTCTCCACACGATAGGTTTTCTTGCTTACAACACGTTTCCACTGCTCAGCCATACCCTCGTGAACAGAGGGACTACATCTGTGTTGGCTACAGCTCAGCGGCATGAAAAGTTCTCGTTTTATCATATCAGATTGCACTGTGACCCCGATTGCAGTCCATATCCACTGTAATGTCTGACCGTTATCGGTAACTACATATTAAATAGATGGAATGAAACTAGCTTAATATATACTTTTTGCCAGTTATCATAACTGAACATGCCACATTACTGTTGCAGTTTTAGCCAAGCTTTATCACAGAAATCCGTTACATTTCTGCGGACCGTATTCAGGAACCTCTTAAAGGATGAAGACATACTAAGTGTTAGAAGAAACATACAGAGATCGTGTGTATATGTTTTGTAAAAATAGGATCTTGAAAGAAAAACAAAAACTTGTCTTTACTCTGAGTTATTCTATCTACATCTATAACGACATTTGACAAGTGTCTATATTTGGGGTAGTGATGAAGAGAGTAGAACCACAAGTAACAGGGGAACTATTGAAATCTTCTTGCACATCTTGGTGGGCACCATGCTTAGTGAAGGTTCTGGTTGGGTTTGTAGGATCAATGCAGTGGTCAAACATATTTGGGTCTTGTATTCCTGGATCAACATGTAAGTCCATGCTAACGGTTTATGCGATACTAAACATTTTGCAAACTCAGACTAGTATCCATGCTAGATGGTTAACGGTGGAGAGTTGTTTGAACTAGTCCCAGTTGCTTATAGTTGTTATTCTAAAATACATCCAAGTTGAAAAATCATTCCTGAAAAGGGTTAAGTATGTGACCATCTTATACTAGAATAGCATTTTATTCTTTTTTCTCAGATCCATTGAGACATGACTCTTCTCTACAGCACAAACTCTAAATTAAAATCTTCATGACATGTCTTTTGGTTTATAGTGTGCCACTTCAAGATTTCTGTTTGCAGTTTATTTCTCTAGCTGCTGTTATATTTAAAAAGAAATCACAGTGGAAAAAATAATAGGAGTGATTGTCCTGTGGATTGATGTGTATGTTGGTGTTTTGATGTGATCTTCTTCTTATTTCTCCCCGTTGATAGGTTTGAAGAATCCATTTCTGCTTCCCAACCCCAACACAGTTCCTATTCTCTACACCCTTCCCCATGTCACATCTCCATCCTGCCTAGAGCGAGTCTAACAGAGACTGAAATTAATTATGAATGCCCTGACTCATTGGCCAAATGGTATCCTTGTAAGTCATGATCCACCCGGGCACCATACACAATTTAAAAGATATCAAGCTTTAAGTATACAGTTCCAGTGAGACAGACAGAATCAACTCTGAAAATGTTTATAAATTGTTTACCACAGAGCATATCAAAGACGTTTTGCTTTTGATGCTTAGTTCAGCACATCCACCGGAACAAATGATAACAAACTCCAACACCTTCATCAGTAGATTTAGCTTTCTATGTACAATCTGAAGCAATATAAATTCAACGTGAAAGATCAGGGCTGGGTACCCTTTGAAGGACTTTCATTATGCATTAGACACAAGACATGGAATATATATCAATTTGGAGGATTCTTCTGGATTAAAATGAATATGACATTTTTGTGAGGGAAAATACAAGCAGCTGTTAGCAGCTGGAAATGTCTCAGATAGAAGCTTTTGTAAGTGAAAAGAGGGGATGTTACTCCCTTTGTGTCTGATGTAAAGAATCATACTTTACTGATTTTCACATTCGCACAACTGAAAGCGATTCATGAAGGTTAATTTTGATGAGAGAATGTGTACCTAAATCTAGCATACATGAAAAATAAGATCTGTCAACACTGGCCATGGAATCAAGGGTATAACTTAATATATCTATTTTACAGCCAGTTATCTTAATCAAGGTCATGGGAACGCTTCATGTAATCATTTGTTATTTTGTAAGGATTCTTTCTCTCCTATGGGAAGATGGTGATGTACATAGAAACTCAGTAACTAAATTGAATAAAGGCAGCTTACAATTCATGTAATATTTAAATTAATATATTGATATTAATTGAGTAGTATTAAATATTTTGTTTATTATTAATATTTGTTATTGCAAATGCTTTTTGTCGGCTTGTAATGCACTCTTTGTATCCACATCATTATGGGATATCTTATGGAGTACAGATTTATCAATGCCTGGAAAACAATTGAATCGGGAATGCTGTCACTGTGTAATTGCTCAGGAAAATTCCCTATTTGCTTCCATGAACTTTTATTTTGAAGTCTGCGTTAAGGTACGTATATCACTCCTTCATGACATCGCCTGATTAAAAGCTACGGAAAATCTATGGCGTCAACTCCTTATACGATTGTCAAGTTTACATCAGTACACTTACAGGTGAGAAGAATTGTTCAGTGAAATGGTATCCTTGTGTAGACACATTTGTCCATGCATACCTGTATCTGTGTATGATTCATCTATCCATCTTCTACCTGCTCATCCTGGTCAGGGTCTTGCCTGGGGGGGCTGGAACCTACCCCGGGCAACATGGGGCACAGAGCTGTGGTACTCCCTGGCCAAGATGCCAAATGTATTACTTAATAGTTAAAATATATATTGAGATTGTATAACATAAGCCCACCTCCCCTAGTTTTCAATACTGAAGATTACTGTTGCATGCACACCTTGAATCCTATTCACGATTATGGTGAGACTGTTTACAACATTGCAAAAATGCTAAACATTTCCCAATCACTGATGTCAGCATCGCAGTGACTTTATAGTGTGGCCATAAACGTCAAGCCAAGCTACCACAAACAATTATGACAACTGCCACATAACGGGACAAACTATCACATTGTGACAACGTGTTATTGACATGAACTGCCAAGCTCAATAAATAACGTTCTGACACCTGGCAATCAAAAATCCATGTCGTATCATAAGACTGTTCCTCGACAAATAGGAATGTGACCACATTTTCAGGTTTTATTTGAAATACCGATTTAACTTTTTGCTGTGCGGCTCTTAAGGTCCTCAAATATTTAAGCAGATTATGCATATAGCTGTACTGTGAGATGTAAACATTTCTGGTTTTACGAGCCGTGTGACGGGATGCCCTTCATCAGAACTTTTTTTCAATGTACAGTACATTGAGATGAGGGTGTAAAATATGCATGCAACTCTGAATGTTGTTGAGCAGGGTGATGTTGATGGAGCTGGGCCATTTCAGAAAGAATAGCAGGCATGATTTAATACTGAAAAAATAATTATGAAGAAGTATGGATATGTCCTGTTTTCAAAATGAATCAAATTAACAGAAATCTGAACAAGAGGGTCTTTAGAGACCACTGGAGTCTAACGACCCTGGTGACCTGAATTTAAAAAAAGGCCAAAGTATGTAACAACTTGGGTTCACTGGAAACCAGAAATGCAAGGCATTGTGAAAAACAAAAAAAAGAAGACAGTAACAGCTTTTGTTTGTTTATTTGTTCACTTTACATATTTCAGCGAGCGACCCCGTTTGTTTCATACAGTAATCGAAAAACATACAAAGGAATGGATGCAATAAAACTTCTAGCCGCAAGAGAAGAATGAAGGTTAATAATTAGAAAAAAACTGTAAGCTGTGCAGGCTGATATACATAGATAAAAGTGTCTGTAAAGTCATAAATTATACAGCATTCAAAAGGTCCACAGCAGAGAATGCAGGAGTTAGGCCGTCTCTGAAGTATGCAATCCTTTAACACCATCGCTGGCGAGAGAAACAATTTCCAGGCAAGCGAGATGTTTGGAGCCCTGAGGAAACGCCAGCAGCAACGGAAAAATACACAGAAATAAATAAATAAAGGCAGATTTTATCAAATGGCTTGGAGAAATCCAAAGTAAACAGATGCAAGGGTTCAGCAGGAACTGGGAACAATGTCATTTTCCCTTCCTGCCAGGGAGATTTTTCAGCCTCATTAATGAGAAAAGACCGCTTCCGAAAATGGCTGATTTACAGAAATACTTTGCAGGTTTTGTAGTATGTCTTGTTCTTCTTCCAGAATTAGATAGTGGAGAAAGTGTTAATACTGGTAATCTCATTAGATTGACTTGGAGAGAGAGAGAGAGAGAGAGAGAGAGAGAGAGAGAGAGAGAGAGATTAAAAAAAATCCAGTTCTCTACAGGACAAAAAATTAGTAATGGCATCGAATTATTAAAGGATTGAAAATATTTGCTGAACTACATGCTGGATTATAACTGGAGTTGAACTTAAACAATTAGACCAATTAACTTTTTCATTCTATGTCAAGGCATAGCCAGGCTGTTTAGCGCATAGCTACGGTATCTCTGACAGATATGCTTGAAATTCCCACAGATAATGAAGATCCCAGGAAATAGCATCCTTTCAACACTTTCATCTCTATACCCAAGACAGAGAAGTAAACCAACTATGATTACCTTCAGCAACACAGAGTATATAAAAGATGGACAGCTCAGCATGTAACAGACACTTATCTCTGATGGTGACCTATAATTCCACTGTTCTAAAAATAACTTAAAGACCAGAAATTTAAAGGGAAATGGGCAGAAAGAGAAGCCAATAAAAATTGACCAAAATAAAGTTAAAAGCCAATCGCTATAAAAAATTACGCTAAATAATAGAAAAAAACCTTGCTTTTCTTACTTACTCCACATTGCAAAAGATATTTGAAATCAGTACTTACCAACCATTGAGATTCAGATCTCAGCTAGTGAGCCCGATGCAGTTGTAACTCTAAATGTGGCCATCACGCAATAAGAAAATCTTAAATAACAGGATACGTCACCAAACACTGAGTGAGAAGTATGAGAATGCTTCTTTGTGTTCAGAGTATTTAGTCTAAGCTCCATAGTGTTTCTGAGTAGAGTATGGCTAAAGACCATGCTGTTTTCTTGGGAACTGAGATGGTTGAAATGCTAATTTTAAATCCAACATTATGCTAAGTCTAATGCTTGTACCCAAACCCTGTCTTGAATAAATCAAATACGTTCTCGGACATTTGATATCATTTTACATGTGACGTCATTCATTTGTCAAATACATCTGTAAGTACAGCCATAAGAATTATTTGAAAATCATGCACACATCTTGACTTGCAGGATCACAGAGAGAATTTCTTGATATCGAGTGAAGCTGGACTGCGTTTGTGAGATGACACCATTCTGAAATCTGTCGTGCAAACAAACAAAAAAAACAACAAAAAAACGCTCTCTCGTTGAAAATGGAACGCGGACTGTGGCACACAGCCCCATTATCACACTTCAGGGTGATTGTTCAATACCTGCTGTATTAACACAATACTCCCTTGATTCCAAATTTTAGATCCATGAATGAAACATGCCCTATACAGTCAATTATGAGCCACCAATACTAATGAATTTCCAAACCACATGAGGCACTTTAATTTCAACAGCCTTGGGTTCGGATAATCGCAGCTGGGGCACGATGCAGATGCACTTATCACCGTTGACAAATCAATTTTCCCATTTGCACCGTGATCTCCATTGTGTTTGGAAGCCAGAGCCATCAAGGTCCTTCCCACATCTACCACACCTCCTGTGCTTTTCACGTTGTCATTGCCTCAGAGAAGATAAGCTACGATCGGGCCAAATTTGTAAGAGCATTAAATGAGAAGTCCGTTTGATTCCTTTGAATGACTTGTTGAGGGACAATTGTAAAGAGCTCTTATGCACAGACAGTTTTCAATGTCCTGACCCTAGTGAGAGCAGTTTCGTCTTTCTCCTTAGAACTGGGCAGTGTCTCAGATGATTTCACAAGTCTCCTGTTGTCGCTCCTGTTCCTGCCATTGTAACCATAATAACCCGGTTACTTGGTGGCCAGCCATCGACCTTCATTATGCCGCATTCGTTTGTGTGTATAAGACGGCTGGGTTCTTTACATGCTAACTGGTCCCAGTCACCAGACCGGCACTCACGTGACCACAGCTTCAACTGAACACACAGTACACCACATCATATGATGAAACCGGTGACCCCGGCAGCGGCAAGGGGCAAGCGGCAAACGGAACGGATTTAAAATTTCTGAATCAACAAAAGGACATAGATTATGATAAATGGTGTCTTATATTTGTATTTTCCTTGCAATATATTTATTTCTTTTTCATTGTTACAGACTAATATCTGTGGCTAATAGAGAGCACCTAGGTGCTGAAAATTAAATAGAAGTTCAGTGAATTTTATGGTCAAAGACATTAAAAGGTTAGCGTCGCCATCCATGTACTCTAGTAAATTAAACGTTATGAATTTGAATATGGTGAGGACAGCTGCACCCAAGGAAGGAATAGATAATTACATGAGTTTGAAAACAACTATTAAAATTATAAAAGACATACAGTCCATTTACCGTGACACTTAATACGTATTTTCAAAGAGAAAATGCGCTTTTTAATTATCTGTAAGTTCAAGCTTGAAGATATTTTGGTGATGTGTGAAGTTGGGCATGACTGTGATAAATGAGGAAACTTTTAAAAAAAGAAAATTCAAAGGTTCAAATATTTAAAATGAGTTTCATTTCCTTCAATTCCGAACATATTTTCCTCATACCGTTACTGCTTTGGATTTGTCATAATGCCTTTAAATAAACCATAATTTAAGAGTTTGTTAAAAACCGCGGTGTCCGTTTACACATGCTTTCTATGCCCACCGCCACTTTTCTCATAATTAGCCAAATTCCCCGTGTGAAATATTTGGGAAATGTGTGTGTGTGGGGGGGGGGGGTCCCCTGGATGTAGGGTTAGAGATAAAACAACATAACGTATTGGGGTGGCATAGTATATTTACAGGGGAAACCATCAGCAAAAACCTTTGAGTAAACTTTAGATAAATATAAACAATACCACTATGGCTCTACCCACAATGCATCATGTAAACAATACATAACTAAAAATAATACCCTCAAATTATACATGCAGTGTAAATAATACTGTTAAATATAAAACATTACCAGTAATGGGTGTAACCCTTAAATTATAATGAAACGGGTAGCTAAACGCCACATGTTATCCGGGGTAGAAACTAGAAAGTTAAGCGGTGAAACGGATGTTTGTAATATCCAATCCGATTTGGGGTGAAGGAGGGCGTGGTGGAATTACGTGACTAAGGTCATGGTTATTTGATGGGTAGCGAAATCTGGCAGAACACTGGCTGAAACAGACAACTGGGAGGCCATGGTCACACACTGAGGCCTGGATGGGATGTCAGTCTATTACAAGCACATACAGACACTGAGTGCAATATAGCAGCATGTTTTTGGAAGACTGTTTATGGGGCAAAACAGGATTGCCAAGAAGAAAGCAGCAGGAACCCGAGGAGAACATGCAAACTCAAACTCTCAAAGTGTAAGGCAGCAGTGTGAAGCCCTGTTACATTCTATAGGATTCCTATTTTTATGCAAAAGATAAAATATGGTATGGATTTCATACATGACCCAGAATCCCTCAGACTTCCACACACAATTCACTTTATGGTTTAACTCTCTGGGTTAGAGTCATCATACGTATAATTTAGCTCCAAATGCATGAATATTCAAAAACAGAAAAAAAAAAAACGCTGTTTCTCTAGAGAGATCGACCCGTTTTGAGTTTGCTCAAATCCTGGCATGACCGCTCTACCTAGACCCTCCTTCCAAGGAACAGCATGTAACCGTGGAGCCTACGATTCAAACAGCAGTTCTACGTCAGAGCCAAGTCGCTGGGTATCCTTTCGTTGGCAGTCTGCCCTGAACGAAGCATCACTTCCGCCCCCTGGAGGTGGTACACATGGGAAGTAGCTGAGATCAAAGACCTATGTCCTACAAAACTGTCCAGCAAGGGGTGAATTAGATTTAGGAAGTGGAGCACAGTGCCCTTAGAGAGAGGGGACCATAATTTGCATTTTCACAGATTATGTATATAGTTTACCCTTGTGTTTGACAGATCAGTATATGCTGGTATTCACATTCAGCTGAGATATTCACTGTATGAAACTCAAAACACACAACTTCAAATTGAGTAGCCGCTTTTGCTTCTTGTAAACTGCTAATTAATTTTAATGGCTTCTTCAGTTGCTTATCTAAAGCTTTTCTGAAGTCGCTGACAAATGGTATACATTTATATACCTGAATATACACCTGATCCAGCCTTGCTCAAGGATACAATGTGTATCTACTACAAAGGTACTACAACCACTGCTCTACACTCTACAAGGCTGCCTTCTGGTTAAGGGTGTTGTCATTCTTCAGCAGTTAGAAGTTTTTAAACTTTAAAAGAGTTTAAGTGCAAGTGAATATTTGTATGGATTTCATACATGGCCCAGAATCCCTCAAGAGGTGACAGGGTGGGGGTGGGGGGCGGGTGTTCTGTACGATGTACCCGACTTATTTATGAGCACGCCGGGGAGTGAAGTTTCAAAACCATCTAACTTCTATGGTGAAAATCATTATAATGGAAATATCGACCGTGTCAGGAAGGCAGGGGTTCGACAGCTCAGAACTCTCAGTCACATGCACGTATAAAACACAGTCTCTTTTCTGACGTCCTATTTGTTATTTATTTATTTATTTATTTATTTTCTGACAGCCTCCCAGAGGTCTGGTCAATAAAAGAAAATTCTGAATATCTCTTCGCCAGCAAATGCTTATTACAGCAAAGCAAAGTCAAGCTGTTTTATTTCATTATAAATATATGTAAAATAATAATAATAATAATAAACGACCTTCGTTTCCATCATTCACACGTCAGTTATAA
Organism: Gymnarchus niloticus; assembly: GCA_009936485.2. Taxonomy (NCBI): domain Eukaryota; kingdom Metazoa; phylum Chordata; class Actinopteri; order Osteoglossiformes; family Gymnarchidae; genus Gymnarchus; species Gymnarchus niloticus. Next base: position 27,494,552 of record JAACJT020000001.1, on the reverse strand, counting down.
TGAGAAATCCACACAGGATCTTCAACAGTCGGCCCAGCTGTTCTTTGATACGGGGACATTGTGCTGTTATCTGAGCTCGGCTTGACATCCTTATCCTGACCTCCGGTCAAATGAGCGATTTGGAGTCACCCTGTGTTTGCTATTCTGTGCATCCATGTGTGTTACTTTGATTTCTGTATTTTTTATTTTTTTATTTTTTCTCAGGACCTCCATTCCTGTCTGCCAGGACAATGAAGCCTCTGCATAAATACCTACATTTTTTTTTTTTTTTAATGTTTTTTTGGAGCGTGTTCCATCTGACCACCACATTTTTATTGACATACATTCTGAAGAGGAGAATCACCCCAGAAAAGTTTGGATCCATTTCTACATTCCTGCATGCTTCTCTGCTCAAGCCTCAAATGTTTCCTGCAGAGACCCAAGGCCAGATCAAGGTGTTTAGATACACAATGCCTCAGTACATGTCAGAGCTGATTACAAGCTGTCAGCTGAATTGACAATGCTACTGGCTAAATGTCCTCAGTAGTGCAGCACTTTACCTTTAAAGGTGTCACGTGCAGGTCTGAGGTCACAATCGACTGATACATTCCCATCATTTTTACAACTCCTGTACTGCCCTATCAACTGACCCATCGCCCATAGTATATACCTTTTCATTAATAACATGATTGGATCGAGAAGGGTTAATGTAAAGGTATTCTGGGTGTTTATTTTTCATCTAGCACTCAGCTACTCCCTTCTGACACTTAAAAAAGAGTAACGATATGGCGTTGATTTAATCTGCCATTTAACTCTCAAGTTTTAGCCTTAAGGGAATGTTTGTAATATCCAATCAGCTTTGTCGTTTTGTTCTTTGAGTGATCACAGCCAATAATTTAAAATGGTAAATTTAGAATCATATTTGTAATTATGTCACTGCATTTTCTAATAATTAAGACATCTAATGCTGTGTTTGAAGGAAAACAAAAATTCACTGCTGCCATCACTAGCTGGATTTACAGTGTTTATTGGGACAGATATATGCATTAAAAAAAGTTCATTGATATTTTTGGCCCTGTTCAGAAGAGTCTGTTTTAAGATTGAAGTCACATGTGAACTTTGTGCCTTTATCACAAGGAATATGTAGGAGACAAAGACTACATAGTT
>JAACJT020000001.1:27464017-27493306 GCA_009936485.2 Gymnarchus niloticus | reverse complement strand
TCTGGCTCCTCCCAAGGTTTCTTCCTCTTGAGGGAGTTTTTCCTTGCCACTGTCGCCTTTGGCTTATTCTCTGGGGAATGTGGGCCCGGGACTATGTAAAGCGCTTTGTGACTGCGCTTTGTGTTAAAAGCGCTATATAAATAAAATTGAATTGAATTGAATTCTGATTGGAGAAATTTGGGGGAAATTCTGGGAATGGACAAATCCTGAAGTCGGGCTTTCAGTTTTCTCTAATCAGAATTCAGGTTTAACTATAAAATTTGTCAAGCCCGCTTTCTGGAAACCCCCCGGTCTGAGTCATCATATGAGATGATGACGATGATAATAATAATAATAATAGTATCAAGGTAAACATTGGCAAGGGTTCTAAGGATGAATCCACATACACAGTAGTAGACAGTTTTGATATTCATCTCTTTCCTCTGGCTTCATATGACTTCTAGTTCCCGATCATGTCATACAGATTTGTGGAATTGCTTTTCTATTTTCTTTCGAAAGCTCTGTCTCCCATCAGTTTCTATTTATTTACAGAAAGTACCTTATGCTGAGTTGGCTGATAATTTCCTAGCAGATGACAGCTAACCTTTGCTCATATTTGGAACTTTAATGTTTTTAAATGGAATTGTGCTGACACTAAGCAGAGGAGAACATGGATGCATCTGCTTGCCTGTCCCCTGTTAAATTATTCAATGATTGAGAATGAAAGCTCATTTGCACTTAATGCAGTATTTTATCAGGCTGACATTAGGAAAAATGGTTTAAATTATGCATGGGGGTTAGCATTGCTCTGTTGTAAGCATACTTGTCATGTTCAATATTATCGACCTACCGGATACAAACAATCACGACCGAAGAAATTATATTCATGTTTCGCAGAAAACTAGTCACAAAAAATGCTCGCTTGGTTAAAATCCATTATAAATTAAATTGACATGTGTCACTCATGGTTGGAGTATTGGGGTGGGGTTCTGCTTTTATATTAATAAAAAAAACTGCCATTATGGGTGTTTAAAAAAATATGTAATCTAATTTAATAATAATTTACTTTCTAATTTACTGCTACCCTGTCCAGGGTGTCTCCTGCCTTGTGCCCTCCGTGACCCTGATTAGGGTTAAGAGGTTTGGAAGATAGATGGAACAGTTATTTCTGTTGTCAAATATCGCATTCTCTGAGCAGGTTGATTTTATGTCCGGCTCAAGGAAATGGCACTCTGTCTAGGGATCGTATGTGTATGGTTAACTACTTGCCAGAATTTGAAGAATTTGAAGAAATGCACATCTGTTGAGACACAGTCTGAGAAAGACTGAGAAAGGGTTACAAACAACTGTTTTATCCATCCATCCATCCGTCCATGCATCCATTAATCCTCTAGTCACTTAACCTGTTCAGTGCCATGGGAGGCTTCGATCCTACCCAAAGAGCATAAGACCGAAATACGCCCTAGTTCAGTTCAGTTGTTTTATTTAACCCAATAAAACAGTTATAACGAAAAACAACAAAGTCGGAAGGATTGCTTTGTGATTTTTAAAGCAAACTGTGCTGGTAATATGATTTCACAACAAGATGTCCTGCAGTCAAAATCCTGTACCTACTGCGGTATGTTAAACATACCTAAACAGAAGACACAGCAATCTATTCATTATGACCCTAAACAAGACTGTCAGCCTGATGATGTTAATTATAGAGAACAAAAATAAATTTAAAACATAAATGATTTATTATATCATCTTCTGTTTTCAATTGATTTTTTTTTTTTTTCTTGCAAGATGGGATTCATACCATAAATATAATAATTAGATTCCTCATAGAATTAAAATGTTCATTGATTAAATTTTACTGCATGGTTGCGTTCTCCTGCAAGCTAACATGAAAGACATTTCAGTTGTCTTTAAAGTGCATTGTGTGTTCTGGGAGTGAGAAACTGCAGTAATGATCGTTTGATGACTAAAGTGACTTGTTTGCAAGCAAAGTGCATTATTCAGCAGAGACCAGAGATAAGCACTGGGAGGGGTAAACTAAATCAGAAATATTTTCAGATAATGATGACCGGCTGGTTGAATGAGCACCACATTTGGTGTCGTTTCTTCCCACGATGCATTTCTATAAGACTGGCTGCAGGTTTTGGTGACAGACTCAAGGGGAGCCCCCGGAAACACTGGCCTTGCCATGAATTTCCATGCATTTATCTATCCATTTTTTAACCGCTAATCCTGTCATGCTTGTGGGATGGTAGACACACACACACACTCTCAAACACGCAATCATACTCTGTGGGCAATTTAGCAACACGGATCAGCCTCAATGCATGGAAGGAAACTGCACAATACGGGGAGAACATGAAAAACTCACACATATAGAGTGGAGGTGGGATTCAAACCAACACAATACTGGTGGTTCTAGGCAACACTGCCATCGACTGGGGCACAGTGCTCCTGGCCTTGGATTCAGTCATACCAAAGTCCATCCATATGCTGCCTATCGATCAATAAATAATAAAAACATGATAAGCTAAAGGGCAAAACAATTTTGACTGAACCAAACAAGCAACATGAAATTGAAATAAAGGACCTCCTCAGTGTTTGTTTTAACTAATCTTGAATGGCTTCTCAGCCTCAAAATGACACGGCAGCTGAGAAGCACCGATGAAGCTGAGACCAGACATTGGTCCTTTAATCTTCTCCACCTGCAGTGACAAGCTAGATCAACACACCTGTGGCTGATCAGCTGCTGCGTGGAGAGCGGAGTGTGCTGTCAAAATGGTTGAAGCACTGCGGTCAGACACAAAAGCGCATCTCCACCCATCCTCCCCTTCAGTGTCAGGATTCGACTCTCTGTGATGGAGACCGTGAAAGCACAGAATACAGATGAATGTGACGAATGCCGTGAATTACTGCTCTTCCTACCTCCTGTTAAATGCTGCTCTTACCCTGCTGCTAAAATTATGGGTACAGGAATGGATAGAGGAACTGAACCTCGCACGTCGTTACCACAAAATCGTGCGGTACTTGTTGTCAGGGTGGTCCATGTGGCATCAGGGTAGGATAAAATAGTACAGGTGGTGATGGGTAATGTGAAGACCAGCAGACGGTAAAAGGCCAACTAGACACCCTCCTCCCATCCACAGTATGGCAGTTGAACCTTCTATGACTAACGCCCAATGGCTCGATGTGCTTATCATTCAGGAGCAACCCTGCACCGCCTGCACCAGCCTTCTCGTTCATCACCAGAACGCTCCTCCATCTCTCGGCAAGCCCGCCAAAAATCTTGAGTTTGAGTTGTCTGTTGCTTTTCAGTTGTCCTGCTTTTCTTAGTTCGTGTTGCTACAGCCTTATTTTGCTTAGATGAGTACAATGTTTTTATGGATTCAAATTCTCTCCAGGACACATATCTCCTGTTTCAAGAACGCTTCACCCACTCCAGCTTCACGATTCAATTGTTGGAATGTCTTTACCCTTCGGCATACAAGATAGGAACCATAACTCTCTTCTTTTGTGGCACTACCTTAAGTTTGGTGCTCTTGCTTTTGGAAAATTACGAGATTAAATGCAATAATCTGCTGATTACATGCAGTGCTGAGCTGACCTGTTGAGGCCAATGTGAGTTTTATACATGCTTCTTACTGTAGGTGGATTAGACATGCCAGTTAGCCTGTCTGTGGACTGTGGGAAGAAACCTGCAAAAAAAAAAAAATGACACAGGGAGAATAAACATCTGCACACATCTGCACACACAGAGTGTGATTAAAACTGGCCTCCTGCTGTAATTGTTTGTGCCATTGCTGTATATTAGCTCATACATCTGTTATGAAAAACTGTTTTTTTCTCTGTACCGTAGAAAAAAACGTGCACTTTTTAAATCCAGCTATAATTTATACTGTACATTTTTAGCTGTACCACACTTATAGTCTATTTATTTTAGATGAATAGCATTTCCAAACGTCAAATATAATGTATGGCTACATAGTTTGTAGCTTTTCTTATTTATTTTGGATGTTGAGTAAACATGGAAGTCTGAACAGGACAGTATCTATCAAGAAGAAATCCTTACAATGTTCAGGGGCCGGAAGACTTAGCTAGCTGAATAACTTTCCAACTAATACACTGCGTCAGGACCGCTCGTTCAAAGACTAGCAGGTGTCTGAAATGTATCCTGTAAAGTAGTTTTTAGTTTGTCAACACCTTTGCGCTGCCACTTTAAGAAAGAGTTCCAGGACAGAAAGCATATTTATAATGAGCAACGCTTTACAATTCATGAGAAATTTGCATATTTTGATGTTATTTGACCGTGCCCAATTAACAGCTTAAATGATAGCTGTTAACTCTGCTCAAGTCCATGTTATTATCTATGTCGAAACCGGAAAATGTGTCTTTGTGTGGAAATGTATGAAAACATTTCTAGATGTTTCTTGGGTTCCCCAAAAATCCATGATCTTCACAGAATCAGTGTGACATCTTCCCGTTATTCCCCGTGCTGTGTCATGAATCAGGATTTTCAGTGTCAGAAGCATAACAATTTTATGAGTGAGTGTGTGTGTGTGTGTGTGTGTGTGTGTGTGTGGGGGGGGGGGGGGGGGGGGGGGGTGGGAGGGGGGGGGGTGGGGGGGGGGGGGGGGGGGGGGGTTAGCTGTGGAAAACAAGGTAGCCAAATTTTATTCACTGAATGTCCCAAATGAGGACAGATGTTTTAATGACTGGGAAAATGACTCTATAAAATGACAACCTTAAAGAGGGGAGGATGGGCAATCAGTCATGGGTGTAGATCTTCAGGAACGCCACTTCCAGGAGCCTTGAAAGTTCTTTTTACCAACAGCCCGATTCTGTCAACCTGATTTTGATAACTTGCTGGTTGTGTAATGTCTTTTTCTAGCTCTTGTCTATGGAGGACTCTAAAATAAGAAACTCCCACAACAGAGATAATTAATCACAGTGGGAGTACAAGACATGTAATTATTTAGGTTACCTCAGAACACTCAGAATATTGCACTTTATCTACCGAAGCATCGTTTTCACAAGCTGGGGTCCTTCAATGTAACAAAACCATTTAATCCATTATTACAAACACTCTTATCCATTGTGTTCAGTTTTAAGTGACTGCAATTCAGATGATTACAGTCTGCAGAAATTATTGCTCAATGAGTGTATGTTTCCCTCACTGAATTAGAAGCCACTGTTCTTTGGAAATCATAAATCTTTTTAAATATCGAATCAAGTTGTTGTCTATTTCTTCTGTCGATAATAGCTGCGAATCAGGCAGTGCTGTTGCATAGAGGGCTGCTTTTATGTTCTGCCTCCTTTTCTCATACTGATTAACCAACAAGCTTTTATCTTCAAAAATTCAGTTCCTTAACTATTGCTTTCTAACAGAATAAAAAAAATAAATTAAATTAAAATCCTAGGTGGATCTTTCACATTGAATTATCGGTTCACAGTGTGCCAACATCATTTGTACGACATGCATATGCCAAAATATTTATTTATAATGTGTTTGTTTGCTTGTGTTTTTAGTTGAGATTGATAAAAGCTGTGGGAGTTTAGAGTGAGCTGTTAAAATATGGCCAGGCATAATATTTAAACTCGTATAGCAATGAAGGTAACTAAATGAAATTAAATGTAGAACATATCAAAGTATGTGGCAGATATTAAAATTGTTCAGTGTGGAGCATGCTGTATATTGCGCCCCAGGGTGGCCAGGATAAAGATGTACTGCGACAGTGAGGCGACCTATTTCTTTATTCGTCAGTGTGGCTCATCTTTAGCTACTCGTCACTGAGAAAGCAAAGGAAAGTCAAAGTGGAAAGAGATCACAATCGCAGTTCCACGTCATTGGCTCCCAAACAGCAAAATTAAAACAGCTAAAATGACATAACCATTACGAATGGAGGGGAGATTCTTTTCAGAAGGCTATCTAGCGTGATTTATCTCATTATTGTCTTATGCTTTGTAGTTCCCCCTTTTTTTTTTTTTAACCCCAGGCACAGCAGGGCGTGGAACAGCGTACCTCTAAATATACAGTGGGCTGTAACCAACGTTCCCCAAGAGCTAAAGGGTGTAGCTGAAGCCTGTCATTGGTGCATTGATTGACGTGTCCCCCTGTGACAATGCAATGATTTCTATTCCTTATGATGTGCTTAAAGAGGATAGCAGATATTGTAATTAATGTCACTGTATCTCTCGCCAAAGTCAGGTGTGAAATCCAGCCCCAGTGATTAATCTATTATCTCTGTACTTTTTTTTTAATCTAAATTTGCTTTGAAACTGATCCTTTTTATGGAATAATCTATAAATTACCAGGGCCCGCTTAAATGCCTCATTCATCACTAATGCTGCATTTACACTTTGTGATACCTAAAACATTGGCTGAATGCCACAAGTGTGTCCTGTGAGAAGCCTCTCGTCGTAGACAGACGGTGCGAATGACAAAAAATGTATAGCGGGTTTAAAGCCCAGCTGTAATGATTCAGGAAAGAGCCGTGTCAATGGGCCAACCTACTTTTATAAATGTCAGTGGATGTTCGGTCTGTTCCCTTGTCTCCATGACAACCATCCTCATGGCCTAAAATACATCCATATTATCAGCCTGTGTGCTTTTTTGTTGATAAAGAATGTATAATAATAACTAATTCATAGTGAACAATTACTGATGGCAGTGTGCACACTTCACTTTTTGATGCGAATTTGCTGATTGGATTTTTTTGATCGAGGTACATGCAGCCGGTGGCTAGAGAAAAATTAGGCAGTTATGGTTCACTGTGCGGTTACAGAGACCTTGATTTATTTACCTTACATTACCTAGTGATAGGACAATTGAAGCTTCAAAAGCCACGGAGGGTGGCAGTATCCTGAACTAAGCAATCAATGTTGGCACAAAATGAGGCTTCAAAACCTCTGGTGGGTGGGAGTTTTCAGAACTAACCAATCGATTTTGATGCTAAATGAGGCTTCAAAACCCATGGTGGGTGGGGGTATCCTGAACTAACCGATCAATCATGATGCTAAATGAGGCTTCAAAACCCACGGAGGGTGGCAGTATCCTGAACTAAGCAATCAACGTTGGCACAAAATGAGGCTTCAAAACCTCTGGTGGGTGGGAGTCTTCAGAACTAACCAATCGATTTTGATGCTAAATGAGGCTTCAAAACCCATGGTGGGTGAGAGCATCCTGAACTAACCGATCAATCATGATGCTAAATGAGGCTTCAAAACCCATGATGGGTGGGGGTATCCTGAACTAACCAATCGATTCTGATGCTAAATAAGGCTTCAAAACCCATGGTGGGTGGGGGTATCCTGAACTAACCAATCGATTCTGATGCTAAATAAGGCTTCAAAACCCATGGTGGTGGGAGTATCCTGAACTAACCAATCAATCCCGCTGCTAAATGAGGCTTCAAAACCAATAGTGAGTGGGAGTATCCTGAACAAATAACAATAAACTGAATTGAATTAATGCTGGTACTAAATTGTCAGGTGCAAGTCAGCTGGACCACAAATATAAATGCTGATCCTAAGATTGGTTAATAAGCCATAACTGGATATCTATCACACTTGATGAACTACAAGCCTAATCACTCATAATGTTAAAATGTCAAGCAGGGCATTGACTTGGGCACCATGCTTAATAGTTTCAATTCAATTCAATTCAGTTTTTATTTATATAGCACCTTTAAAAAGAAGCACTGTCAGAAAGTGCTTTACATAGTACCAGGGTCTCCAGAGAGTAAGCCAAAGGCGACAGTGGCAAGGAAGAACTCCCTCCCTTTAGTTTTACTGTAAAATACGAAAGTGCTAGCAGCATGCTGCTTTACTTAAGGCTATTGTGACTTTTCATATAGCTAGTGTTTGTTTTATATGTACAGACTGAATATGTTTTGGGACTCATGTTTAGTAGTGCGATTATATCCTGTAGTCAGAACAGCATGGCTGTGAGAGCTGAACCTGTCATGGGAAGAAGGATAAGGTAGCATGGTGGACAGAATGCCGTTCAATCACAACACACACATTCAGATTCAGATTCAGACAGACAGATATATAAAGAGGTATATTTGACCAGGCTACAGGGATGATTCAGACAGACAGATATATAACGAGGTATATTTGACCAGGCTACAGGGATGATTCAGACAGACAGATATATAAAGAGGTATATTTGACCAGGCTACAGGGATGATTCAGACAGACAGATATATAAAGAGGTATATTTGACCAGGCTACAGGGATGATTCAGACAGACAGATATATAAAGAGGTATACTTGACCAGGCTACAGGGATGATTCAGACAGATAGATATATAAAGAGGTATATTTGACCAGGCTACAGGGATGATTCAGACAGACAGATATATAAAGAGGTATATCTGACCAGGCTACAGGGATGATTCAGACAGACAGATATATAGGGAGATATATCTGACTAGGCTACAGGGATGATTCAGACAGACAGATATATAGGGAGATATATCTGACTAGACTACAGGGATGATTCAGACAGACAGATATATAGGGAGATATATCTGACTAGGCTACAGGGATGATTCAGACAGACAGATATATAGGGAGATATATCTGACTAGACTACAGGGATGATTCAGACAGACAGATATTTAGGGAGGTATATCTGACTAGGCTACAGGGATGATTCAGACAGACAGATATATAACCAACTTGCATGTCTTTGACAGAATGTGTGAACTCCCCCTCAACCAGGAATCAAACCTAAAACCCTGGGGCTCTAAAGCCGCCATGTCGCCCTGAGGAAAACCAGACCAGAGTGATTCGATAGCTCAACCGTTTTATGCAACTTCAGTTTCTTCCTCCATGTTCCATCGCTTGCTTGTCCACTGACTGAGCACAACATATGCCATGGCTATGCTTCCAGTTACACAGGGTGGGCTGAGAAGAGCCTGGTGGGTGTTCATCAGCTGAAAAGAGGATGCAAAGACCACCACGCTGGCTGAAGCATCTTGGTTGTTGTTAGGCCTCAGCAGGAATGCATCTGAATAGTATAGTGACATACAGCAAGAGAAAATACTCATGCTGTTTACTTTGGCAGGTATGGTATGGGAGGAACAGGATGGATCAGGTCCAATTAGAGTAGCTGACATGAACATTCAATGTGATACAAGCATGCACATTACAGGAACACAGAGAAACTGTGATGCACCAGTCTTTCTACTGCACATAAAATATGTTTATCTATACAGCAATTAAATCTCAGCTCCTCTTCATACTGATGCACAGAGCACCTTTGAGATGTGATTTGTTTACTTGTTTTTGACAAGAGCGAATTCTCCCACTGAATATAGCGAGACTCTGCTTGACTGCACTCAAACGGGCTCCCACGACCCATGTCTTCAATTCACATATAGCATCTGCTGCCCAGTCTGCCCCCTCGGGGATCCCAGCTTTTACTGTATTCAATCTACAGCGTTTGCCTCCTCCTCGGAGTGCCCATCTGATCTGCTTCCTCCCTGTCGTACCACATGTTTATGAATGTTAGCGAGCGGCTCTCCACCGGTTGAGCGCACCCACGATTCCGCAGGCTACACGCCACTGAAACGTGCATGTGACTTGTTGACTTTTACATAAGGAATATCACTACTGCCACTAAAATTGTCATTGTTTTACTGTGAACTGCATTTATTTTTACATTTGGTTGCCATGGCTCCTCCATTCACCCCACTGTTGCTAGCCAGATGATAACAGAATGCTTTAGATGAGAGTGTTCCCCTCTCTTACTTGTTACACTTGCCTCCTGGGACCTCTGGTCTTCATGCTGAGCATTGTGATAGTCCTGCTGTTACCACTAACAGTATCCTGAGGTGTTCTGCCAAACCTTTGGGCTTACGTAACAAAATGTACACTGATACTCTTCTCCCAACCCCCCCATTTACTCGACGAATCCCACACAGAGCCTTGTTTTGTGTACTGTAGTTCCTTCATGCAATAAACATTTTAGAATAGACCCGATACTTCCTTTGCAAAAGGACAATTAGCAACAATCATGGCTTAGCTGCATGCAATTTAATAAACCGGACTTTTGTTAGTTAGCAGAAATGTTCATAGGACCTTTATTTTAAGTACATGTATCATATGCTAGATAAAATACTGTAGAAATAAGTGAAAACGGAGTGAACGAATGATATTCCGTTTTGATATCGATACACTAAACAATTGAGCTCAATTCCATGAAACCTTTCTTCTAATGTATGGTCTGATCGGTTCCCCAATTAAAGTACTTTGCATTCGTAGCCTGGTGTTTTTGACTTAATACTGATTTAAACAAAATAGCCTTCAGCTGAATGTAAACTCGGAGAACTGGCTCTAAATAGCCTTTAGCATCGCTAACGTACCCGTTCACTTTAGAAGTGGGTCACCTCTCTGAACTCGCTCAAAAATTCAGTTTATTTCTTTATTTTATTGCAGACTGCACACAGTATTTTATCAATAAAAAAAAAAAATTGTATAATTTCTGGCTGAGTCCTAAAGTAGTAAGTTATATTAAGCATAGACTTATAAAAACATGCCAAGAATGTTTTGTTAATTACAGGTTTGCTTTGTTCACTGTGGCCTTTTCTGACATTTTCCCCTAAGTGAGTTTCTGTGTTTCCTACATTCTGTGTTTTACTCCGGATGTGTTATTGTTTTCAGCAGCGTTTCGTAGATGTTATGTGCTTTCTGTTTTATTACACAGCCTTATTCTTCTCTGTTGAGCCATTTCTGTGTATGAGCACAATTTCTGCTGGTTCTCTTCAGTCAATGACAACGATGTTTGTGCAATGAAGTTTCTAACAAGGAAGAATTTAACGCTGCTTCAAGTCAATTCATGCTGACAGCTTCCCGGCAACACATTAAGGACACCTGATTTAATTTCATGTCGTCCACATTTCACCATCGCTACATTTATATCTGAAAGACCTTAAAATGTTTTCTAGCTATTCTGCAGATTTTTAAGCTTTTATCCTGACTTGAAATATAGATTGAGTGTCTTCTTCTTAGTATAATTTATATATTTTTTTTCTCCTGACACAAATATTGGCTTATGTTGTTACTCAGTAAACATCAGCTACACAGATCAAGGAAAGACACCCATTCCGAATTGCTGGCTGTATGCTCTGGCCTATCTAGCAGTGTTTCACATGTAAAGATCTTTTACATAAGGAATACTACCACTGCCACTAGAAGAAAAAAAAAAACAAAAAAAAAAACGCTAAAAACACTTTTAAAGAGACAGACACTGCAGTTTAGTAAGGTTTAGTCACAATAATGTTATTTTAAACGCAAAGAAAAAATGTTCTGTTATCTACGTACAGTAGTCCTACTGGTACATCCATCAGAATGATCAGACGTCACTCTCCTTTTCAAATATTCTAAGACAGAATATATATATATTTTTTGACTTTTCCCCAATTTTTCTCCCTAATTTAGTCGTGTCCAGTTCCCACCCATCAGGTAGTCTCCTGATTTAAATTTTGTTTGTTTAAATAGTATATCAGAATGAATAAGCAATTCTGTTCAAACATGGCATCATATCTTTATTGAAGTTCTTGATCATGATAATTACCTAAGGAATAATAAACAATATCCAATAAATGTATTGCTCAGTCCACTTTGTTGGGTGTACTAGGATCATCCCATACATAAACTATACAATGGATTTCTCACATTTGATTTCTTGACATCCAGATTCACTTAACATACTCATGAAAAGGACTCATTGGCTAGCAGTGGAAGCCAATATCAAATTAAAACCCTTCATCATCAAATCAATCCTAACAATTCCCAACAGTTCATTACAATCATGAAAAAATGACCTCATACTGCATCTTTATAATACTGTAGGTTTTATTTAAAAAAAAATACAGTTCTGTGATGCTATTGATTGTTTTTAAAATCTATAATACGAGTTTTTTGGCTGCAGGAAAGTTGAATGCTGTCAATTAATATATTAAGACTATATTTCCATCATCATATAACATCATTTTGCTGGTATAATATCATTGTCAGTTTTCCAGCATCAGATCAGAAGACACTGCAGTTTTATGACTTCAGAGCTAAAATATACGAATCCACTTCAGTTGTCTTAACAGCATGTCAAAGCAAAATGAGAATGGAACCAGGAAACTAAACAAATACATTTAAACATTCCATGAACATTAAATATTTGTCTTAGATAATAATATTTGTTCATTGTCTATTAGTGGTTAGAAACAGCCACCCTTTATATAACTGACCTAAAGCCATTTTTAACACGTCTCTGTCCACAGCATTGCTTGTGCTGAGAAACGTCCAGCATTGCAGTTTGTAGCAATAAATGAACAACGTCTATACACTGGTGAGATCAAAGTGCTGGAGGGCATACACTAAAGAATGGCAAGTCGAAACTGCATCTTCAAGGGTACCTGAAACAAAGGAAAGGGCAGAGATTTCAAGTCAGGGAGATCAAACCCAGATGACAGCCGAGCCGAGAAAATTATAATGCTGACTCCAGGGATTCTGACAATATACAGTAATCAAATACCAATTGTTCTTATTCTGAAAATAACCTTTTCTATTCCTGGATAGATGCAGAGATCACTGACCTTAAAGCAGCACATACCAAGGACGATACCAATAATAAGAGGGACAGATAGTTCTGTACTAATGTATGCTTAAAAATAGCAGTTTAAATGTAGATGTTTACTCTGGTAAACAGAACATAATGAAAAAACTGAAAAAGATGCTCTTATCACCAGACTCGCCATCCCATAATGCCCCTGAAGTTGTCTCGGAAGAATTTGGGGTTGCTTTACTGTTAATTTCTTAACTGCAAATCAAGCAAACTCACTGTATCAGGTAGCAGACGCTGGAGTGTGTGTGATCTCTTGCAGCCTCATGGATATCCGTCACTAGTTCCATTGCCAAATAGCGGCTCAGCTAACAAAACTCAGGTGACCCTCACTAGGCTGCTGTCCTTGATAATGTATAAGTTATAAACAGGGTCAGCTGGGCAGAGTCTGAAGCACCACTTCGGGAGATGTGCTCATTCATATAACAGCGTAGTTCAGTATATGCGGGTCTTCGTATAAAAAAATAATTACAGTGTGGCTTTGTGCAAAGCTTAACTGGGAAGAGAGACGAGCTTAACTCAGGGTAAAGAATAAAACAGCAATCAAAGCCAGGATCAGTCAGATTATACTTCAAGCATGTTCACAGAGCCCCAAAGTTGTGCTAACCTGCATATGCCTTAATTGTATTGGAGGACAGGGCGGCCTGGCGTGCTGTGGTCCATGGAGTCGCGAAGAGTCGGACACGACTTCGTGACTAAACAACAACAACAACAAAAATTTAATACATGCACAAGAAACCTGACTTTTGTTTTTCTGTGTGAATAGATCAATAAATGTTTCACGTTGAGAGTGAAAATGCTTTAGAAAAAGCAGTCAGCACACCTAAAAATAATGTACCAATGTTCATCTACTTTCAAAATGACAGGGAAGCTGGTAGCACTAAATTCTAATGAGAAAGGCGTTTTTATTGATAAATGAAATGCTTATATTCCGGAATGATCACAATTCTTGAAATATAAACATGATTCATTACACATTCATACACACGCTGAGGCTTCATGGCCGTGACAGACTTATGGTAAAAAAGAAACACGCAGTACGTTTTCATAAAATGTCTGCTGATCTGCTGACACTTGTTTGTTTCATAAATGTTACTGTATGACAGTGCACATACATGAACTACAGTATTAAGATTCAAAGTTTATGGATGAACACCAATAATTACATTTCAGCTCCTCTAGTATTGGACCCATTAAATCCTGTCAACTTTTCTAGCCTATCTAACAATATTACGGCTGTTGATGTTGCTTAGAGAATACTCCGAATATTAAATTCCTGAAAAGTATTTGCCATTTCCTTTTAATAAAGATTTAAAATGGTTAACAGCAAATCCAGATGCATGCCAAACATCCATCTTCCAACTTCTTATCTTCTACAAGGCCATGTATTTATTTTTAATAACATAATTTACTTAATTCATTCAGTAGTATCTATTCATGTAATACAGGGGAAAATCCATGTCAAATCCCGAAGCTCTGCTTGTATGACTTCCTGCAGTGATAAGTCGTATGCATCAGAATCCCTCTAAAGAGTTTGTTCTTTAGCTGAAGAGACATCTTCAATGACAGTTAACCAAAGCCTCATTGGCATATGTGCTCATTTGTTTAAGTAACAGAATGCAGACTGGGTTGGCAAGCTGGATAAAACCGTTATCACCCACAAACAGATAAAGACCAAATCAAATCAGCAAGAGAGCTGATACCCCAAACTCCTCTGCAGGATTCACATGGTAGACGCCGCAAAAGGAGAAAAGATGTCATTGTCTTTACTAAAATAAGAGGATGATGAATGCAGAGCCAAATACTTTTTTTCTTTTTTTTTTTGCTCCTTCCCAGATTTCAATACAACAAAATTTAGGAAATGTTTTGTTTTGTTTGGTTAAAATTCGAGAGGCTTTCATTTCACTGTGTGGACTGAGGAAGCTCGCAAATCGTCACATTCAGTAGCACATCCTGTCACAAATCGATCTCACTCGGTGCTCGCCGTCGAGTTCAGTCGCTACCCGAATTAAAAGAATCCATTTATGCTGTGCATCCACTGGGCTTATTTGGTAAGAATGTTTCCAAACCTCGGTTTAAAGCGTATATGCAGTATATCCTTCCCCATGTGTATTCCTCGCCCCTTTGTCACATATGTGTATGCTTTTTACAGACCTGTACTCCACTCCGACCTTGGTACTCCTCTGTCCTGCCTCCAACTATTCTGTCAATCACTCAATATTCCATAAAACACATATTAATCTGCTTTCATTTTTCAAGCTTTGCAGCTCAAGTTAATTTGCTGTGCAAGTTTAAAATCAGTCTAATTTAAATGTACTTTTAATTAAGTCTCTTTTTACAATGTAATCGTGTTGCCAATTAATAGATAATTCTTTTATTCCTGTTAACTCATTTAACTTTTTGTAACCTATTTAATTTAATTCTGATGAATTTGGATAGGGCTCTTGGATGAATGGGAACATATACGACAATTTCATTTACATATTAGATGTCTTTGTTCCAACAACAAACATTTCATTTAGATTATCACCGAAATCCTCCCTACAATTTTTTGGCTTCAGTAAAAATACTGCAAGAATAATTTTGACGTTAATTATGCATAAAGTGAGTCCTAAATGATTCAGTAATAGAATTGCAACATTCTGAATTTTGTATGTTTCCATCAAAATCAATCAAAATTCACCCCAAAAAGAGAGTTGAGATGACAGTTGTCTGTAGAATCATTAGGTTTGTATTTCTGAAGTTCAGAATTTCATTTGCTAATATTCGGCTGAACTGATTTTCAAGCGGTTATTTTGAAATAGAAGCACATCAATTCCAACGCCATTTTGAGCTTCTGAAAAAATAGGTACTTTATAAAACACGTTCGTTGGGAAAGCAGCATCAATATAAACACAGAGATACAGAAATCAGTTTTACACAAAATATCTACAGCTACACAAATGTTCACATAACTGGCAAGAAAGTTGGTAGTTGCACAGTTAAACTTACAAACTGGTCATCCGGTATTTTAATTGACAAAACAGGGCTGTGTACCATGATTTGACAACTGACAAGAAATAACTGTGGGGGGGGGGGTCTGTATTTTATGTATTATAAGCTTGCTGTTGACACTAGTGAACCAAAACTACAACGCAGATTTCTAGCAAAGCCTGCTGTGAACTTTCAAACTTTTAAAGACCATGTCTTTAACTGTACAGATACCACATTGCAAAAACATTTTAACTTACAGCAGAAATGAGTCCCCGTTTTTTCATAGTGCAGCCACTTTGAAAAACTGTCTAAGGCACGGTCATAGAACAACTGCTGACTTTTTATCAGGCTGAAGACATCATAAAACAAATCAATGTCCTTTCCACACATGATGAAAATATCTGTATCATAAAAAGGATGGAGGAACAGTTTGCACACATGGGTGAGAAGTTAGTTAGCCAAGCAAGCCTTTCAGTTCATGGAAGAGTGTATTAAATTCTGAGGAAGTTTGGTCTAGATGAGATGGCAGGGTAGAGGAAGATGCTGATAAAGACTTTGATGAATCCCATGTGCCAGGGTGAAAAATCAATGACAAGGGCAATTTCAAAGTGTTATCGCTTGAACCTGAATCAGCTGAGGACAACGGATCTCATTGAATTTCTGCACACCAATTTTATTCCATGTATTAGTGGCAGGATCCTGTTTACTGCAGCAGGGAGGCTGTTTTATTATCCTGCCAGTGGGTGGATGAACCGCATTAAAACCTCAGCCACAAACGGCTCTCTTTTAAATTCAAACACATGAAAAGGGCAGTTCTTACATAACCCGTTATGTTTTTGCGAGATTTGTAGCTTTCACAAGAAACGGTGTGTTTGTTTTTGAAATGATTGAAGTATAAATGATTTTTGTATATGTTTTCCTGTTACAATCCCTGCATGATATTTCAGCCATACGGTGGTAAAGGTGGGATAAATGTGTAAATCAAGCTCCATTTTGAGAGCCTTGGGCACCCCCTGATTTTTCAGAGTACTTCCAGCAATGTATTTTTTTTTTTTTCCATGGCATTATTTCTACCAGTAAGATCACTGGAGGCCAGACTGCCTCCAACCACCTATCCCACCCGTGGCATAAACAGAGAGGAGGAAACTTTTGGAAATTGTAATGGCTTTTTTGGAAATTCTTAATAGGAAATTAGAAAAGTTTAGCTAAGTAGGCAAGGAGTTGGCGGAAGAGAATCGTTCCCTACACACCGATCATATTCATCATTAAGAAATCGTGGAGGGACAGTACACTGGAGCCTGTGTGTGTGTGTGTTCGTCTGTGTGCTTGTTTAATAAGCACTGATAGGAAAAACAAAAACAAAAAAAAAACTTTACCCAGCTGGTTACAGAATGCACCATGTATCCAAATCTGATATTTTCTTTTAACGATAAACAGCACTCAAGCTTTGAAAGCAACAGTGAATCCCACAAATAACAGAGATGTTATATAATTCATAGGACTAGACTGAGCATAGTTCTTGATAGAAAAGGGACTATTTTTTATTTACCTGCATAGACTCAGTGAATCCTGTGTCTCAAATCAGGATTCTAAGCAATTAGAAGATGGCTGGATGGATGCGTGGACAATCAGGGAACGTAGTTCAACTGGCACAGTAATGGGCAACTGGGCATATACAGTTTACTTTAACTTTTTATTCCAGGAGTGGAGAGTCCAACTAAAGGTGTTAGACTACAATCCATTGGCACAGAGACTCCATCTGAAGAACTGAAAATCTCATCATACACAGATGATCACTGTCATTACTTTTTGGCAACTGCTTAGGAACTGGATAATGTGTTTTTATCACACATGGATTAGCTACCCGGCACTGAGAGTTTCATATTGTCAAGAGGATGTGGTTTGACTAAATTTACACCGATGTTGCAGTGGATTAGACACAATCTGACGAGATGATCCTAGTTGCCAGTTTTGTGATTAGGATGCACTGCAGTAATTAAAAATGAATACACTTCACAGAGCCTTGCACCAAAGGCAGATGATATCAGGCTATACTGCTAACTTTAAAATAATAAAGAGATTATGGACTTAATTGCAATTAAAACTTATTAACGAGTTGGCTAAATTTACGCTAAAGTTTTATCCAAATATACAAGAGGTGCCATGCACTTTGTAATTGTGTCATTGCTAAATTTAGTCATAACTGGACCAGTCTATGTGGATTTGAATCTGACTCGGGGGTAAGACAGAGGAACAGAGTCTCTTTTTCCAGTCAGTTGGGCATGTGATGTAATGTTTTTTTTTGGTTCCACATCACTTGTCCCACAGGTTCAAAGCCAGACAGCATTTGTGGAAGCAGTTTAGGTTAAATGCATTGCTCACAGGCACTGAAGCAAAGTCCCACTGAGGACATGAACTTTCAACCTTCACACTACAATCCTACGCCCTTACAGTGTCTTACATAAGACCCCCACCACAGGTTTAATTCATTCACTGGTTGCAGGATCCAGATGTGCAAAGACGTACCCTTAAAGACTTGCAGCAGCCAGTGGTGGTTCTACCAAGTATTGACTCAAAGACGTGAATACTTATGAAGGACAATGTATCTAATATTACTCCCATGCACCTAAGTATATAAAAAGACAGGAAAAAAAAAACTTTATTTATTAAATATGTACGTTTGCTTTGGTATTTTACTCTTCGGAAAGTGAAATGCATTGCTCAGCTAATAACAGAATCTTTACTAAAAAGTAGAGTGGAAGACATTTCCAGAGAACTAGGCCACGATTTGACAGTTGAGGAAAAAGGGACTTAGTTTTGTTCATTTGATAATTAACAAGTTTTGTCTGCAAACATCTGACATGTGCAAAGAAAACGAAGTAAACCTGCTATATTTAGTGTATATTTTAAATCTTTGTTTCTCAAAGCAAAACTTTATGAAATGCTTACATTTATTATGTTTGCGATGGCTGGAAATGCAAAGTACCAAAGCTGTAAGATTCAACAGTAAAGAAAAAAAGATATAATGTAGTGCTTGTATATTTTAAGATAATGACTTCATTTTAAAGTGGCGACCAGTGGAACTTCAAAGGTCTACATCTTGGCTGCCAACTATGCCTTTTTTTCCTTTTTATAGATAATTCAGAAATTAAAGAACAACACCTTAAACAAAGAATTATTCTTCCATATCATGAAAGCCAGGTATGTATCTTAATTTGCAACGTGTAAAAAAAAAACACAAGTAAACTCAAATATTGCACAGCTGTGCAACGGTGACCAACAATGCCGATCAATGCAGTTCAGCTTACTCGCGTGAATTTCCCAGCACAGAGAAAATGTTACGTCAATCATTGCATGATTCGGGGGAAGCTGTAATAAACATAGCATTCACAAACGCTAAAGCAATAACCCCAGTAACAGACAAAGAGAAGACGATCTCAATGTGTAGCTTATAAAAAACAAATAAATGGATAACGCCATAACGTGTCCCGGATATCTGTCACAGATTGACTGCTTCGTCGAGATTCGGCTACTGTGCATGAACGTCATGATGCTAGTGGCTACCTGCATGTGCTAACTAGCATCAACAGTCAAGTGAGGAAAGCAGCTTTCTGTTTTCAAGGCTTATCCCAGCCTTTGAAAGTCCTTAACAAGGCAAGATTTACCAAGTTTCTCAATCTCCTGTAAGCTGGACAGCAGAGAGTGAGACACCATAAGCTCACCAAACATATTAGCAAACAGCGTTCTTATCCCCATCACCAGGTATGTGGCTCTCAAACGCAGCGAAACACAAATTTCGCCGGCATGGAAAGGGGAGTAGGTGAGTGCAATGCAGAGAGCGTATAAACGGCAAACTCTCCTCCCTGAGGAAATCACCAACTGGAATCAATAGGACAGTCCACATACAACAGAGTCTGAAATGGGTTCTCAAATCCTGTAGGGAAAACCTACTGTGTCCTTGGAAAAAACAATCCGAAACACCTTAAATATAACTAATAGATGTTCTTTTAATCTATTATTTTAGAATTGCTCAGATCTAATTCTCTTATGATGGTGGATCTGGATCTTGTACAGCATTTTGGTTCAAATTGTGCTATTTTTAAATGTGCTTTAAAAAACAAAATTTTGATGGATTGATTGAAAGAAAAAAATGCATAACCTCAGTATGAAAATCACTGCCTTGTC
Organism: Gymnarchus niloticus; assembly: GCA_009936485.2. Taxonomy (NCBI): domain Eukaryota; kingdom Metazoa; phylum Chordata; class Actinopteri; order Osteoglossiformes; family Gymnarchidae; genus Gymnarchus; species Gymnarchus niloticus. The sequence continues at coordinate 27,473,544 of JAACJT020000001.1, read as the reverse complement.
CACATAAAAGTTAAATGTAAGAGATTTCCAAAAAATCTGCATCATGAAAACCACTCCGAAATCAAAAGTGCTGTAACCCTTTGAATTAATACCTATCCCACTTGGGAGAAACAAATTTTCCCTGTCAGGAAACCCACTCATTGAAATATGATTGTACAAGCTGTAGCTGGGGCGGGGCTGCAGGCAATCGCAGCCACCTCTGCAGAGCCCAGAACTCAATGGTCAGTTAAACATTTGAACCTGAAATGTGCTTCAGAACCATGGAACTGCGCTTAGAGTGAATCTAAGCTGAGTCACAGCGAAGTTGCTGGTGGGTGCAGGTAATTTAAATTCAGCGTTCTCTGTTGCCAACCCTCCTAGACCCAGAACTCAGTAGCCCATCATCCATGTAATTTAGAATGCACAACCCCCGCGGCTTCAAGCAAGTACAACGGGCATCCAAGCCCTTTAGTAAGGTGATATGCTAACGGAAAGCGTGCAACACAGGTAGACCATGCGTTGTGTCAGTCTTTAGGTAATTGCATACATCCTTCAGATTTGCAGCTGAACCAAAATGGGGTGCTGCACTGAAATCTGAACCTAGATGAAGACTGTGAATGCAGCGACTAAGAAGGTACCGCTCGAGCTTCGTAGATCGATTATCTTTTTTCTGTAACCAGGATATACCTGGAAGCAAAGCAGTTGTCTCCACGGAGGGAGTGCTAGGGACCGAACTGAAGCACATTAGCCTAACAGATGGCATGAAACACTGCGTCTGACTGGGTGCACCCACATGTCAGCGGTCCAGCCTAGCGTGGAGGGAGGGGAGTTAATGTGCCAGAGGGTGGAAGGAATCTTGGTTGCTCATGTTTGGATATAGTATGTCTGTACAACTCCCGAGGGTGGTTGGAATAGTGAGCTTCTGGCCCATCCCTGTGGTCGGCCTCAGGCATGTGTCCAGTAGGCCGTGTGGTCTGTTACACTCTCACGCTCTCAGCCTGCGAGCCCTGGCTCATTCTTGCATGAGGCGGTGGGAAGAGTCCACATAAGCACTGTGTCCTTCTGGGTTTCCTGGGATCCTCTGAGAAAGTCAGATGGCCACCGTGCAAACGGTCTTGCTGAGATTAATCGAGGAGTTCAGAATGTCAGCCATGAACGATGGCGGCCAACGATGGAGGTGGTCGCCACGTAGCCAGTTACCTCTGCAGTCGAATGGTGACGGGATGCTTGACGGGATTGAAGTTGCCAACGGTGTTTCTGTGAGATACCTAACAGCTGGTTTAACTGATGGAGGAGTGGAGCAGCTGCAAGGAAATTGTTCATGTCCAACAGATAAGGGCTAGCCAGCACATTGGCTACTGTGGGAGATCTATTTTTCAGTAGGTGGGGCTTGCTTGTCAGTTTCTTAATATCATATGAGCACTGACTCTCATTGGAGGAGGTGGGGGTGTTGCATATCTATCCAGATGAGGGAAAGAGCGCAATAAGTGAAAGCGACAAGAGCGGGACACCCCGATGTCTTTCCTGCATACAGAATCCCTGGCGATATGCGCACACAGAGATGTCCCTCTACAAATGTGCAGGCCCTAGTCTGTGTGCAAAGTTAGTGTGCCCTCTAGTGGTAGGAGGTATGTACACCCTCCACAGGGAAGACATCTTTTAGGTACTTAATTTAAACTGATGTAGTACTTGGAGAAGTAACACCTACGCACGGTGTGAGGTGGTTGCGAGGAGCTGTCGAGCTTGGCAGTGTCACAACACTACATATAGGCAACCCACAGCCCGAGGTACTGTTCATAGCAATAAACAACACTCATGAAGCTGAAACAGTGAGTAAACAAAACATAATTAGTAGGCACAAGGAGCACTGATTAAAACATGCACATTAACGGGCTTCTGTAAGTGTTATCCTGGAAGCATCTCAGATACTTAGGCCTTGTGAGGAGAAGGAGGAGCTAAACGGTTTCTGCCTATACTATTTAGAACAACAAATTGCACACACAGATTTGCTAATGTGTGTGTATGTCTGTGTGTGTGCAAATTTGCAAATTCTGCTCACTGCCGGATGCAAATCATTAGTGCCACTGGCAGTCCGAGGGAAGATGATGGTGTTTGGAGGTGGTACCTGAAGTAGCGAGGAGCCACTCGTTGACGTGGCTCTGAAGACTGAACGTCACCGATGGGAAAGCACTGGTTACGCCGGGGAACCATGAGGGAAGGGTTAGTGGGTAATGTAGCTGGGGATGCACGTAGGAGCACATGGTCAGGTTTCTCTCACTCTCGTGGAGGCTAAAGAAGAACATATTGTGCTAGGTGAGGCCAGTCTAACTCTTGGTGGAGAAAAGATTCTAGTTGAGATATACAGCTAAGTACTTAATAAAATCATCATCATCATCTCTCCATCCATACCAAGTGAAAGCAAATTATTTACGAATGTCAGAAGTACATTTCCCTCTGGGGTCAGTTTTTATTTCGATTGAGGAAACCTATGAGATCTTCCATTTGTTTCAAGCCAATGGGCGACCTTTTTTTTTTTTTTTTTTGTTTTTCCTATCTGAGGGAAGCTGGTAAATGTAATAGCAGAGGGCAGGGCAAGCAGAAGGTGCCCTTGCAGGGCAACAGTTTATAATTACATATTACCCCTGGCATAGCGCCTGGGCAAAGCACTATTCTTAACAAAACGTTCCTACCTCCCTGATGCAATAACTTTAAATAAGTAGCGTATCATTTTTCTGGTGGGGAAACGAAGAGTTGAGATTAATCAAAAGTGCCAGTCCTCTTTGTCGAAGTCCACTTTGCTGATGACATTTTTCATTTTCAAAGGAAGCAATCTGTATCCCTATAGTTTGACTACAATAGCTTTAAAATACATTGATATTTTGCCCTCCATTTCCTGATTAGAAGTACACAATTCCTTTCTTCTTTGCTTACTGTAAAATCGCAAGTCCTGATAAACATTTAACCGTGTCCAAACTGCAAACGGAGTTTCATGGACATCGTGAGAAGTGTTTTTATACTTAAACGCGAAAAAATTATTGGTGATCCACGCATCAATCAATATCCCATCAGGATCGCAGTGGCGTCCTATCAGAGGCAGAGGGCATTAGGCCAAGCATATTCTGACCTGGAGAGCAGACCACTTCAGGATCTCAAATTGGTGCTTCATTTGAACAGCCTGTTGTAGGCCTGCGGCAGGAAAGGGAAAACCACAACAACAGAAAGAGAGCATGTGATCTCTGCGTGAATCCTACAATCCTTCTGCCGTGTGCTGCCAAGCAATACCTCTGAACCAGCAGACTATTGCTCACGACGGCCCGAGGTGGCTGAGCAAATCAGTAAACGGTAAACAGTACAAATTAAAACCGCTCATATAAAATGCCTAGGTGTACGAGCCTGTCCAAAAAGCAAGAGTGTCCGAATTTCTTCTCCATTCCTGTCTGGAACTTTATTTTTGGAAGTTAAAGTTGCATTTGGCTATCCAGTGTGGCACATCGGAGTCAGGTTGCTTAGGGCTGATGCAGATGTGCAGGACATTATGAGGTGGACACACTGAGATGTTCAGCCCTGGATTCATACTGTGCTTGACAAGTGATTGTGATTTTTCATGCTGTCTGTAAATCAGGGCAGGTCATGATAAACACTTTAATAGATGCTTCTAGAAACACATCTTCAAGTACTTCACTGCATTAGTATAATATCATATATTTAAAAAAAAATAACTCAGTAATGGAATCATTGAATAACTAAGAACCAGAGTAACTAAGAAAACAAAACAAGAAAGCAAGTAAATACAAAAAAAAATAAAGTTAATGATAGAAAACAATCAAAGTAAACAAACTGAACTCTTATGAAACTCTAGGGATAAATAAATAGTTTAGCCAAAGCATAACAGCAAATTAACATATATTACCATCTTTTCTCAATAATATTAATAACAGCTTAAAACTGATTCAGTACAATACGTGATTCTTTACCACCACTACAGTAACTGATAAGTGACTTTGTTTTTTGGAAAAAAACAAATGACTATTAATTGCACTCAATAGGCTTATTTATTCATTTATTTTATGTATTTTTTGCATATACATGTGGCTCTGGAGGAGAAAACAGTTTGCTATTATATTTTTGATTTGAATGTATGCATGACTGTTAGCTCTGTAACTTTAAACAAAGCAGATAGAATGTATATATTAAACTGTTTTTATTAGAAACTAATGTAAAAGTGAGAAAAATTTCCCTGAAGATGTCTGCCGGATGAGTGAAGGTAAGCAGGTAGAACACTTTACTTTAAGATCAGGTTCCAGTGATCCCTTACCATGGTAATCTGACATCACTCTACTTCCTGCTTACAGTTAACTACTCTTCAAGTAATAAAGCCGAGACAACCGTGATTGAACCAGCTATCCTGTTAGCATTAAATAGGGTCAGCTGTGTGGATTTCTGAAGATTTATTGTTTGACGCTGGGCTTCTGTTCCTGATTTTATCAGATTAGTGGCTTAGTGTTATAGTTGACTTTTTGATAAGTTTATTTCGGAAGTTTGTTATGCTTAGTTTTTTTTTTTTGTATCCCCCCCCCAGGTAATAGACATCCATGGCACAACTTGCCATGTATTTCATATATCCATCGCTTTCTTCAAATTACACACTTATGACTGAATCATGTTATTTGTCAAGAGTGTTGCTCATGCTGATAGGGAGAGTGAGAGGCGAGACATGCCCAGGTGTGTAAGACTGAAATATCAAAAGTGTATGTTCTGCATACGTCTCATAACACCGCCGCGTTTTCAGCAGCTCTACAAATGTTACCTCATCGATTACACCCAGATAAAGGTTCAGAGAGAGAGAGAGACTGTAAGAGTCATCAGAGGCCAGAGGGACTCCAATTAGTCCCCGTTTTTTGAAACAGAAACCACACGAGACGTTGGGGAATAAACCTCACATCTCCGTTTTGAGATCTGCCTTCCTGTAAATGCTGTTTTCTATTCATGGTTGCTGCTGATTGAGTTTGTTGTCAATGTATGATTGGGAAACTTGTTCAAGCATAGAGAGTTTTTCAGTTTAGAAACTTGCTGCTTGGTTGTCAGTCATTCCATTTGTAATTATTCGATTTTCCACACACTTAGCATCCACTCTACCATACTTTATCGAAATTCTGTTTTTTTTTCTCGTAAATGTCTTTTGATTGTCATACCCCAACTCACAGCCTTTACAAATGATCCATCTGTTTCCCTCGGACCAGTTACTGTAACCATAAATGCTCCTGTTTCTCTTCGTACATTAACCCTCTCCTTTCTGTTATGATCAGAACCTGGGCCTGGTGGTAACAATTCGTAAAAGAGCATGACATACTGTACAGTCAAAGTGTTTAAGTACATTTTCTGCTCTGAAATAGAACAATTTCACCAACGAATCTGTTTATAGTTTCAATCCTGAGCTGAAGATATGAATGAAACCTGTACCCATTCTCAGTGCAAAGCCAGCAAACACGGTTTTGAGAAGCACAAGTTGGCCAGTCCTTGAGAAGTAGGTCATGACTACAGGACTGTCAACGGAAGGCAAAGCGGCTCTGGAATCTCAGGATCATTTCCCACCAGTCAATGATAACGAGATCCTCACTCCGGCCGCTGTAGTCACCGTACCTGTCATGTTCTGAACGGGCTTGTTGTTTGCACAGCACACCAATTTTCGTTTGGTGTTTGTAAACCCGTCAGATGAGTGCTAAGCCACAACATTTTATTTTTGCCAAAAATAAAACGGAATAATTGCGGCTGCATTGAACATGAGCCCATCACACACTCCACATGATATAACACCATCTTTTAAAGTATGCCATATTATTTATGATAGCAATGTTTTGCTCATTTTAATGAGACGATTTATTTTCCGAACACATGGGGCGCTGTTGCCTATAGCAGGGTGTTTTCTGGATGACATGACTTGCATTATAATGTTTCCGAAGTCAAGCAGACGGAAAATTAAAGTGATTTAATCTCTTAATCGTTCATTTTAGATGTTTCCCAGCATATAATTAATTGTCTCCATTTCATTTAGACATTAAAACCAACAATGGCAAACAGCGAATAAAACCGTAGTCTGCTGATTATAAAATGTGTCAATATGATGTAATTTTTTTTCTCCACAGTTATAACCTTACGTGCAAATTGAATTCAGTCTTTAATAACCGAAAAAAAAAAAAATATATATCTACATTCTGTTCAGCATTTGCCATGGCTGATATCCTGTCACATCAAACAGAAAATCTGCAGTTCTTACTGAGAAATACAACTTTGGAGCAAGTCTTAACAAATCCATGTCAAGCCTACTCCTGCTGATCATCAGGCTAAGTGTACAATGATCTGGGTGTTGCCATGGATATCCGAGAGACCACTCAGTGACTCAGTGCAATTTTGCCTCTGTTTAAAATCTCAGCGAGACATTCCACGTTTTCGCACAGGTCCCTGCAGAAACATCAGTGTGCCGTCTGCTTCTATCTGCTGCCTTCCAGGGTTACTTCACATATACCATCTTCTACAGAGAGCAGTTGATCAGGTTTTGCATCAGGGTATAATCATAATGATCTCAGATTAGCCTCAAAGCTATCATTTCGGGAATATTTCAGCGGCCTTGGGAGGAAAACCTAAATGGTGGGATTTTCTCACTTTCTCCTCTCCTCTCCTCTCTCAAATTACCTCCATGACTAAGGTGTGGAATTTTTAACGTTCTTTTAACTTGAGTTACTGTAATCGCGAAGACAAACATTGAGCATGGTGTTTCATGGCTTAATGCATCAACTACCTTCATAACATCATGATTGTTTAGAGTCAACAGCACTTGACCTGAACTACAAAGTATGAATCAAAACCTGACTTCAGTCATGGTTATGTTGCGTAAATATCTTATATAAGCACAACTGTATAAAAAAGCACAATTGATTCTTGATCTTTTGTTCCAAGCTTGACGTGACTGAGTCACATTACAGATATACAAATTAGATTAAATGATAGAAAATATATTACACATAGAATGTCTAACACAAGTTATATATTGTTGTGACATATTTGCTAATTTTCCCTTCCTGTGTTGAACAGCAAGTAATATTTCTAATCTTTGAGTTTCAAAAAACACATTTTCATGATCAGTAATCTGACTAATAATTTATCTTTCTAATTTCCCTGAAGGAATTGGTCTTTACCCAAATTCCTCTGCCCAATTTTGATAAATCCAGTGACGTTGAAGCAAATGTTCCCAAGTGCGGCTCCTTCTTTGAACGGAGCACCTTCCCTTCAGTGCCCTACGGCAGTGCATTTCAAACGCGTCCATCAACCAGCTACACACATCATCTGCCCTCTCACATGTGCCCCATCAGCAGCAGTGTAAGTCACTTGTCTAATGCACTCAGGGCTTCTAAATGAGGATAAACCCAGGAAAAACCATGGTAGCATTTGATACATACAGTATTTCTGTTCAGTTAAATTCTCTTCAGTATTCATTTTTATACAATACCTTCCCCAGCCTTAGCCGCAAATAGTTTCAAAAATGGGGAAAGTATAAGCAACACAAATTCCATCAGCATTAAAAATACTATAGCAGATTATTTTTTGGATGATAACAAGCAAGCATGTTAGCATGAGACAGACACGGTAATGGTGACAATTTTACAGAAAAAAGCCATAATTCCAAGCACATTCCTCGCCAGTAAGATTAATGTGTTACCATTGTGTGGTGTTCAAATCACAGATATCTTATCAGAAGTGATTTTAAATCCTAATGTTTTCATTATATGTGTTATTTTAAGGCAATTGATTATTCTTATTTCTGTAACAACCACTGCCTGCTTTTGTGTGTGTGTGTGTGTGTGTGTGTGTTGAAGACAGAGACAGTTGCACTGTCCTATATATGACTAAGGACATCAGGATTCATCATAATTGCATCCTGACAACATTTTAGAAGTATTCACACAACTCTGCAGGACTGACTTCGCTGCAAGGAATTAAATATTTTATTATATTACTGAAGGATTTAAGTATGCAAAATCTCAAAAGGAACATTAAGCTTGTAAGGTGCTAAAGGTTGTATCCTTGAGACTTGAAATGTATAAATTAATAAATTGTAAAATAAACGCCCTACCCTGGTTTGCATAACCCGCACAGATAGTGAGGTTATCATTGTGTAGGAAAGTCCATAGAAAGATGTGGCCTCAAGTGGATTTTATGCAAAGACATCTGTCATAGTAAATGCCAGCTGAATCATCCCAGCAATGCCGAGGGTTTTAATTAGTTGGTCATCGGGAGTAGGAGTTTCCCAGGGCAACGGCCACATACTGTACACAATGGGAATAAAACGGACCAGAATTCACAGCACAGTTTTAGAGTTTTGACAAAGGGCCTCGCTGGTATAAATGCAAATACAAAGCCTTTAAAGAGATAATCCACAGCCATGTTGATGTGTATCATAAAAATTCATATCCATTCCTATAGGCTTTTTTTCCCCTTGCAATACATTTCATCAGAATATATTTTCTCTCCTTTTTTCCCTGAGTAATCATTGTTCCTCATCTCACCAGAAACCCTTGCAGTTCTGGCCTCCGGCAACATCTGCCTGAATAAATCACGGTAAGATTATGCTTTCTTAGAACTGCCTAAAAAATAAAATATATTAAACTATCATGTGCCTTGAATGTACAATGCAGGACATATCTGACATTGTTTCTGCGATTCTGATGACTGTTAACTTGATTTTATTATCTGCCTGTGTAATTGATCTATGGAACACAATCATTACAATGACAGAATCCCTAAACGATTTACATAAATTTCATTATGCAAAATATTTATTAACATTAAGGTATCGGAGGTAGCTTGAGAAAACTGCCATCGATGTGTTTTGCCTACAGAGTGGCATATGAACTGCAAGATGCATAAACTATGATCAAGAGAAAATACCAAGTGGAATCTTACTTCTTAGTCGAGAACAGATTTATTCATGCATGGCCTACAGCATATGAAAAGAACAAATTATTAAAGTACAGTGTGCATTTTGTTTCCCTATATTTAGTATTTGCTTAATTAGTAAGTCTATTAAAGATTAACCATTGCTGCACAATCAAGTGTATAAAGACTATTTGTACGTATGACAACAAAATTGTTTTAATTATTGCATTGACTGTATTAAATATTAACTCGCATCAGACTAAATTATAGAGTAGAGATAATTTAAGCTAACATGACTGATACTGGGGGCATAGTTACGAGGGGTACCTCACACCTCCAAGGTCTGTCTGTGTGTGTGTGTGTGTGTGTGTGTGTGTGTGTGTGTGTGTGTGTGTGTGTGTGTGTGTGTGTGTAGTTTGCATGTTCCCCTCATGTCTTGCAGGTTTGCTCCAGTAGTCCAAAGATATGCAGTTACAGTAATTGGTATCTCTAAATTGTCCACAGTGAATGATTGTGTACAGACAGAAAGCGTGTATGTGTCCTGTGATGGACTGGCATCCCATCCAGGGTGTACCCCAGCCTCGTGCCCTGTGATGGACTGGCATCCCATCCAGGGT
>JAACJT020000001.1:27436474-27463917 GCA_009936485.2 Gymnarchus niloticus | reverse complement strand
GGAGGGTGGGGCGGGGGGGGGGGGGGGGGGGGGGGGGGGGGGCATGGCATACTCAGATGGTTGAGTGGAAGCGAAATATTAAAACTGAAAAATATGGCGACATGGCCTGACACGTGTCACCAGATGGATCCAGGGTCTAATGCCAGGAACAGCAGTGTCTGTATGAGCAGTCGATAAGTAGGCCCCAAGGTAAGATTCCATTGTTGTGACGTTGATGGCCCTCACCTGGCACTTATGTGACCTTGCAGAGTCTGAGCGGGATCAGAACATCCTGGCATTGCGGCCTCTGAAAGTCCTTCTTACTTCGAGTTTCGACTTCTGAAAGTTATTAAACACACAGCGGCAAGACAACAAGAAAGGACTTTATCTGCATGATAATCATGTAGAAACATGATAACAGAAGCATACAGCAACAATATTTTTCAAATAGGCCCCTAAAAATAGTTTAATATAAAAACCAAATATGTACTCATGAATTCCATCAGCCAAGTTGCCATTATCCGTAGTTCAGAAACAGTATTTTGTTTGTGTTTGTTTCTGCTGTTACTCTTACTACTACTACTGAAAATAATATTATTGTAAATAACAATAATGATAATAAATAATGATGACAATGAGGATGATGATGATGATGATGATGATGATGATGATGATGATGCATAGTAAATAAAAAAGGATACATTGATTCAGGTTGCCATCACTCCTAAGCGAGACTGCGGTCAGTGGTATCACCTGGGAAACGGCGTTACTGTAATGACATCACTCCTCCCAGCTCCGCCCGGCCAAGGCGAGGCATCCTGAGAAACGGCAGCCCGGCTGCCATAAACCCACTCCTCAGCTGGGTTTGATAAGAACTGACAGTTTGACCCAATCGACGAAACCCCACTGCACGTAACCAAAGATGAGACTAACGCATTCCCCCAGGAACATTAAGGAACCTCTCAGTATTTTTAAATATTTACAAAATAAAATGCATGACTACAGTGATTATTAATAGATTATGCACAGCTGTCTTACTGTTAAAATAACATTGTGAACAGCCAGCTCTCATTTAGACTTAATTCTCTTAACTTTAGGTTTAATTAGAACATTTGGTAAGATTAGCTTTCATCAAATGGTGTCCACTAACATGTAGCAGTACCAAATTAATCAGGTAGTCAAAATAAGTGAAGCAGGCAAGTCACCCCAAGCATTCCTGAAATGCTAATGCCTCACCAGACCAAAAAAAAGAAAGATATTTTAGCCTTTCACCGACCTATTAGACACTCCTCATTTAAATATAATGACTTCACTATTGGCAAATTCCCCTGAAGCAAAACTACATTATCCATAGTTCTTAAAATCGTATGTTTTTGGGATTAAATGATGCACTAGTCATGACAACAGTCAATAATCTACTCACATTACACTGGCTAGCTAGTTCATTTGTAAATGCAGTTTCCTTAATGAGTTTCCAGAACATTAACTTGCTGTTTAAACAACTATTTCATAAACTTCAGGTCACTTCGCAACTTAAAAACAGACACATGCACACCGAACAGACGCACATAAATCCTACAGCTTGCCGCACAGACGACAGCTCATTGGATAAAAGGAGAGAAGGAAATATTTGACCTAATCCAGCTGGCTAAATACAAAACAAATTGCAGGTTTAGAACAAAAAGTTGACAACATAATCACAGATCATTCATTTAACCAAAACTTAACCGTACTTTGGGGATGCCACCACATAAACATGGCTGTAATTTTCAATTTGTATTAATTTATTAAACTCAGTTTCACCATGAATGAGATTAATCAGACAGTGATGTTAATGAATTTAAAAGCTAGCTGTGCAATGCACAGATAAGAACACACCTATTTTCAATGTAATTGCGTTACTTTTTATGGTGCATTAACGAGGCCGAACAGTCGAACAAAGTCAAACAAAAACAAAGAACCCGTGTTATTCCTATACATAACATGTGAAATGAACCACACGGATAAAACACTAAAAGTAAACGTCATGATTGATTTTATTGATTTTTACACACACCTTGCAGTGCAGCCTAGACACATCATCAGTGATGTAACCCGGGGTCATCGGGTTTTTCGGGTCTTTCAACATCACACACCCTCGCCCAGGCGACCCAGCCAGTGGTGATCAGTCCCCAGCTGGTGTCTAGGTAGCTTGTATGGCCCACGGGTCGCCCCTTTCGATCCACAGCCATCTTGATGTTTTTTCAGCGGCATCTGTGATGTTCCTGATGGCTCTCTTATTGTGCAGTCCCCTGATCCCCAGCTCCTTGCGGGTCCTGTAGAGCGACTGGCCGGCAAATCCTTGGCAGCCGACCTTGAGAGGGTAACATCAAGCCATAATTAAAACTCAAAGGAATTTACACAGTGACGTCACACAGTTTCTGGCAGACCAAGTTCGTTCCAGAGACTAACACAATAGCTATGGTTGATTATCATTCAGGCGAACCTACATTCTGCGAGTCGCGGGCATTAGAAGGAAAACTCATTTCCATCGCAGCTTCCATTACTTGTTCACCATGTGATTTATCGTCCTGCCTGATGCTGGTTTTTACTACTAACATGTGGCCCAAGATCAAAATCTATGTTGAGTCTGATCTTGCATCCCGTGGAGTATGAAATTTTAGGCTATGTTGTTTCGTCTTAAGACTAGTTAGAGATCACTGAATCCTGAAAAGATATTTATCTGAAACAAGTTTAGGTGACTCATGTTTTTGGGAGAGCAGCCACTGAACCTATTCACACGTAGACCCAGGAGATGTGAATGCCATGACATCAGAAAACTGGCATGCTTTTGACTCTGTGGGCAAATGTATGAGGAGCTCTTTGTGAATCCTTTGATTTCCATGAGTACTGAGCATCTTACCAAAAGGACTGCCTCATTTCAACTGTGGCCACCTTTAAGAGGCTGTTAATCCACGTAGATAACGGTGAGAATGACTATTCACAGCCTTTCAGCTAAGCTATTCAAATACTAATGTTTCTTTGGGAAATAATCAGTCTCAAATGCTGCTTTCAGAATATATAACCTAACATCCTGCATGAGGTTGTACTGTAATGTCTTCTTAAAGATTATGGGTTTACTTAGATTGGCAAAGCTTATCTTCAGTTTAACTTTTGCAGTAAACTTCAAAAGAAGTGAGACAGATAACAACTTTGGTCAAAATGCCAATACCCAACTCAAGTGAATAAAAATGACTTGCTTCTGATTCCTGGTGGAGACTTGATCACACTGACAAACTCAGATCTCTTCTCCAGATCATTCTTACCTCGTTCATCAGCGGTCTTGTCCACTGGGTCTTCTCTACTTACTATAGGCAGACCAGGATGATGAATCTTTACCTATTCAAAGAGTCGTTTAATGAATCCGTGCCTGCCTTTCTATCTAACTGACAGTGTAGGTCCTGCTCGTGGAGCTGTCCGTTGATTTAATCTAAGTGGCCTACAGCGAGAGGGAATTGATGGAAACACCACAAGGTTATATGTCAGAGTCTTCATGAGCTATGGAAATGAGGTTTAAATGATCCATTTAAGGGATATAATCTCACGGATAATATTCATCAAGATAGCCAGCTATGTAAAAAAATACAGCTAAGTGTACACTAAGATGTCAAAGTAAAAAAGTTCATCATTTCGTACATATTAATATTAGAACGTCATGTTTAATGGCTGGAGCCAAAAGATATGGTCAACGGCCTGGAAATCAGTGATTATTCTCACCCCACACAGCATGTGTACCCCAAGCCCACACCAAAGTTTTTTTTGCATTAAAATATCCGGCCTGCACTGGTGTTTCACCGCTTAGAGTCAGTGCTAATAGCTTCAGATCCTCCCTCGTCAAGATGAGTTACAGGTGCTGATATGAATCACAGGGCTAAGGAAGAATTTGGCAGCCGGGCCTTGTGGCGAATGTCGACTTGGCTAGGGACTCAGCAACTTCTACTCGTGAAGGTCAGAATAAATTACCAAGCCCGAGAATGACGAAATTACAAGTCCCTCCCATAAATTTGGCCCTCACATCGCTGCACCCAGTCTGCTATTTAATCTTACTGTTAGTGATTTTATTTGACTTCTTCCTATCTTCTCTGCATTCCCTCTTCTTAGAACTACCCCATTACCATGGTTTTATGTCTCGCTGAAGTACAGCGAGCCCTTGTGTAATGTGACAGGTGCAAAAAGCAAGGTGAGTTTGTGGAAGATGATGTAAATTTCCCATTAGAATTATGCGAAATGTGAGCAGGAGAAACTAAGGCTTATAAGCTAGTCTGTTTTTATTAGTATTAATCCCCAAGTCACCCCTTTCTTGCTTTAATAGTTCAAAGGAATTTCTAAATTTGGGCCTGATTCACGGATTTTTTAAACAAATGTTGTTGCAATGGTATTAATTGGGATCATGGTGTTCAGGCAGAGAGTGTGCATCAGCTGGTATTTTAGGAAGGTCGAGTTAAAATACGGGAGATCGGGCAGCCGTGTGCGGCCTGTCCTCTCTGTTAATTAAAAGCAATTTTGGTGTGCCACCTCGATTCTAAAACCTCCACTGTTTGACCTTCCACGCGTTTCGCTGGAATTTTGAAAAGTTAATTACGCCGACAGCCTTCTGAGCGACGTCAGTCATACGAGCTGCGATACGGTGCGCGTAAACAGGGGAGGCGTGGAGATGACGAAAGAGCAGCTATCTCCACTTACATCCAGCCCTTTGTTATGGTCAACAATCTTCCTGACACCGTCATGCAAACAGGGCATTGTCTGCCCTGCGGTTTCCAGGTCTTCGATTTGCAGACCGTGTAACCTCGATGCACCCCAGATCAGCTATATGATAAAGGGACGGTCAGATTCAACTTATAAAAAAAACATCAACGTGCTGCACACCCTTCACCTCTGTTCTGCATTTCAGTGGGGGAACCAACATCATCTCCCTCTTCTTCAGGAGCTTGCAGCCTGGTTGAGCTCTGATATATTTTACTGTATTTCTAACCCAAATGGAAATCTATCGCTGTGTATTCTCTCTCTAAATTTATTTGTACTTAGACAACCATCAAGAATACTATATGAGTTTTTATCAGTGGTAATGCATTACTGTCAGACGGCCCTGTTCCCAAAACTGCACTGTGCTCAAGTATTTATGCATTGATTTTTGCTCAGAGCATAACGTCACCCCACTATCTCCCTGAATTCTAACTTTAGTTTTCCTTCTGTTCATGTCATGATAGCGACGGCACTTTGTCCAGTGATACACACTGGAACGTAAGACGCCATTTATCAGTCCATTTGATGCATGTGACTTGACAAGCTGTCGCTGCCGGTCTCACAGGGTCATTATTTTTCTGACCGTGATGACTCTCTCGAACCCTGGAAGGGACACGCTTCAGGGAATTCGGAACACGTGGACCCTGACTATCTGGCGCGAACAGGCGGCTGCTTTGTTTTTACAGACCAAAAAAAAAAAAAAAATTAAAGAGTAGAAATTTTATTTGCAATAAAAGGTTGCAATGCTCATGACAGAGGGCGATTCGGAGCACGACCTTTGAATGCAGACTATGGTGTTCTGCTCCCCTTTAAATACAGTGCAGGCACCAGGGGGCTAAGATGGGAGAAGAAACACATCAAGCAAGAGAAAACACTTGTTTCTGAATTACATTTTAATTGTGTTGCATAGCAAGATCAAAGAATTATCTGGGTTGAGCCTCTGTCATCGAGAGCAGGTTTCTGAAGACTCGAAAGTCGTCTTCGAAGATTTTTTTATTTATTTATTTTTCCTGTTTCAAGCATCTACAGGGGCAGCGTCCGATGCGTTAAAGTGCATTGGGAAATGTTTACGTCTGGGGTACCGGCACCCCATCAAGGTCTGAAATCAGAATTTAGCTTCGCTTGCTCTGATCAAACAGCTAGGGGAAAAGCAGCAGAGGCCAGTTTAGTTTTAAGTGAGAGGACAACGCGAGCACAGGAACCAGGAGAAAAGGCCCACCCACCACTCCGACACGCACACACACAAAAACACACACATACCGCTGGCATTTTCTGACTCCTGGTCTGATTAGGAAATGAGATGCAGCTATGTGTGTGAAGACTTTCAGAATGCAGGACAGTTACGTCAGGCTAGCTGCAGGCTGCTTGTCCTCAATCCTGCCACTGATCGATTGTCACGCAGGTTTAGGAAAAGACACGATTTCCTAGGATGACACTCTAAAAAGACTGTAATATCATACAACATAATTTGCATATACAAGTACACGTGCAGTTGGGTTGACATATGAATACAACATGTGGCCCAATAAACTAATCATATCATGTTTTAAAAAATGTAAACAAATAAAAATCATGCTAATGTTGTGTTTCTGATTACTGGAGGAAAGCAGATATTTCTAATATAGCGTACTTGTTAACCCTATAGACCCATAGCGGTCTTCCCAGCAAACTGCGAACGTTCCCACGACACCCAGTAACATTCTCATTACGTTCTTAACGTTCCTGTAACGTACTTGTAACATTCCCCGTTTGCTGGGTTCTGTCATATTCTCAGATTATGCTTTTTAATTCTGTGCTGGTATGCTGACAAGTGCTGGATGAAGACCCAAGTCAGTAAAATGGATACAATTATTTTTTTTATAAAACCCGGACTGAGGTTTAGTACAATATCTCTATCCCTTCTCGGTCTTTGTGATGTAGTATTTTGCTTTGTGATGAATATTTTATATTATTTTCCAGAAGAAACATTTCCATGGTTTCCTTTTCATACAGTATATGTACTAAAGAAAGTTTGAGTTTTGAAGTTTCAGGCACCACATTCGAACATTTGCCATAGGAACAAAGAGAGTTCGAGAAAGCCCGTATGAGATATGAGACAGCTGAAGTACTTAAAGGCCCACTTGGTTTTCGTTTGTCAAAAAGTGCTGACGGTGTAAAACGGAGGCTCGTCGTAACTGTGGAATGGCGTAAGGTCCATGCTGAATAAAGGCGATGGGGCTTTTGTGAGAACACTGAATGTAAGAAATTTCAACAAGGCACTGGTGTACTGCCATGATCGGAGTGTCGAAGGAAATAGAGCCTCTTCAAAGTCGTCCTTATGCTAGATGAGTGAAAATAGTCTAGAATTATGGACCTGCAGAAACATTCACTTCAGTTTTGGTTAGGAAAGCCTTGGTTGCCTATGGTTACATAGTCAGTGATGCTCTAGAATTTGAAGTTCATTCCCGGACAATTTAGACCAGACCATTTCTGCATCCTAGCTAATGGTTATTACAGAAGATCATTAGAGGCTTGGAGGTGATTGTCACCTAGCTAATGGTCAGTTTATTTAATCGTTGTGGTGCCATTACTATTAAATATGACATTTTAGGTCCAAAATCCAATTATCTCTAATGAATTTAGCCAGTTGTCTTCTGAGATGTTCAGGAACCAAATTGAAATATGTTTAATGAATTAGATTTTAAATGCTCCGTTCTTTTTTAACCTGGTTAATGGAATATCTGAAATGTTATACAAGCATTTTACCAACAGCACATCAAGTTGTAGTCAAATCCATGCTAAAAGGGGATTGTCTGATTTATTCACTGAAAAAAAAATATATGAAGACAATTGCAAGCTGCTGTGGAAATATATACCAAAATCCGTCCGTCCGTCCGTCTGTCTGGACATTTTCAGTAACTGACGCTGAGTTTTAAGCTAAATGAGCAGAGTCCAGATGCTGTGTATAAAGAGACTACAGCAAAAAAAATCAATCCCAGAGTATATCCTTGGTATTCATAGTTCCTGTGTTTAGAAAATAACATTTCTTACTTCAGCGATGCAGTTTCCATGTTCTTGTAAACTTAAATGGGAAATCCTAAGAAGCACAGCGATGTTATTTCGGGTGTAATGAAATATTAATGCGAGGTGGCGCTTGTTAAATATATAACATTGTACTGCTGTGATTTCATTTGATAAACATTTCCACAGGGATAATAATTAAATGTTATTACAAGCCAGCGAAGGAACAGTGATCTGATGTCGCGTTAAATTGGGCACTGCAGACAACGCTAGGCTACGAGCTGCAGTAGTTGTGCTTGAGAGTCATATTGGGAACCTCGCTTGATTAATTATGAATGATTCTTTATTTGCCGTAAATAGAAGAATGACAGTGGCTAAATAGGAATTCTTTGGTTTTCACATAACCCCGTCTTGCTCGACTACGAGACACAGACATGCAGGTGACAGCAAAACTGTAATCAAAGTTCAGGGTCATCCATTTTAGCCAGCACCCCTGGAACGGTTTCCAGGCTTAAGGGCTTGGTTCAAGGGCCAAACAGTGATATGAAGCCAGCTTCACAGCATTAAATTTATTTCTGCAACATAACGGGGGTATTAAAAGCGCAGGACGTATGCATTTAAAGATTATATGGTGAAAATGCAGGTTAGTATTCTGAGGTGTTTACTCTCTGGGGTTTGACCTTGCATCTGTACATTCCTAGAGCCAGGTCCTCAGCCACGACGCCCGCCGGTGTTTAGCTATGGTCTTAATGAGGAAATCGATATGTGTGAGGGTATGTAAATACTCAGGTGGCCGTGTCTGATATCAGAAACATAACATCCCACCCGCTGGAATTAACACCCACTCTCGCTGGCTGTGTCGTGTATCATAACAGTTCTGCGCTTTTCAAGGTGGCTCTCATTTTGAGATGGGCTTTGTCAGACTCTCAAAGCTCTTTTAATAATCTCATAATGAGAGTAAATAATTTCAAACTGTGTTCATTAATCAGTTTCTAAGGAAATATGCAGCTAGCATTAAAAGTGCAAACGATTAGACTGGCATTAAATATTCCTTAGTGAACAAGTTGTGCCAGGTTAACTTTTAATAATAAGAAATGAATCATGCATTAAGCATGCTGCGTTCATGTGGGAGATGCGTTTAAGTCATGCTAAAAATCAAAACTCATAGCAAGTTGCACCTGTTTTTATTTTATTATATACATTTTTTTTTTTACTTAGGAAACCATCTTCTTAGATGGAGCTCAGGTGGGAGAAGGTGTCAGGCAATTAAAGATTTGAAACAGAATTATGATTGTGTACAGAAAAGAAATAAATTTAAAGAGACAGTAATCTAACAAACCTGTCACTGCTTCCTTTATGGTTTATCTTGAGTGTTAAATTAATATGATTTTGACATGGTATTCCTATTAATTAGCACTTTCCTTTGACAGCCAGCTAACTTCCTCGGAAGTGTCTCCACCCCTATAATCTAGCTATCATGTGTGGCACAGGCATGAAGAAGCTTGACGTGTTTGGTCTAAAAAAGGCCATCACGTGTCTTCATACATCACAGAGCACACTTGGACAGCGAGACGCCAACTGGAATGCGCTCACGTCGGACAGAAGCCAAGAGTTTCCCGATTACTGCTTGTGGTTGAGGTGGTAACATGTTTTTGCTGGTACTGTTGATAGATTATCAGATGTACAGATTATTTATTGTAATTTTTGGAAGTTCTGATCAACTCCACAAAGTATTTAATAACGTGAATCTTTAGCCAGTTTATTTTTTCACTGCTGCAGCCTGAAAAAAAAAAAAACATATGAAACTTTAGAAGTGCATCTGAAATGGTTTCATTTTTCAATTTCAGTTTTTTTCCCCTGATTTTCTGCTCTCCTTTTTACAAGCAAACATTGAAAATCGAAAGCAGACAAGCTGTTAGAAATTCACATATCTGTGTTTGAATTTTTTTCTGTCCTTGAAATTTTTTTTTTGTCTAGAAACAGAAGACTTTGACATTGGGACACAGCCAAATTGCTTTATCAAAATCATTATAATGTGTGGTCCAGCCTTTGAGCGAACATAAAATACAAAACAGAATTGAAGAGGGTATTAATCTCTTATCATCTGGAGGTCTAACTGCACTTGTAAAAATCTTTAAATATAGTAAGCACAGTTTCATGTACAGAGTACAGTAAACAAGTGGTCAGACACTCTTAGCTTCTTATCGGCCAGTGAATCACAGATTTTGCCTCCCACTTGAATGTTTATTTTAAATATTCTTTGGCTTTATATCTTACTATCTGTCATTTGGTGGCTTTTGAGTGTGAAATGGTTCTGTTTAAAGTTGAGATGAAGATGAGGGAAACTGCATGCAAGACGACAGACCGATCCTGTTCCTCACGGGTGTGTCTGTGATGCACGGTGCTCATGCCAACGAGAGTGTCGTCAGCCGCCCACTTCCTTTCGGAGTGGCGGAACAGCCGGTTCCCACCCACGGTCCTGTAGGTGTCTGGCTGCCGGCGATGGGTGTGAGGCGATAACAACAACGAGGAAAGCCCTGGCGTTTATTACACCTGAGGAATAATAAAAAAAAAGAAAGTTATAAAGGAAAATCATTCTGCATAAAATTACTCACATATAAAATAGTTACTGATGTTTCACTGCTCAAAGACTTTAAAAACAGCATAAATATGGAAGGACATTATTACGATACGATGTAACCACAAAGAGAGCAATCTTGTCTAATCATTAATAAGAGCTGATCTTGTTCCAGTGGTTCTAGGGTGAAACAATTCCATTTTATTTCAGCTTGTTTTCCGTTTTGCACAATTTAATTTACAAGAATTTACACGAGAGTTTTGGCAAAATGTCACCAAGATATTTTACCAGGGCTGTTATACTCAATGTAACCTGACATTCAGACCATACAGATGGCATTTTTTATGCGTTTTACTTTAGCAAAATTGGAAGTTAACCCAAAATACACAATTCCTGGACTGAGATATGGTTAACATGTGGAAAATTTAATTTACACATAACAGGAGAAAGAGAGGCAAGCAACATGCATTCAAGTCGCTATTTGCAATAATAATAATAATAATAATAATAATAATAATGCAGTCAGATGAATCACTGTCACTGAATTGTCTATATGATGCTTTAGTGTACCCCAAAATGGTCTGGCGTCCCATTCAGGGTATATCCTGATTGCTTTGTGCCCATTGCTGTCTGGATAAACAGTTGGAAAATGGATAATGAGGGACAGTAGAGATCATGCCTCATAATGCTGTCATCAATGGAAGCACAGATTAAAGCCTAGAGTCTTTTTGGTAACAAATGCAGCTAATAGACTGCATAATGATTTGCATGACTGATCCGAATGAATTATTCTTATCCCACACTACATCTATAAGCTTTGGGGGAGAATCACAGAAAATGTAAAAATATGTGAAAATTATAGAAGCAGAAATACTGTAATATTTTGAGCTTCAGCTTTTAAATCCCGGGAGATATATACGACATATTAAAAATCACTCTGTTGCTACAGTTTTTAGTGGCTGTATAACAAGGCTCAGTTGAAAGAATCTTGGCCACTCCTGAAAGGGTGTGGGTTCGATTCTCCCGTCTTTTCCGCATAGCATTTCCATAAATTGACACCTCTAGATCGGGTGCGTACCCTACGATGCACTGGCATCCTGCCCGCGGTGGCCCTGCCTCATCCTTTGCTCTTCCTGGGACAGGATCAAGGTTCACCGGTACCCTGCTCTGGATGAGCTGCGATGGGGAAATCATAGATGGACATAATATAATATATTCAACACTCCGCATTAGAGATCTGATATTGCAATAGGATCACATGACCGGTTCAGCATTACATACGTTAAGGTATGCAACAGCCTTTCCGCATTGTGCCCTCTAGTACAGGAAGCAAGCCGCCAGACTGTTAATGTAGCATCGTTTACCTCCAAAGCACATTCTCACGTTCTCATCAGGCCTGTCATATCAAAATGAGCCTTGCTGAAGTCAGACAATGAAGCACGCTTAGAACACTTTGCCGAAATTTCATTCACATTGCATGTTCGCCATAACTTTATTGCCCTCCGGGGGAAAATAAGTGGATTTTCATTACTGTAGGCTGTAGTTCAGGGAACTGTTTAGCGGGAGAAAGAGGTGCAACAGAAGTCCACGCAGATCGTTCCGTGAGTGAGCAACCGGACACTCCTCTGCTGAAAGTAGCCATAAAAATGAGAGATCTTTTTTCCCGCGCTTGATCACAGATCGAGTTGTGTGCAGGGGGGGGGGGCGGGGATGTGATGTCGTTATCGGCACTGGAATGGCTGTGCCCGGTTCCACACACAGTGGTTTCGGCGTGTTGTTGACATAACCGGCGTAGCAGAAACAAACAGCAGATAACTGATAACACAGATCACTACAGTCATCCTCCGGAAGGGATCCTGAATGGAACACCTAATACTACTGAACTTTAAATCATCCCTGAATGTCAACTACATTGTTATTAATTAACATACAGACAGTGACTTACAGTTTTGACCTGCTGGACATTTTATTCCAGATTGTCAAGAGCACAACAGCAGAGCCATTCATGGGACTTGATGCTGTATACTTCAGGTCTCTTTTCACAGCTGTGATTTTCAACATCATGCCATCTGATCCATGCCTCTTGAGATTTAGAGTCATTCTTAAAAGGACAAGACAACTGTGTGTAAAGACATATTCATTCCAGCTTTGAACTTTAATATCCATCCATCCATCCATCCATCCATCCATCCATCCATCCATCTTCTGCTTATCCTGGTCAGGGTTGAGGAGCCCAGGCATGATACAGTCCAAGGCTATAGTACTCCTAAAATCATATGCCAATCCTACACGTATCAAGCACATGAGAAGGAAAAGGTAAGGAAAATTTCCTTTGTGGTTTCTATACAAATTATTTAAATCCATGAAAAAGTTCCTTAACACTAGAACTGGTGCAGTAGCACATAAACCTGAAAGTATCACTTCATTGCAGGGATGTGAGACTGTTCATCTCAGAGATGTTCCACCATTTTGTATTTTCTAGTTTCCCTTGGACTGAGGTCTGATCGCTAGGGTGCCTGCCAAATGCATATGTTACGTTTGTCAAACCATTCAGTGACCGCGGTGGTGCTGTAAATGAGGCCATTCTCATTCTAGAAGGTTCCACTCCCACGAGGACAGAAACACTTCACAGTAGGATGAATGATCGCCCCGAACAGCTCCCTTTTTCATTCATTCGATTTCCTAGGAGTGCTTATCTAATACAGGACCACGTTGAGCCTGCAGCCAATCCTGGGAAGTGCAAAGTCGAGGGCAGGGGAGATGGCATGCTGGTCTATTATAGAGGATGCACACACAAACACACACACAATAAGTATAATGGTACAGCTAAATCGCACATCTTTGGGCTGTATCAGATAACCAGAATACCCAGTGGAAACCTGTGTAAAAATAGGGGAACCTTCAAACTCCACATGCTAAGCCAGAGCAGCAACTGGAAGCACAACCCTAGAGGACTGAGACTACCATTTCACTGACCAAGCCACCTCTGGAGGTTTGAGGCTACCGTTCAACTGACCAAACCACCTCTAGAGGCTTGAGGCTACCGTTCCACTGACCAAGCCATCCCTTTATATTTGGTAATACTAAATGATACCCAATTTTCTTCTGAGTGAAAAAAGAAACAATTTTCCATCTCTGTGCATGTCAGAATAATAGAGCGCATTTAGAACCCTGTATCTCCATCAGTCTTGTTGCTTAGAAGTAATGGACTTTATTCGGCCCCTATATAAGGCCTAGACACAGATTATACATGTTATAGGTAGGCAAGGAAATCATTTTCTTCTTCCATTCGTGTACGTTACTGAAAATTTCACCGTGTTACTTGTTTAGACATTGAGCATTTTCATTTTCATACACAGAGATGTTTCAGTCTTAGTTGTCTGGGGGCAAAGCTGCTTAAAGGCAAATTTAGGGAATCTAGGAGTATGTATTCATAGAGGCCCCCTAAAGAGGTCAACTGAAGACCCCTGAGAGGTATTACGAACAGTGCCATTGTATCAAGGACACTAGGGCCCCTATTTTGCACTGGCGGAAAGTGCGACACACTGGTTTTGCTAGTTTCGTACCAGTGCATTCCTCATTTTCATGCCAAGCACGCGGTTTTCAAAATAATGATGATTTTGTGCGCGCTCCCCGCTCGTAGGAGTGGTCTTTTTTAAATGAGGTGTGACTGGGCGCATTTTTGGCACGTTGCTATTTTAAGACAGTGAAATGACATTGCGCTTTTGACCAACAAAAACCACGTCTAAAGTCAGTGGCATATTATTAAACGATATTTAAGTGGCGCATTTTAGAAACGTGCTGGTACACGATGCTCGTTACAGACACAGGTACACACTTGAAGTGCACTAATGGTTTTTTGTTATTTTATTTTATTTAATTCATATACGTTTTATTATAGGTTACAACTTATTCCCAAACCTGCGTCACCTTGATAGGCTTAGGTGGACCAGTGGTGCTCCCGTAAATGATTTGCTCCCGCCTTTTCACTTTGCGCATGAGCACATCTGTTTCCTCGGCTGAAAACCGATCTGGTTTGCCAGGTAAACACGCCATTATAATAACAATCCGCCGTAGCTCAAGTGCCCCTGCCTTTTAAAGGTGAGGTGACGTGCCATTCTGATTGGTTTATTGCATGTTACACCCAAAACACACCTCTGAATAATTAAGAGAGTTAGCACAACCTTTTTGTGCCTTGCGCTGATGTGAAGTCTGTTTTTTCCACCGCCAAAATAGCAAAATGGATTTGGACTTTGTGTTAGATCATCAAAATAGAGCCCCAGGTGTCTGCCTCCATTCTGAGGCCTGCCAATCTGTGACAGTTATGTCAGTCTACAGTGACTGTGGACCCAGAGCATTCGATGGCTGTCTGTGACTAAAGGCGGTCTCCAACACAGACGAGGCCGGGCCATATTCTTAAACTGCACCAGTTATCGATAGTCGTGTTGACTGCACCATCAAATGAGCTGTTAAACTTTCTCCACAGTCCGTTGTTCTAGCTGAATTCACAGCATACTTCAAAATTTCCTCATTATGCCATTATTAACTACTCATGTCTTCGAAGTCAAGTAGTTCATTATTTAAACTGGAGCCAGGTGGTAATTAGCTATTCCTAAACTCAAACAATGGTATAAGTCTAGCCATGAGCAGAGCTCTGCCAGACTTACACCTTAGTTTCTTCCAGGATTGGTTGAAACTGCCAGACTTCCTGCATCAGTAATCTGATTTCAAAATAGCCTTTACCCCATGGTTATAAAATTAGGTTCTCTTATACCTTCTGGCCTCACTTTTTATTTAATGTCAGCTGTTTTGTTATTTTCCTGCAGTGCTGTTTCATATCTATGATTAATGGCTTCTCTTACATACTTGTGTCCATACATTACATTTTGCTTCCGAGGGAAGTCCCGGCTAGCATTATTAGCATGATAGGCTTCTCCATTTCTTTCCTAATGCAGGTGATTTATTTAAATCTCTGGCTAATGCATGCGAAGAAAAAACAAAATTAACAGACTTTGCGAGTTATATTCGGCCAGCTTTAAAATAACACGTAAAGCTTCAGTATGGTGACAGGTGACAAATTAAAATCACTGTTGCCTTTCCCGGTTTGAGCCATACAGCCGGCCGGTGTCCCTAAACAGGGCAGGAATCCTTAAGGCTCTTGCTACGCACTGAGAATAGCTTTTCGAGTTCATATTAATGAATTGAAACCGTGCTTTCATTTGTTCCATGATAAGAATGGACTATTGCCCAGTTACAAGCAATTATGAAGCAAAGTTCTGTTTCTGTGTATCTCATTACCGATTAAACGTAAAGGTCAGGCCAGAACATAAGGGCATCGTCATACTTGGCTTCACGTTCTACAAATTACTTACTATACTTCAACGCCCACTTAATTGTCTTATGAACAGTTTAAATGCCCCAAAACATATGCGCGCAGGCAGCTGGGATGCGGGGAACTGGTGAGACTATCCAGCCCTAAGCGGGCATCGTTATTTAACGCAGCCGTGGTTAATGATCCACGTTAGGCAGCCTTATCTCAACAGTGAGCGCACGTCGTCAAAACTCGAGAGTGGCTGGAGTTAGAATTCGCCGCAGAAGACATGCGGCTCAAGTCACGGCGGGTTTATTAGCTGCAGTGGAAATGAGTTTAAAGAAACCAAAGTTCTGCTGGATACAGTCCAGGTGCCTTTGTTTCATATTTTATATTTTTATTAATCTGCTGACTTTACATCCATCCATCCATCCAGCCATCCCAGCTTTTTCAGTCTCAGTGAATAACATTAAATGACTTCATGCATATCATGCAGGTAATAAATAAGCAATTAGATGGCAGTGTTTCGATTTGATTTGTACCTCCCTGGGAGACGACGGTGCAGTTTCACCGGAGGCGAGCTTCTAGGGTTTTTCATGTTTCAGGAGAGCCCGTTCTCCGATTTAATTGGTTGAAGACAGCAGTCAGAAAACAATAAGGGTGGTGTAATGACAAGACCTCGGTTCAGTGTTTGACAGAGCACACTGGCGCTTAATCTCTGAAAATAAATTTCTGGGAGCTTGGCACTGGCTGTTCATCACAATCATAAAAACCAAAAGTGAGTGACGTTGAAAATGAAGTCAGTCAGTCAGTCTAGGCAACGTAAGCCATGATGGGTTTCCAACTGGAACCGGTTTAGTATTCTTCTCAAAGTGAGTAAGTAGCTTTCTCTCATTTTGGTACGTCTTGCAGTTAAGTCCTCTGGAAACTGATAACCTTGGGACCAGTTCCTCAAGTCCTATTTTCAGATGGGCTTTTTGGAACTGTGAACCAGACTGTCCTGAAGTTGACTGAAATCTCTCCAAGGTGCTGCCAAAAAGGGTGTAAAATGAAATGCCACTATTCAAACCAAAGCTAACGTTTTCCATTAAAGGGCTCATAGAACATGTGGGTGGTAAAACATAATGATTTAATCGCTGCACATCTAACGGCTGTTTACAGCGGTATTTGGGAAAGTTTCTGGTCCAAGTGGTGGAGAATTTAACTAACAGATACCTACGGATAACTGCTCCAAGAATCAGTGAAGTGGTTGGCAGGGAAGGTTTCCATTTTATGGAGCGAAAGAGATGGGGGACCCCTGGGGCAGAAAAGTCTAGAAGCGAGGGAGGGAAGCCGAACAAACCAAGCTCTGGACAGATGTCCAAGGACACAACAGGGAACAAATACACACATTATACATATACGTCAACACACAGAACAGGCTAGATGACATCAGTAAAACTGGGTTTACTTTGTAAGTGACGTACAGACCCTCAAATTAGTGAGCCTTAATTTTAAAATGACGCCTTGGCGAAAAACATGGAGAACAAATTTAACATCCGTTGTAGTGAATTAACGTGAAATGAAGGTTTCAGCAACATTCTAACTAAACTATTGTGTCATTGTACATGTTTTGAAGAATGAATGAATGAATGAATGAATGAAGGAAAGATTCTAGTAAAGTTATTTGATTCAGAGGCACTGGGTATTCCAGCACAGGAATACTTTTAGGGTGTCACTGGAACATTCTCTGGCTTTGTTGTGTCCACTTCAGCGTCTGGCTTTTTCAGTGAGGTTACTCATGTCATATCCTTAAGGGCTTGTGAACGGAAGATGAGGAAGGGTAGAGGAATTCCTGTGAACAGCTCACACAGGACCACAGAGGTGAGAGCTTCGTATAAATATCTTGAAAATCTCCTTTAAACTTTTCTTGTTTGTGAAAACATCTCCAGCATGGTGGCCGAGGAAAGCACATTGTCCACGGGCAAACCTGGCTTCTCATTACCTCCATATTTCTCCTCAGCTTTTTCGTACCACTTGCTAACACCGCTGACCGCTGAATCAGAATGATCCTCCTAACACTGAGAGTACAGCTCGGTCAGGCAATCAAACCCTCAGTCAAGTTTCCTACGTATAGATGTATGTGTGTGACACAGAGAGAGGGACAGGTACAGTAGACCTCCTGCATCTCTTTTTAATACATTCATTTTTATTATGCATTTTAAAAGCTTAAAAGCAAACGTGAATATGAAAGCAAGCAGTCATAACACTGTCACAAAGAAATAAAGTCGACATCATTTGTTCTATAAGAAGATTATTATGGAAAACGAATTGTGAAAAAGATAGTGATAGACTTTAATAAAAATTCCCATTCTTCTATCGCATTTCCCGGCGAAGCCATTTTCACTATGTAGTCATGCCTGGTCTTATTTGACTTGTGTAAAGCTTCTCAATTTCTCTGTCAGTTCCCCTGAAGTAACTGGGGAATGATTCACATGTACTATATCAGTCCAGCAATCTGGCTGACGGTGACATATTTTGACCTTTGACCCTTGCCTCCATCACAGTGGCTTAAAGGCCCAAACTGCGATTAAACAGGCAGTGGGTGTTTTAAATACAGTCCTCTTTTTGAAGAATTTACAAGATCGTGTGACATTAACTAGGTACATTCAGGTGGCAGTTAAACGTGTAATACTGTAAAGTCAAATTAAATAGCAATTCTTTCCAGGGGTCTACTTCAAATGAGATATTTGAACGTTACGGACTGTAATTTTCCCCCTCGGTTATTTTCTTACTCATTTATTGTCTAACTTTAGAACTCCATCCACTGGAAACAACTGAAATTTTGAGCACAGAGAACAGCAAGACAGTATGGCTTTTTCATGAAATTAAAAAGTTTGAAAATTTTATAATTTCAATAGTGGTATTATTCTTTGATGGTGCATAAAAATAAATATGAATTCAGACGTCAATAATCACAAACACATCTAGAGTCACTGAGTATACTCAGCTTCACAAGAGTGCAATTTCATATAAATACATGATAAATGACTTAACAGCATGAAAAGCACAACAGTAAAGGCAGTCAATTAATTGCAGTCATAATTGTCTCTTGTGAATCACTTTTAATTTTTTTTTTTTTTTACTTAAGTGGAACAACGCTAAAATGATTTAGAAACACTTACAAATACAAAGGCTGCTTTTAAAATACTTGTTGCACAAAGATAATATGAAAACGGGTGGCAGAGTTTCAAGGTTTGCTTCTGCTTTTGGAAGTAGTGTGGTATGGGAGTTGAATTTGGATAAACAATTCAGATTAATTTTGTACATTTTAACCCCCGCCTAAGATGAGCCACTTGCCTGGCCAGTCAGGCGGCAGAGAGGCGAGTCTGCTCTCTGTCGGCTCCAAATGCCGATGTTTCCTTTTCCTTCGTGCCTGGAGCAACACCGGAGTCCTACCACGACAAACGGGTGGAAGTCGCCTCAGACGTGCCTCAGACGCTCCTCAGACATGCTGACACAGCAGGGTACCATGTCCCTCCCCATAATACCAGCTATGCTCCCTCACCAGAACTCGGTTGCCTGCCAGTAAGCTGCTTTCCCGTCCAATTATATATATATATATATATGAGAATATAGCCTGGCTTTGAACACCTGTATCGACACACCCAGGAATTATATGAAGCCCCACCATCATCCGTTCTCAAAAGTCGCAATGCAGCTACGGTTAATGAGTTACCACCCGAACCTACAGAACTTTGTTTGTTTGTTTTTTTTTTTTCCCGTGCGCACTTTTAAAATTTCATTTGCATAATTTTTTAATTTGCATAATTAATTTTTCTTTTGTATTAGCTTGAATTTTGTAATTAGTACACAGAAAATTAGGACTCTGTACAAATAAAGAGGACTAAAACTGAAAATAATTAAGGAAGAAAATGCATTTTAAGTGCAATTGTTTTAATTAAAGGAAGACCTCGCTAGGTTGTACACTTTTCAGTGTTTGATAGGATACTTCTTGGTGTCTGAATCGCTGTGCCGATAACGGACTCAAATTGAAAGCTTGTGGTAAAAGATGCATAACTATAGAAGTTTTTTTTGAATATCAACATGAGTTCACCTTTGATTGAGTATTCTGACGCTCACTGATTCATTAGACAATACCAAAGGTCACGTTGACCAGCTGTCTTTAACAAACACTTATGTTTACATGGGACGTGTTTAGAACAGAGTCAATTATATGTGATGTGTTTTACCATAATCCCTTTTCGGTGGAATATGTTTCCAAGGAAATATGATTTACTTTGTGGTCTGTGGAGACAAGTCAACATTGCTTCATGGACTGCAGGGCAGATAATGATTATTAAAACCACCGGGGACTGTTGTCCTGGTGTGCTTTTGTGTTTATTCAATAACCTGTCAAATGTATTTAGACACACTCTTAAGGGTAATAAATTAATATTGGCTATTTTCATGTATAGCAGTGTATGTTTAGAGGTTAATCATTTCTTAATGTCACCTGGTGATCAGATCAAGATAGATTAATCAAGATAGAGTATTAGAGAGCCGTACAGGAACAAGGGAGGTACGTAAACAGGTAGAGGATGCCTTTGACCCAGCTCCAGTGAGAAGGCATCAGAAACTTTGCCAGTACTGCTGTTGCAATTTCCCCATTATACCTGTGTGGCAAAGACAGCCACAGATATTCTGTGACATGCCCTTGTATAATCTGGAATACTAGGGACTTTACTTAATGTAATAGCTGGGAAATAATGAGACAAAGATTGCACCACATCAGGACTTATAAAGGAAACATACATGTTTTAAAAATAAATAAGAGCTCGTAAGATTTCAGCAGACATTTAATGCTAGTAGTCTGAGGGGTTATCGTTTAACTGCCAAGGTACATGCTCCTTGCAGGCGACCATATTGAAATGGTGTTGTTTTTAAGTGCATCAACATTGCACTGCACCTCCTTCCTGCAGTTTTGACAGCCATCAATGTTCACATATTACAAATGCAGTGTACCAAGGTCCTTTTTTCTTTTCACGAAACTTCCTCACCGAAAACTAAAGACTGTCCCTTACAGACATTACTTCTGGATTTCTGTGAACTTTTTTTTTAATTAAAATTTTGTTCCTCCAAGAGAGTGGTTCACCGTCAGAATTCGTTACGTGCAACATGGAAACAACAGAAACAAATTATAACCCTTTCCTCCAGCCGCTTTGTGTAGAATTAAAATAATATGTTACGTTCGACAAAGTGTGAATCTATATAATGATGCTTTTTGCCTCTTTCTATCAATTTAACTTTACGTCTGTAATGACTACGTTCCGTGTCTTCCAAGTGAGTTTGTGTTTTGTTTAACTTGACTGTTAAATTACATTTACATAAACATTACAGTCCTCAGCCACTTGAAACTTGGTTTAGTTCCAGCTTAAATTAACATCTCCTGAAAACAGAACTACTGGAGAAAGCACACTTCAGCAAGCCTATTTGAACAAACTCATCCAGTGCTTATCAAACGCAAATATGCACTTTAGCAAATTGTGTTTTTTAATCCTTAAAAATTCAATTAAATGAAATAATTGTGAGTTCCATCTTCTATCTGTTGCTAAGTTACTGACTTCAGGGGAGGTTATTGACAATCAAATATGTACTAAGACAATGTGCTTTCTGGTGGCAAAATGGTAGTTTATCTTTGTGGAAAATGAAAACATCTATATTTATATTGTCATGTTTTGTAATTAATTGTTATGTTGGATTAGACCAACACTACAGACATCCATCCATCCATCCATCCATCCATCCATCCATCCATCCACCCACCCCGGAATGCATGTTAGTCCTTTATAAATGAAACACATATTTCTTAATATCTTGGTTGTAATCCATTTAATGAAATGCACGTTTTCTACTATGCCTGCATTGCAGAAAATATGTAGAACAGAAATAAAAATTGTATGAAATGCACATTGCAAGTTTCCTCGTATAATTAAAACTTAAAGGGTAGTGTCTACAGTAGTTCCTGCTGAATGCTGTTGTTTAATATTTAAACTGCTGTAATAGAACAAAGCTATTCGTTATTTTTAAAACACATGTGGTCTGTTAATCTGCCTTAAACATACTTAGTGCTCAGCTAAATGTTTGAGCGGGACTCGCATTTTGTTTTACACACTAAAATATGAAAAAAAAAGGAATACACAACCAAAATTAATCGAGTCAAAGGAGAGCAGATGCCACCATCACTTATGTTTACAATTTAAATAAGTGCTACCACATGAGACCAACTCTACACAAGCAAAGCAAATATAGAGAGAACAAGAATGAAGTCTCTTTAAGTTTGATATAAGTCTGAACCTGATTACCTCTGTCAGAGCTGGCAGTGTAAACGTGTGACACTGCAAGAATGAGAACACCTGCGGTTTCCATCAGCGATGGTGTGCTCGCCAGAACCTTCGGAGTCCGTGTAATGAAGTGCTGTTTGTTCACCGTCAACGCGGCAGATGGAGAGATGGCCTCCCCTGCAGTCGTCAGCAGCCTTCACGCACGGCGACGCTGGGAATGCCATTCATGAAGATGACGTTAACCAAGATAAATCACCCACCGGCCCAAGGAGCGGGAAAGCATCACAGGGCAGGCCGAACTTTCTGCAGAAACAAGCC
The DNA here is from genome assembly GCA_009936485.2 of Gymnarchus niloticus. Classification (NCBI taxonomy): domain Eukaryota; kingdom Metazoa; phylum Chordata; class Actinopteri; order Osteoglossiformes; family Gymnarchidae; genus Gymnarchus; species Gymnarchus niloticus. Next base: position 27,441,626 of record JAACJT020000001.1, on the reverse strand, counting down.
AAACTGCCATGCAAATTTCATTATTGTTCGTCTGGAATAATAATACTACTACTACTACTACTAATAATAATAGCTATCGTTATTATAAGAATATTTATTATTCTTATAATGATTTGTTTTGTTGTTATTGTAACACCTATGTGTCTGATTGTAAACCGTAAATCCGAGCGTTCTTCCTGACATTTATTTAAATTACGTTTTTATTTTCTTATTGTTTTTCCCCATCACCAGCTACCATAAAGCTGTGCATTGTGATAACGCAATGTCCCCATAATTTACTGCACTTCAACCTTACAGAGCATTGCTAAGTTTTATAAGATCGATGTAAGATTTCCAATGGTCTGGAATCTGGTTTGTGTTGATGAACAACCACCTAGCTGTTTACCGGCCCTGTGATGGGCCCACAAGTCCTCTTTCCCCCTCCCCGGCTTGCTCCTTCTCCTTTATGCCCCGGAGGAGCTAATTGCCAATGGGTGCCAGCTGTGGCTCCTCCCACATTCCACCCAGGTTGTGTGGAATGTGGAACCCGATTAAGGAGAGCCATGGGCTCTGGGGCTGAGGTTCGGGTGATGAGGGGGGCGTGGCACCTCCAGATCGTCGGAATATATATATATATAAATACACACCTTTTTGTACAGAAAAAAGTAAAATCAGAGTATGGTGTAGGCAGACACCTCCTTACTTTCATGGTTTCTGGCTTTCATGCACATTCTTTCACATGCATTTTCAAAAGTGTTTCAAATATGAGATAAATATGTAATAAACATGTCTTTTTTAAGCACAGAAAATTCACGGCTCATTTTTCTTTGTTTAAGAACGAGGCTTACATTGAGGGCAGTATTGCACGCTGGTGAGGTAGCTAATTTATATGCAAGCTGTTTTAAAGCTCAGTCTGTCTGTGACCAAATGAAAAGGCCCACACTATTTGGATGAGCTCCTTCGTAAAATGAAGCTCTCGGTTATTCTCATCTGTCTCATTGTGCATGTTGCACAAATTTCTTTCCACAAAACACGGCTTTTATAGATGTCTGATAACATCACCCGGAAGGAAAACTCTGCATAATTTATTTTCTAGCATTTATTAAACGCCTTTAAAAAAGTCATAATTACAGAACAGCATTACCAAAGGCACAGACTCTCTGGTACCCTGGGGAATTTACTAAAGCGTGAGATTTTCTTAGGTTCAGTCAGCTATCCAGTCAGCTAGCTGGCTGATTTGTTGAACAGGAAGACAAAAAAGTGATGCCTACCACTGGATGCATTTTAAATAGCTGTCCTTAAAGAGCAACACCATAATAATTCCCATTTATGCAGAGTTCTCCATGTATCTCCATATTCCTCTGTGGTAGTCATGTGACCTTTGTCCTCTCTTTGTTATTTTACCTTGCAGTCATGCCTATGAATAAAGTCAACCTCGTGGATTTCGGACGTATTAAAAACGTAGAATATTGTGAAGATATCAGAACACCTTCCTGTCATCTCCACATCTCCACTCTCCATCCGGTACAACACTGGGCCCATCTCCTCCTGTCATCATCAGAACTGTCATCATAAATTCCATGGCTGACAAACCTGTGTCAGGCAGTCCCTCCTCCCCAACATGTTTAACACCCCCCCAGTCCCATCCTGACACATTCCTTTTAAAACAATATTTTGGGTATGCTTACAATATGTTCCTGTTCAGCCTCCATTTCCACAACCCCCATAAGGAAAGCTCATCATGTTTTATTCATTTCATCACCACCCGTTTGCATTTAATAAAACTCACATTCTGCTCTTACAGATTTTCCACTTAAACTGATTTATTAACAAAGCTTGTCAACCTAGAAAAGGCATCTATTTCTGACAGGCAATAAACAAATTGGCTTCTGAATTTTTTTTTTTTTATTTGTTTATAAATCAAATATTAAATATTCTCTTGAGGGCAATATTTCACAGCATGTGTGCATGATTGTGTAAAGAGATATGTATTAATGATATCAGTGGCCGATTAAAGGAGGAAAGATCTGTTTCTGTGATGTCACAAATATAACTCTGTCGTGCCAAGCAGCTTCTTCAAGGTTCTTCTTGCTGGATAGTTTAACGTAAACGATACTCACTCCCAAATCATTACTGTTTCATGTAGAATTATCTTGGACATAAACAGGTGACCTTTAGCATGCATAAAGAGTGGAGATGAGGCTATTGTCAGTGAACAGTCATTCCTTTTTACATTACTAAACCACAAGAATTAAGGAATTGTTTTCCCGAAATTTTCTTTTATGTGCATCTAAAATGATTGTACTTTTTGGGATTGCATGCGATTTTGCTTAAATGAGTAGTTATTTTGCAGGTTTTAAGAGTTAGGAATGGCATCCTAACTAACCTGAGCATCTGGGGCCAATTGGATCTTGAGAAAGGGGCGTGGTTTCAATTTACATATCATTATGCCATTATGGTATCTAATAGTTCAGAATAACAAATAAAGTAAAAAGGAGGAAAATGACCCTACAGAAAACAGCACGGTGCATCAGTGGCACAGAAACCTTAAACGTACATTAATTTAATGTTTACCAGGAAGCCTCTTCCATCAGTTAAGACTTTCAGATATCTCTAAAGTCATTTGTGCACATCCATTCGGCTGTAGCCTTGAAAACTGCTTCTCGAGTAATGGTAACCTACGTTTATTTAAAAAAAAAACAAAAAACTTGTACCTCAGGAAAGTAGTGCTTGAAGCATCCAGGTCTTGATAAGGTATGCCAAAGAAATGTTTCAGGCGTATACTCACCATAAATTATACAAGCTTCTATCAGACATCCTAGGGAGCAGCCAGTGATTACTCTGACTATGATTGTTATTTTGCTCTCCTAATTAAACACATTACGATAACTTGAGCATGTTTTCCACTTAATTAACAATTCAGTAAAGTGTCGACAGGACGAAATGGGTCATTTTTATTTACGGATGGCTATGGAAATTTGTTTCTCTTATGTGATTCTCATCTCCATTTTACATCTATCCAGCATATATAATTAATCACCGAATCACCGAATCATGCGAACATAGTGCTGACTTATAAAATGTGTCTTATTTCTCAGATTTTTCATTTTCTTTTTGTCTGTGTCAATAAAAAGAATCAATTCCCTTCTATAAATGGGCCTGAAATGGGAGAGATGGGCGAGAAAATGGAGAGGGAGGGTATGCAGAACTGTTAGGGCAGGACCTACAGGGTAGCCATGGGGAGCTATTGCATGACCATCGATAGCCATGAACCCCGGCCTCCCTAGATGAAAGTTCGTTTTAATAACTTGTAACGCGATTGGTGGCAAAAAGTTTTATTTCAAACGTGCCCTTCTTTGACAACAGCTGGCCTCAGCATTCGCCCACCCATCTGAAATGGTGTAGAAGCAGCCCTAAGAAGTTTGGAGTGTAGCATAACATAAGAGGATCATTTGGGGTTTCTGACACACTGACTTCACTGGAAACGGCCTCCGGTAAACGGTAGAGGTGATGGAGCCAGAACTCCACAGACAGGTGTACTGGATGACACCGAAAAAAGAGATGCTCTGACATGATCTAAGAGAAGCTCGGATTGTACGAGACGGCTCAGCCAGAGCACAGTTCCATCGCCTTGCTATGGGCATCGAGTTACATGCAGCGAGACCCCCCCCCTTCCCACATTCCTTCACACATCACTGGATCAGCAGCACACGGCGCTAAAAGCCAGCGTGTTTTGGCAGAATCACACATGTCGCCGTTTTGCCGGCAGCGCATTACGGCAGAGGCCGTGCTGAGCGCCCATTCTGCTTGCCTCGGTGTCTGCTCTCACCCCCCCCACACCTCCCCCCACCCTCGCTCCTGCTGTGGGCCAGCTGTTCCCTGGATCCGTGCCCAGCTGCCTGTAGGGTGGGTGCTCTCGACCGCTCAGATCGGCGGCTTTCCGCAGACTTCTGCTTGGCCAGAAGGCGTAGTGGAAATGCGTGCAGACCGAAAGTCAGAACGCTATTCTGGCTCTTTAAGTTGTTAAATAGCTTCCTGTGTTTCACATCCACTAGCATACAGCTGTATAACCGCACACACACACACACACACACACACACACACACACACACATAAAGAATAAATAAATCTAGTGGCTCTGACTGACATCTCCAGGAATATTCTGCACTGCACGGCAAATGAAAGGCAAGAAAGCATGCGTGTAACCAAAGGAGTGGAAGAGGAACACACATTTTAATCTGCACTTCAGACATATGACGCCTCAGGCCAAAACAAAAACAAATCGAAACATCAAGCACCACAAAACAAGATGAATAGCAAGCACTGGGGTAGTATGAATTAAGCCGTCTCTTTTTCTGCAGACTGTGACACTATCGTTCAGGGAGTGCTCTGTCTTGGGTACAGGGTAGGTCTGAAAAGGTACCCATGGCATATGATCGTGACAATCTAGTTATTAAGATCATAAACTTGGAGGCGTATGACCTGACCCCAGCGAGGATCCTCTGCTGTAAGTACTTAAGAACCCAAGTTTGAAGGACTCGATTTTAATTATTTTATCTACTAAATACAACTGAGTCTGTTAGATAGGACAGAATGTTCAAGTGACTTAACATGGTAATGAAGTGATGAAGGTTGTGCGTGAGTCCAGTTAACAGAGTCCGCCAGGTAAAATGCTACACAAGTGGACTGTGCCTCACAATAAACTGAGAAGGAAGAATGTTTATTCAACGTACAATAGAAAGGCTGCATTCTGTGAAAAAAAAAAAAAAAAAAGATTGAGGAGGTTGATTTTGATAGAATAATTGTTATGCCATCTATATTCTTTCTTCCTTGCATGATCTTCATCATGCATACACTTACAACTTCTAACCACTTACCCAGGTCACGACTGGCAAGAGCCAATCCCACACACAAGGCTGGGGTACACCCTGGATGGGAAGCCAGTCCATCCCAGGGCACAAGACTGGAGTACACCCTGGATGGGATACCAGTCCACCACAGGGCACAAGGCTGGGGTACACCCTGGATGGGATACCAGTCCATCACAGGGCACAAGGCTAGGATACACCCTGGATGGGATGCTAGTCCATCACAGGGCACGAGGCTGGGGTACACCCTGGATGGGATGCTAGTCCATCACAGGGCACAAGGCTGGGGTACACCCTGGATGGGA
>JAACJT020000001.1:27395615-27430639 GCA_009936485.2 Gymnarchus niloticus | reverse complement strand
ATATTTTTTTTTTTTTTTTTAAACTTTTTACTTTTAACCCAGAAAGGCTTTTAAGTTTTTTGTTTATTTTGCGGACGTTTGTTAATGATTTTTTTTGTGTTCTTTGGATCAAAGCCAGTTTTTCAGATAGGTGGGTTTTTTTTTTTTTTTTCAAGCTTTTTACTTCTAACGCAGAAGGGCATCAAAGTTGTACGTCTAGTCAGCTGACGTTTGTTAATGATTTAATTGCTGTGCTCAGAATCAAAGCCAGTTATTCAGATAGGTGCGATTTTTTTTTTTAATTTTATATTTCAAGTCATTTTATTTCCGTCACTGACTCAGCCATTTTTCTTAAACATTAAAATTTATGTGTGCCTCCCTTCCTCAAGTTATTCCCAAGACTGTAAATTTTAATTTATGACACAGAGCAGGGTTTTTCAACTTGGGGTCCATGATGAGCCCCCTGGGGGTCCGCTGAGCTGCTGCAGACGGCCCACAGAGACGTTGTATATATTGATGAAACACCAGTTTATGCAATGCAAAAAAATATTACAAGAGCAAAAATATTCAAAGGGACCTTCCCTGTTCAGAGCAAAAACATTCAAAGGAGAAAGAATGTTCCCTATTTCATACCGGGTCATTAGTGGTAGTGGGTCCCTGGATCTGCTCTATTTTCATATGGTGGCCTCAGCTTAAGAAAGGCTATGACCCCTAATTTCAAGTATATCTAGCTGCCGTAAATTGGTAAGGGCTGCAAATTGTCTTTTGTCGTGGTTAATGTTGATGGAAAATTAATTGACTTTTCAGGAAAACAAGCGAGTAACCTTATCTTGATGGTCCACAAACCTGTAGGGCTAAGAATGGAGCAGTTAGGGGGTGCTAATTGGGTATGATTTATTTACAGTCTCAGTAGCACTTTTGATAGAAGAGGGAAGCATCGCCGATGTATGTTGAAATCATTGCAGGGAACTGTTGACAGGGCTCTTACACTCTTACCTGCTTTTCTTTTTTAATTGTTTTTGCATTTTACACGGATGAAATGTGAAAAATAATTATGATGATGATACCGTCGCTGAAGATCTCAACTGCTATAGTAATCAAGATGTAATTAGATATAATTAGTAAATACTATATAATTGCATGCTTACTAAATAATACTATTTACACTAAGTGGTCAGTTAATTGGGTACACCTGCTTGTCGATGCAAAGTGGGAGTCATGTGACTGTAACTGAATTCGTACAGCATGTCGGCAGGGTGGAGAGGTTGACTTACTTTTCGGTTAAGTGTAAGAATTACGGAGACTTCTGATGCGAGTGATTCCGAACATGGTGCGATGGTTGATACCAGACATGGTGGTTTCTGCGTCTCAGAAACAGCCGTCCATCTGGCTGTTTCTGGACTGTCATTGCATTGTCTAGAACTTATAGGGAGCGGGGCAATGAACCAAAAACATCCCGTCGATGGCATTTCTGTTGTCAAGTGTACCTTGTTAAAGAGAGCGGTCAGAGAAGAATGTCTGGACCGGTCAAAGGAAACAGGAAGGCCAAAAGAACAAAATAACACCTCATTATAACAGTGGCGTGGAGAACGGCCGTCTCTCAACACATAACTTATCTGCCCTTGAAGAGGCCAAAATTAGCCTTACCCAGTACTATCTACGTGTACTCAATAAAGTGGCCACTTTTTCTATGCATTATTAAACAAAAATTAATTTTGATTGGATTAAATTCTGAGAAAAAAAAACCAAAAAAACAAAAAAACATAGCTCTTTCACACTGAAAAAAATATCTGTGAATCAAAAAATTTAAGGAGACCAAAATCTCAATTTCAGCAATATGCGCCATAGAGAAGAAACGGCACTTTATGCCTTATGGATATATTCATAAATGTCTGTGTTTTCAACGGATCTCAGCGTCAAACATCAGGTAGCTTCTAGGATTTAGTGATTTGATGTTTGGTGAAATGCATCCACATTAATTCCTTTTCATAATCTACTTAAAAGCTTGTATGTGTCTAATTACAAGTGGAATGGATTTGTTGCATTCGGTTGATCTCCCAGCATTTACACTCTATGTGACATCAAGCCGTTAGCATTAAAGCTATTAGAAAAGGCAAACGATTGGAATAACAAAGGAGCCCCATGCTGATATGAAAGTATCGATATTGCAATCCATACAAATCAGGCTTCAACGATACACACGGCTGTGCTTTGAAAGTGAGCTGCAATGCCATGAGCTGGAAATGTGTTACAATCCAACGGCCATATGGTGGATTTAACCATTCAAAGCTGGGTGCCACAAATGGGAAAACAAGTTAAAGAAAAGAAAATAACCACCCATACATCTACTACAGATAGACAGACCAATGAAGGGTCTTCAAAGACAATTCTAGGGTCAAAGTTTCACCTGCTTTTTTACTGTGGGGACAATTCCTGAAGCAGAGCTCACAAATGCTCATGAAACTTCACTCTTTTGCTCCACAGCATTGAAAACAGTAAATTAATTCACCTGATGTCATACACTGTGCTGACATTATATCCATCAGTCTACTGTATATCTGTCCTAATGCTTTATGTAAATATGAAGAACATAACCAGTGTAAAGAGTCCAGACCCACCAGACCATCCGTGGATGGATGGATCGCATACACTGTTATTTAGAACGCTATTGAGTAAAAGCGGTGTGATTTGTCGAAGTTTAGCCCAGGGCCCCAGAATGACAAAGATCATGCTTTGATATTGCTCAGTTTTCTCCAGAAATGAAAACAGAACAGTTTTATTTACAGAATAGAAAGGTATATGTGAAATTTGATCAACAAATTAAATTTTGTTTATCAGTCACTATAGGGTTGCAGTACACTTTCTCTCTCTTTAATTTTTTAAATTTTAACTGTGATCTTGAGTACATTCTGTGGCTGGATACAACAGGCACAAAAAATGCATCAGCATGGTTCCATTTACGCAATAACTGGATGCACGTAACTACACGAGAAACTACAGAAGTACTTACTTAACCGTATTTTAGTGGCTTTGGTGGGGACTCGTTACAGCGATAACGGGCCCTTGGCGTGTGGCGGATTAAACCCTGTTGAGAATCATACATTCTTTTCATTACTCTAAGAGGAAGATCAGATTGCTCCTAGCTTGCATCAGGTGATTTAATTGGACACTTGCATGTCTGTCCACCTGTTGCAAGGCGTTGATTCCGAAGTCAGTTTAGCATCAACATGGAAAGTGTCAAAGTGTAATAATTCATTGGCCCTGATCATCTTCCCGTATTTGTATCAGGCAAACTAACTTAAACAAAATAGACAAAAATAATACAATATGTTTCATCAATATTTTCTGTAACTAGCAGTGTTAATTAACCCTGAAAGTTTATATTTGAGTCCTAAATGAATTAAGACTGCCAGTTCTGCAGTTTTTGGTTAATCTAGCTATTTGAATTTGACTTTTATCAGTATATTAAAAATTTATTATTTCAGGATTGTTTAAAGAATAAATATTTTGGCAGTAAAAATACGTCATGAATTTGCAGGGAAATATAGTGACAGGTACTCAGAGGTCATTTACCGGTAGCTGAATGACTTGGCGATGTACAGATTAAGTTTGCAGTCGTCTTAGATACTACTGGTATCGTTGTCTGTCAGCTCAGAGGCACAGGATAAACACATCCTGCCCGTCTCAGTGAATTAACCGAGGCACCTCAGGTCACTACAGCTGACTCTCGTCATTTTATCCCACGTCACACCATCACGACTATGCCTGGCTGTTATTACCAAGGGTGCGCTGTCTGAGCCAAAGCCGTAAAAATAAAATGCACAGCATCCTTGCCGTTTAAGGTTCAGCTTTGAAGATGGTGTACTTGCATACCAGGAGACAAGATATAGCAACAGGCAAACCATTAAAATTAATGTTTTCCACTAAAATGAACGAGATACAGCTGATGAACTGCTAAATTGGAGATGCTATAACAAATTCCGTTTTCTTTTGCCATAAAATGGGGTAAAAATGTAAAAAAAAATGGAAAATGATATTTCATTTTTTTATATATTATATTATGTTTGAGTGCACTCTGCTGTAGCAGTTCATGAATTTTTCTAAAAGGCACCATAATTGAATCCCAAGTGTAACTATTATTATGCGACCATGTTAATATTTTAGCTATGCATTATATGAAATAATAATAATAATAATATAATAATATAGTGTATCAGATTTCAAAATGTTTACCCACCGATGAAATCAGAAATGGTTCACAGGGAGATGATAAATCTTGTCACACTGTTGCGAGCTCACGTTGCCACAAAAGCAATAACTGGTTTTCATACCTGTGCGTGCGATAAGGAGCACATGCAAACAGATGCTTAAAATAGTCTTTAATGGTTGGTAAGTGTAATTAGTCTCTCTCTACAGGTTTCTTGCCTGTGGGAAGGAAATATGCAAATTAGGTTAATTGATCCCAGCTGAAATAAGCTGATGGACTAGGTCTGAACTGAACTTCAGTGACAGAAAGAATCAAATTAAGAAAGTATATGTAAGAAATTCTTCAGCTGACAGCATAATAAGTGTATGAAATTGAGATGTGTACTTATTAAAAATGGAATCAAAGTACAAATACTGCAGATCTCTCTGTTTATCGGGTCAAAGAATGAAAAGCACAACAGCATGAGTACAAGATTGCTTAGAGGGAAAATCCACAATCCAATAAATTTATTTGAAAATAAAATGTGTCAATCGACGAGGCTGCCCCTCCCTTTTTTCATAACAGCAAGGTTTCATGGGAAATTAAACCCGGGACGTGGTGGCTGGGGGGTGTCGTTTAATGAAAATGTCATCACATAAGGATGTTTTAAGGTGAGCATTTTAATAGGCAATTGACAACCAGAAGTTCACATCAACATGCAGACAAACCTTATCTTACATATTCCTCTTTTTTCTTTCTCAAAACAAAGTGCATCACTTAAAAATGCATAAAGTATAGCATATGGTTTATTATTATTATTATTATTATTATTATTGTGATGGCTGAAATTTTCTGATGAAGTCAAAACTGTGATCAGAGTTACTATGGTGGAATGGTTTCCGGGACAGATGACGGATGCTGGATGTTGTTGGGGTGATGAGGTGAACATGTCATTTTGCGATGAAATCTTGAAAAGCACCTCTAAACTGGTAAACATGGGTGGTGGCCTATATTACCAAAAAGGGAGACTGGACAGTGTATTCCAACTCAGCCAATAAGACTTCTCAGCCTCCTGGGGGCATCCTATGCCAAGGTCCTGAGGAGGAGACTCCATTCAATGGTCAAATGGTAGGTTCCAATCTGGCTGATTAATGGTGAACCAACAATTTTTCTTCACAGAGCTATGTGAAGGTTAATTGTAATATGCTAACACTGTTGAAATGTGCCTTGGAGAGTTGGTGAAGGTCTATGGCTGCACAGTCTTGCAGGAAGTTTAGTTACCGAGTATTGGCCTCAATTCCTGCTCCCATTGGTGATTTTTATGGATGGGATATCAAGGTACATCTGTGGCCAGAATGGTGTTCCTGTGTAGGGTTAGAGGTAAAATCCTTTCTATATGAAGAAGAGCTTGGTCTTTTGGCCTTATCCGACTCAAATCTACAACATGCACTTGAGTGGTTTGAATTCAGGTGTGAAGTGAAAGGGATTTAATACCTCCAAATCTGAGGCCTTAGTATTCTTGCGGATAAGTGCAGAGTGCTCATCTCAGGTGAAGGGAGAGTTTATCCCCTTTGTTAAGAAGTTAAGCATCATAGGACCTTGTTCATGAGGTGGATGCAGTTTTGTGACCTCTGAATAGTTCTGTGGTTGTGAGGCAGGAGCTAGCATGTTGGAAGATGCTCGCATTTTACTAGTTAATCTACGTTCCTGTCCCCATGTATAGTCATGGGCCGTGGGTTGTGACCAAAAGAACGTGGTTTTCCCTCAGTGTTGCCAGGCTCAATTTCGATGACAGGATGACTAGATCTGAGACCTGGAGTAACCTTTAAATAGAGCCACTGTTCCTTAGGAACAAGAGGAGTCAGTTGAGGTGGGAGCTGTTCTGCCACGTTCCACTGCAGGGAGGCCTCGGGGCAGATCCAGGACATTTTGGAGGGATTATAACTCCCAGCTGGTATCGCAATGCCCGGGGATCCCTTAGAACAACTTATAGTCTGTGGCCTTAGAAAGAAAGGTCTCATCTAACCTGTTTGGCATCCTTCTACGGGGAACCTCACCAAGAGAAACAGTCTAAAGATAAATAAACGGACGGAATATTGTAAAAGGAATTGAAATTGTTAGTGTAGAGTTGAAGCTGGACTGTGCAAGTACGGAAAGTGTATTAGCCGTTTATAGTCAGTTCAAAGACTGTTACTGAGAAAAGAAATCCAAGATGAATACCAGTTGCTTAAGCACACTATGTATTGAGAAACACAGTCCTTGTTCAGTCAGTTACTAATTTAATGGCTAATTCCAAAAAGCCCCTGTGTGATTATACATATTGGCAGGGAATTGAGGTATAATTGTTTTTACTGGCTTGCTAATTTCATGTGAACTAACACTCTGAAAGCCACTGGTTGCTGTATACCTTGGCTACTGGCTAACATCCTCCTCTCCGCTTCTATGCCAGGTGCTTGGGTACTCAGGAGGCTGGTTTCTACCAGCTGTTGAGGACGCTGAATATCAGCTCACCTCACATCTGTATTAGCTATGACAAGCAGCCTTTTGGTTAGCATTCTGTAAGCTGTGTGCGTGTGGGGGGGGGGGGGGGCTGTTTATAAGCTGAGTAGAGATGTGATGCGAGAAATTTATTCCAACTTCTACGACATTTCTTCACTACGGAGCACCATGAACACCGAGAAGTGGAGGACCCAGTGTAATTAAGCATTACTGGAACTCAATCCAAATTGTACTCTAAAAACTGTAATCAACTCTAATTATCTATGAAATACAGAGAAAACGTTCATAAAAATATATTCTGAAGGATATATTAACTTGAAATTAGAAATGAAAATATATTCTGAAAGTTTCGGTCATACACCATCATACATGCATTTTGTTTATTTCAGTAGACCATTATCAAACCTGGGTCACATTGTTCAAGTGTCAGGATCATAACTGTACTCAGTATCACACACTCATACACACAATGTCTTTATAACATTGTGGAAACGTTCCATTCGTTTCTCTGGTCTTGCCCTAATCCTAACTATGACAACCCTGACCCCAACCCAGCAAAATGCTAGACTTTTGGCTCTTTTGGTTTTTTAATTGCCTTCATAGGTTTTTAGAAAATTGAGTTTTCCCTTGTGGGGACAAGTATTCATTCCCCAAGGGGACACTGGTGAACATGAGAGCTGTATCCTGTATGTTCTAGGGGGTGGGGGGTAGTGCCCCGAGTTAATAGTTCTGGGCCCCTCACTGCCCCCCCCAGAAGGAAGTTTGTTGTATTATTGTGTGCTCCTCCTACAAAAATAACTGGCCCCAGTCTGCCCCCCCAAACACACTTTATGCGATCCAAAACCATCGTTATACAAGGAGCACTAGAGTTGGGACCTGGCAGAGAACTGAAATGCTATTTTTCTGAGACCCATCCATATACAGTCCCTTATATTAAAGTGCATTAATCAAAAGCAATCCATCCATCCATCCATCCATCCATCCATCCACTCTAAAATTGCTAGTTCACTGCCATGCTGTTAGATACCTGAAGTCTGTCTATGCAAACATAAATCATTATCACCCTTTTACAGCTATCACAAAAAGCTTATTTGGTTCCATATCTTGTTTTTGTTTAGAAATTGCAGTGTTTCATCAGCTATTTGGTGACAATAGTATTTACAGAATATTAAAATTTGTTTGCACTTCTGTAATATTTTAGAAAAAATACATTGCACTACACAATCGTCATCGTTTCGTTTTTTTTTTTTTTCTTTTCAGCAGATTGCTAACTGCAAATGTATTGGAACCCACAATTAATCACATTGTAAGCAATTAGTAACTGTTCTTCCAGCTGGATATTTACTTAAATTGTGGACTAAGAAATATTATTAACAAACAAATGTTCTACTCAGTGAAACTGACTGTATTTGAATATCTGTTTTATAAAGCAATTATGTGCCTTAAAAAGTATTTAAATAGTTTAATGAGATACATGTCGGAAACAGATTGAAAAATATATTTAAAATGGCTGGTTTTTAATATTCCTTTTCTTTTAAGATTTCAGATTCCAGCCGCAGAGATGGTGGGTATGATCCAAATTTTAAATTAAGGCAAAACAAAAAGAGGGTCTTTCTTTCTCCGTGAAATGTCTTTTCTTCAGATGCAATTACAGCACATGGCACGACAGGGTACCAATTACAGTGCAATTTGTCTTGCAATTTATAAGAAGTGTTATCACAAAAAAAAGGTGATTATTTCCACTAATGAGTTTAACTGAATGCCAGGATGTGAGACAGAAAAATGTGAATGTCCGGCATTTATCGGATTGTGTTTTTCAGTTTTTCTTCTAAGTTGACCATTCCTTTGTGATGCGCGTCTATCATTCGACTATGGGAGGGACCTGACAATCCGCAGTACAAGCAAAGATGTGATCGCCACTTTCTCTCAATTGCCAGGACATGCTTCAGCTACACACAGTTTCCATAGCAATGGGAGACCATTTTTTGTTGCTGGGAGCTAATGGCTAAACATAAACAACTAAATTATTAGCTGGAGTCACACCATGCAAATAGCAATTTTCATGCCATTTGTGTTTGTTTATTCCTTCTCTGAGGTGTTTATTTTTTACTTTTCTCCTCAAATGAATTTTCCTGTCCAAATCTTTGTCGCGCTAACGCTGATGAAGTTTCTAAATGCTACTCTTTAGGCCGTCTGATGTTGCAAAGGAGTTATAAAAAAAAATTTTAAATCTGTCCACACCTTTCAGGCCTGAATTGTTTAACTGAGCAAACAGAGTGTGAATAACCATGCAGTATGGGTGTGTGATATACACTCTGTGGCCACTTTAATAGGTACACCAAGGTAGTGCTTTTAGAGTGTACCCATTCTACACACCACTGTTGTCTGGAGCTATAATTTTTGCCCAATTGGTAGATTCAAGAAGATCGGCCATTCTCCTCCATCTCTTCTCATAACCAGGTGTCTTTGCTCACAAAAATGCCATTAACTGGATGTGTTTTGTTTGTCACAGGATTCTCTCTAAACCCCAAGCACTGTAGAGTGTGAAAATCCCTGCTAGACTGTGGTTGTTTCTGAGATGCTGGACTCACCACGTATTACATCAGCAATCACGTCAGATTCAAAATCGCTTAAATCAGGCGTCTTAGTCATTCTAATGCTGAGTCGACCTCTTGACCCTGTCTGCGTGTCGTCATATGATTTGCGATTTGGAGGAGCAGCTGTCTGCATCAGCAAGCAGGGGCACCTACAGTATTAATCTGGCCACAAAGAGTATCTCTACATTTTAAAATACCACAATACTACCTTAACACGCATCAGATAAACAACCAATGAGACGCTGGGTTAGTCCTTGGTAGGAAAAATATTTGGCTGACATTCTGCTCAGGCCATTAAGTCAAATTCACGTTCGGTCAGTGAATGGCAAAGGCTGAGTGTAGTTGAAGATCGAGTTTTGTTCAGTGACAGGTCTGTGTGATATGAACCATTAGTTTGGACAGTTGATAAATCTGCAGACCAAAGTTTTCACTATTAAAATCGTCAAATGGCATACCTCTACCCAAATTTGCTTGGGGAAAAGAACTGCTGAAAAGCTGCAAGCTGTCGTCTTTTACATGAAGGCGCCCAATTTGCTGAACTACAAAGCAGTTGACGGGGCCTCCAAGCAGTGGCAGTGTGTCCTAGAGGGAATTGCGAGTAGGAAACAATTTTGGGCGGCTGCAAGCCTGTGTGTAAATACATGTACTATGAAAGGTCTGAGCGTCTTCTCTTCAGAACACATCGCAAGCGGGCAAGATTTTTGGGAAAGCAGTGGATATTAACCGTCATTGTGAATTTGGGAACTTGAAATTAGCCTGCTACACAATGACATTTCACTAATGCTTATCTTGGATTTTTTTCATTTAGTAAGCACGTATTCATAGTGTTTTCTAAGACCAGCAATGCACTGCCATTCCATTCGGTATGTTCCCCGGCCTTGGACCCTAAACCAACCACTTGAGATAGGCTTCAGATCAAGCTAACCGGGACAAGCAGATATAGGATGGATGGATGGATGAATGATTCCTGTATTCATCTCTGAGGTGGAGATTTGCAGACTCCCCTCAAACTCCTAGATAATTAGTATGTTACAAAGTTATATATTTTTGAAGGACATCGACAGGAAGATGATCTTCCGATATTAGTGTAGCTAAATGGACTTATAAAGTAAAGGTCATTTGACTCATGTCGCCTTAGTCTTATTAAGTAGCATGCACCTGAGGCTGTGCAAATGACTCCACTGAGAGGGCCTCAACACGATTGTTTTCTTGTGTGATTTTCCTCATGCTGATGGAAAAAGATGGCTGTCCGCTGTATTCATCCCTCGGCGGTATTTTTAACTGATCTCCATTTCTGTCCTCAAATCAGGTTCCTCATCCTTCCTCACTTGGTCACATGGTTCTGTCTGTCACTGTGTGTGTGTGTGTGTGTGTGTGTGTGTGTGTGTGTGTGTGTGTGTGTGTGTGTGTGTGTGTGTGTGTGTGTGTGTGAGATTAATGTGCCGATGTGCCCATGAACCCACAGACCAAGAGCTATCAAATCAAGCAAAAGCATTTTATGTGCATTCTAATAATGCCTAATTAGAGTGTCTAAATTCTAAATCTCTCTCTTCTCAGTCTTGCAACGCATGAACAGATACGATCTAAGATTAAAAAAAACGCCGTGCCACTTCGTCAAGAACAGGTACCGCAGATACGTTTTCTGAAACACTCGGATTAGTCTTTTATGAGGACTTGAGCTGTGTTGTCAGAACGCATACCAAGCTAACCTCGTCTGATGCCTGCAGGAAGACAGAATGCCACAGAAAATAAATGCAGCTGTTGAAATATGTTACCACATCTGCAAAACGGTGCACGGATGCAGTAGAAACCAGGAATGGAGATCTGTGACGGACTCAGGCTAATGCAAGTGATTACCTGAGAATGTATTCGACCCCAGCTGACACAGTGCTGATGATTCCTACTCAGACGGAACACGCGCTCATGTCAAGTCCCAGAGATTTCAAATATCAGGTCACTTCCTGTTCAAATATGGACACCGTCAAATAAGTAATACTTCCCTCAGCCACATTCTGGAGAGCTTCTACCCCACACTGCACCGTTGCCCGCGTCCGCTCCAAACACCAGATCATTAAACAATATCAATAAGAACTTTGATGCTGGTTACCTGATTGCTGTGCACGTAAGGTGTAATCGTGACAGTTCATACTTGTCTGCCAGAGAAGGTGGACAGCCATCACAATATGAGGGAAATGTAGCTAAATGTTTTTGAACCTGCATCCCTGTGGACTCAGCAAATTCTCCTCGGCGTGGCTCTCTCCTTCTCCTGATCACCTTCACACGAACAGAGGACACCAGGCATTTGATTGACCTCACATCACAGAGAGAGTTCTGCCAGGAGTTCAAGATGAATGATTATGTTGCTGTTACCTTGTACCTCATTTATTAATCTCTACCTTCCTAGAGACAAAAGATCTTCATCTACAAGACGTTGAGTTATTAAGCCGCACATCCAGCACTCTGGTTTCCATTGGGGTTCTTGCATCCATAATGAAGGAGAGAGCAAAGATTATTTTATTTCAACTCGGTCATTACATTAATCCTATATTTCTTTCTTTTTTTTCCTTTTTAATAGATGTAATCCTGAGGTTACAGTCTCTCATTACATTTAACTTGTAAGACATCTATTGTTTAATCCTCCTGACATAATGACGTCCAGGTCTATGACAACCACCAGAAAAATCTGTGAATCTAAGCTTCAAAATCAAAAAGTCAAATGCGTATTTTCAATATTTTTATCTGGTGATTGAAAGAAGGTAGAGTTATGCTACTTGATCAATCCTGCACTCTCTCTCTTGTTTTTCAGTGAAATGCTTCTATTGTCAGTGATGGCAAGTGTACATTTTGGAGGTTTCTGAAATGATATTCTGTTGTTATTATGTAGTAGTCTGTAAGTTAAATGCAAGAGAACTAGCAAAGATTTACTAGTGACATTTTTTCAAATCCATGATTCACACAAGTAACAGTTGAAAAAACTTCTGCAATAATTTATTAAATCATCCCATTGAGTATAGTATTATTTAGCTGTGATATTCATCAATGGTCATCAGGAGAAAGGATAAAAAAAAAAAAAAACAAGAAAATCGTATCGATCAAATTTGTATCTGGGGAAATAAAAAACAGAATTCCATATTAAGAGAGAATGCATCTTAAATGGAAACAGGAGTTATTGACTGTGACTTGGACAGTGGGGTCATAGTCATTATCCAACTATGTCAAGTCATAGATGGAATGGATTCTCATATGCTTGGTGTGCACCACTGTGTGTTTTGTATAGTTTAATAACGTCATTAAACATAAGACACTTCAATGGACAGCGGCAAGACCATTATAAGGTGCTGAAGCAGTAAATGGCATATGTAGATGTTTAGGTTCCCCTCTATTTGCTGCCAAAACACAAACAATGGCAAAGCGGTGCTTTACCGAGTCGACACGACTCCGCACTTCAAAGGAGCAACTCGGAGCGAATGTTTTACTGTGATATTCGCTCGGTGTCGCTCATTCTGAATGCATGGCTTAATACATTTTTTTTTTTTTTTACTGCAGTCAAGATAGTACACCAAAATGCCTTTTCCTCCTCATGCATCACTTCTGAAAAGACTTCAAGAATTGAGAAATGTTTGAAAATATGAGAAAAATCCAATCCCAGGATATGTGAGATTAATTTGCATTTCGTTCATCCGTCAATTAACACCTGGTCATGCATTGCCCGTTCAATCATTTTGTCCCACAATGAGCACTTTAAACCTCCAATATCATGTAGGAACACAGTGCTGCCCCATAAGTATTTCAGTAAATATACCATCTTAATACAAACTGCCACAGTGATTGACACTGCGGTCACCCCCACTTGTCTCTCTGGCATGACAATGTGCATGGATGTCACAGATTAAATATTTGGAGAATCTTAAAGTTTTAGTCATGCTTTCCAGCTGTCTAAAAATTCAAACACAGAATGCTGAGATTCACTTAAAAAAAGATCACGCTCTACCCTGGTCACTTCCTAGAAAGTCATCCCATTATCTAGAAAAAGCAGATATAGAATTTCTGAAAGTTCTCAGCAAATTAAACAGAGCATGAGAGGATTCAATTTCAACTTTAATCAAACAACTTTCTTCAGTTTGATATACTGTATAAGGAGAGGTGTGCATACGTACAAGATTGAAGAGCCATGCCTCCCAATATCAGAGGAATCAAGAAACTGATGGATGGCGGTCAGGTGGTGGAAGCGGGCTGGGGTATATTTACTGAGTAGCCATTCGACTTGAAAATGGTCAGCTCTTGATGATCGATAGCTCTGACTGATAACAAAGTTTCCCATTGAATTTTAATTGGTTAACTCTACTCACATTTGGAAATTTTGCAATTTGATTTTCTGTTCATTGTTTGCATTTACTGGTAAACAGATGTACAAAGTTTACAAAGCTGACCCCACTCTCCAAAGACCTGACAAATCACATCCGATCAAACGTAGCGCTCTACAGCACATAAATAAACAGATAAATGAGAACTGGTTCTGAGGAAGTCTGGTTCACACTGCAGATGAACGAGATCTTTGATATGATACAACACAGGAAACACGTAACATCCAATTTCAAAAGATGTCAACGCAATGACCCATCAGTGACTCTTACTCAAAACACACGAGTGTCTAATGCTACTCGTGCATGTGAGAAAGATTCCCTAAGTTCTTAACCATATAAGGATGGTGTACATGTCATTTGACCAATAACTGGCTTCGCCTTTCATGTTGAGAAAGATGTCAGCTTTTGGGTGTTGAAGAGCACAGAATTAGTGCGCTATGTGATACGCAGCATCGGTCATGTATTAAACGACTTTATGATAACAAAGCTTAAATAGTAATGACTGCATTCCTAGGAAGCTACATTCAAGAGGTACCAAACATAATGCAATTTAATGAACCATTTAAAGGAAAGAAAAGGACAAATGCATGATGGGAATCTCATTGCGCGGGAGTCACCACGGTCAGAAATATATGGCAAACATCTTGCGAGGGAACCAGTTAACTTTTGTCAAGTCCGACTTCTTAATTGCAACATGCCGTGTTCCCCTTTTATATTATTATTCTCCCATGCTCAATATGATTACTAGCAATTAAATTTCGCGAAAGAAATGTCTTTCAGTGAAGCGACAATATTTTCAACCCATGATTCCGTCACACTTTTCCGTCAGTTTAAAATAGAACGTGGGTGTGAAATGTGAATTTGTTCCACTTATGTAGCAAAGAGGACAAACTGACACTTCCTTTATAAGTGGATTTAATGAACACAGATGAGAGATAAAGGGTGTCCTTGGTACTTAAATCACACAGGTGATGAAGAACTATTTTAGAGGCTACTGAAAGAAAAGTGGGTCACTCATGATAGGTCAGAATTCTCCGGTGCCTTTAAAACTCAGGCCTTTATATTATACACGTAACATGAAATAGCAGGAACTGTATCTTACACCCATGTTTAATCTACAGAAGTGGAAGCAGAAAAGCCTATGAATTTGCGGATGAGCTTTTTGTAAGGTTGCGATGCGGGTCTCAAGCACCTCAGAGTGGTTTAAGTCTTATACGTAAACATTTCCAGGAGCTTTCTGGAGACAGCATAAAATAACTCCCTTTTAACCTTGAGAACGTTAACAGAAAGCACCACGGCAGATCTACTCAATAACCTTGTTGTAGCAGTTGGCCAAACAAGTTTAGGATTTATGTGCTCCTGAACTTTACTGATACAACTTTAAATTGCTGCATGATTTCGATACTCCATCAATGCAACGTCTAAATATATTAACTGCACAGAATCAATGAAAAAGAGGGGCTTAAATGTTTTTAAAAAGGTTACACATTCTGACATGGAGTCTCTTTTACCTTTGTTGTTCGCCTGTGGCTGTGTGCAGGCCGAATTCTCGATTGCCATAGACTGCAGTCTCATCTTGGGTGAATTGCAAGGAGGCACAGTGTCTTGGAAAAAACCCGAATGCTTGGGATATAGAAGGT
Source organism: Gymnarchus niloticus (assembly GCA_009936485.2). Taxonomy (NCBI): domain Eukaryota; kingdom Metazoa; phylum Chordata; class Actinopteri; order Osteoglossiformes; family Gymnarchidae; genus Gymnarchus; species Gymnarchus niloticus. Next base: position 27,415,374 of record JAACJT020000001.1, on the reverse strand, counting down.
TAAAGATGAAGTGAACAACCAGCTAAATGGGGAATGGACTCAACTAACACGATAATGATAATGTCATTGGGAGATACTGAAGAGCCAGACTGAAGACAGAACTTCCTAGAAGAATGTTGATTATGTTATCACCAGGAGCCATTATTTACTTGACAGGGCACGCAATAATAATAGTAATAATAATAATAATAATAATAATAATAATTCTGTATGAATGGTTAGAAAATTGCATGGATTAAATTTTATAACACAAGTGAAACAATTCCAAGTTTGGTAAATATTATTTACAGTGGAAATGCATTACATTATATTGCTTTAATTCACAATGTCATTAAAAGCATTGTGTAATTTTTCAATCCTTATGTTACCCGGTAATTGACTACCAAAATTACCATGGCTGTTTGCTATCCCTAAGGTGAAACTGTAGCAAAAATTTAACTGGAAGCCGTATCACAACGTAAACGTGTCATCAGGATATTAATTAAATGGTTTATGCAAATTAGGTACATAACACCTCCTTAAATGCAATTAAATCAAGGAGAATATAATCTGAACAGATAGCAAATTTTAAAATAAGAGGAGCATGTGTTTAGGTGACAATACATTATCATAATAATACTGTATTCACATACAAATATGCATGACAACACATTACTTACATTCTGGTTAACTATGTTCCATTAAAATCAAATTGCTAATGGAGTACATCGTTTTTTTTTTCCCCATAAACACTTGAAATTATGCTGACTAGAGAAAGAGATAGTGAGAGTGAGAGAGAAAGACAGAAAGAATGTGAGCAAGAGAGTGAGAGAGAGAGCAAGAAATAAACTTAGCATGTATCTTGACTTCATTTACCCCGTCCAGTTTTGAATACCAATTACACTTCTTCTGGAATATCAAATCTGTTGTATTTGTCCATGACTGGACAATATTCCCCTGAACATGTATATGAAAATTGTGATGCCATAATGTTTTCTTAATATGAAATGTAAGGCTATGAGAGAAAAAACAATACAATCACAGACAGTGTACTGGAATCAAATGTGGAAATCGCTTTAAAAACCTATCCATATTCATAATAATTGGTGAAATATTGAAGTTCATGAGAAATAAAAAAAAAAAACATTCTGGACATGTTCTGACTGAGCAGTGCTCCCTAGTTGTGCTTTTCATTTAAGCAAATTTAAGACATATTTGAGCCACTCATTTCCTTAATTTAGCCTATTAGCATCTACAAGATTATGGGTGCATGATATGTAAATAAAGTGGAAACATTTCATAGACTGCAGGCCAGCAGGAGCAGCTTTGGAGACCTCTGCCATGGAGATTACAGGCCTGGTCTTCCTAAATCCACTCACAGAGGGCTTCGGGATGTGTGAGCATCGGTCCCTGCCAGGCCTTGCATCCTCTGACACAAGTGATCGCTCACTGGCTAAACCAGTTTAATTCCAGTCCTAATTCTTTATCAGCTGCTGTTTGCAAAGAGCTAAGAAAAGCCTCAATAGGCAGTGGCCCTTCAGGTCTGTCTTACAACCTTTATGGATCCGGAGATGGACATTGAACAGCGCCATAAACGTTAACAGGAATATCATCAAACGGAGATTTCCTCGTGAGTCACTCATGAAATATTTCTTAATTAAATTCAGTTCATGTTTCTTTGGAAAATTTGAGTGCTTTAAGCCTCCAGAGTGAATACCTTCGAACAGATTCATTGATTTATCTAAATCATTTGTGTTGGCACAGACACTGGACAACCCAGCAAATAGGGAATGTTCCCTCAACATCCAATAACATTCTCATTATGTTCTAAACGTTCCTATAACGTACCTGTAACGTTCCCTGTTTGCTGGGAAGTCCCATGTACAATAGGTAAACTAAATGTCCAAATATCTGTCTAAGTTTATGTTCTTCAACTGGCAAATTAAATATGAAAAAAATTGAATTCTCACATTATGTGCCATCCTGTTTTAGCTGATACTTTACCAAACTTTTATTTCATTTTATTTTCCAGCACACATGTAGCCTTTCAGTGTAGGTTCCCATTTTTACTTCTTTGTCTCTACCAGTAGTTCTTAGACTTCATGTAAAAATTGACAGTCGAAAATTCTTTACAATAATTAAGGTTCATTTCATCGGTAGGAAACAAACACGTAATCACAACACAACCCCAAATGAAACTAAATTAAATGTTGAAATTGGCCAGGAATACGTTTAGATTTTGAGACTCCTTCCTCTCATGATGCTTATGGAAAATTTCACGACAAGGGGGTTTGCACTCTCCTCGTACAAAACAGAGGATCTCACAAGAAATGTTGGTGTGGTCATTATAAAAAGCTTATACCAAAACAACAGTTCCAGGCTCATATCAAATATTCACAATTGGCAAGTTTAAAAGCTTCCTCAGTTATACCCGACTTTTTGATAGATTGACCAGATTATTCATATTTTTAGAGACAGAGCCAAGGGCTACAGTAGCTATGTATCTTAATCATGAGTCCATTTAATGATAATCGCCTTTGCTTATGAATTGTTATAATGAGTAATTCGTTAAGCAGTTTAAACATTTGTTTACTCGATATTTAATGGTAATTTAGAGAGAAAAATTATACAGTCTGTGAAAATAGCCTTCTGTGTAAAAGTTATTGATGTTAATCGAGTATAATTTATACAGTCTAGGAGGCTGAATTCTTTTGGCTTATTCAAATTTAAATCTAAATCTTGATATGATCACTTATTACTTTTGTGCAGTAATTATATTAGTGATTTATGATGCTGTACCCATATTGTATGTTCATGTAAATAAACATACAAATAAATCAACATTTGCTTTATAAAATTATACCGCCATTAATAAAAATCAAATCAGGAACTTTTATCCTCTATTGATTTATAGTTGGGATTTCTAATTTACCGCAGCCAGTAGTTTAAGAACAGTACCAGTGTGTGCATTATATTGACAGAACTGTATTCTGTGTACATTTTATAGGTGATATTCTTCATTAATATCTTAGGTGTGATTCATATATTTTGTTGCGAGAAAATCGCGCGACACACCGGGGGGGGTGTTGATTTTTCTTTTGTTTCAAAATTGCACACAATTAGTCACATGTCCAGCCTCTTATTGGCCAGATTGGTAATGAGGAAAAATAAAATTGTAAAGTCTAAATCTAAATCAGACTGACAATGAAACCTGTAGAGTTATCATTTTTCAGTGTCATTTTTTGTTTTGTTTTTCAGGTTTTGGCTCCGTTTTTTTTTTTTATATATATTGCTGAATTTCTGTTAATTCATGTACTACTGACAATGTAATGTACATACAGTGTTATATTCATTTTATGAGCCTGCACTAAATTTCAAACCCATATAATTTGTGTTATGTTTTAATCCATTAAAACTGGCTGTTTCTGTAAGAGCAGCACACTGAATTTTTCCCGTTCGTTACCAAAGCACAATCTGGATGCGACCTTACGGCAACATTGATGGTTGCACTGGAGCTGAAATTGGCCCAGTACGACACCAACGGAGGATGGCCACAGAAGAGGCGGACAGGTGGCAGGTGCAGTTTTCACCAAAAGCCGTGGATCCAGAGTCCAACAGGAGAGATTACACACTGTGAACCTAGGCAATGGCAGGCTGGTCTAGACTCCATGTGACCTGCCAAGCAGTAACAGGTCGGGCGCTGTCGTGATTGGATGAAAAAGCCAGGGCACAGCATCAAAGACTTATACCTATCCCAGGCCATGTTTCTGCAGCCTCCAGACAATACCACTGATGAGTCCTTTCTGGTAGGAAGAAGGAAGGTTTGGTGCCAAGAAAAGACATGACAGGATGCATTGGATTAATACTGTCTGCAACTTTACTATCTGCAGAATATCTGCTATTTTAGCAGATATTCTGCATATTTGATCCGACTTACAGCTAATATAACTGGGAAACTTGCAAACTCCATTCCACCAAAAGAAAATGAAAGATTTTTTTCTTAGATGTGTACTTCATGACATCAACTTCCACCGCTGTCAGCACTACTTAGGCAGTAGGACTGGTCAGGGACTCATGTATTGTAATAAAAAAAAAAAGAAAAAAAAAGCAACATCAATGAATGCTAGGGTTAAATTGCGTGGCTTTAAGAACAGTACCAGTTAGGGACAGGATGTGACATCATATGGCTTTTTTAGCTTCCTGTTTTTTCAACAAAAATGCTCTTAGTCCCATCTCAGAATAATGTTCGAGGACTGCCGTATTTGATGGAAAATGCATTATAAACCATTATAAACACATTATAAACTATAGCTACATTTTAAGTCTTGCGGATAGCTGCTGTTGACGGTATTTTTTCCTCTCTGGGTTCTTTATATAAGGAAAGACACATTGAAGAAAGATTCATCAGTTTTACATGTAAAACATTTTATTGTCTCGGCCGCGTGGCGTGAGGTCGCTGCTCCCAGGTATCGAACCGCGTCTTTTTAATTTGGCTTCCCGGGCGCGAGCGAAAACGTGACGAGCGAACGGCCTTCTGTTCAGAAGTGAGACGTTACGCACAGCTTCCGAGGGGAATAACGGCTTGGAGAAGATGCAGCTGCATGTCGGGAAAGACGGGTTCTCTCTGAGAGCTCTGGAGATTAACAGATCTCAAATTCCCATTACTGCCCCAGAAGATGACTTGAGCTGGTACTTTAGCCGGTATGGTGGCCGCTACGTTATTCAGCTAGCTTCGACAGCTGAGAATACCGCGGAAAATGTCGGAGGATGTCACTCATATTTCTAATTGACTGTGTGATGCGAGTCGCATGGTTAATTATCCCCACGATTAACTGGGGTGCGCACGGCTGGGGTGCTGCTGGGTTGCAGGGCTGACAGAGCTCCAGCAAAGGAGGAGGAAGAGGGGAGAGAGAGACCGCAGGAGGAAGATGCAGTGCGGTTTTGGGAGGATGTCAAGGACCCGCATGCACTGATGTTTAAGCAGCTAACATGATCTGGACGTGGCTTCTCGCCATCGCCACACAATGTTTTACACATCAACACAAACGCTGTGACCACTCGTCACTCGTATGCCGAATTGTGATTTCTGCCATGAATCCACAGCTCTTAGAGATATGCAGGCAGATACGTTCAATCTTCTGTTCTATATATAGGACAGAAGAAACGCAGGCCTGACTCATAGTCATGGGAGATCCTGCTGATTCTTTTTCAAGCCGAATAATAAAGCTCCTCACTGTTGAATAGTGAGCGGAAATGTTTTAATTAGCATCTGACTCGAGCACGTATTGCAGTTGAGTGTGCATTTGGAGGGTTTAAAGAGGTGGAAAGGATTCCTCGGGAGGGTGGATGTGAGCAGCGTGAGACCGTCGTGTGTAACGACACCGTCTGAACAGAACCGTGGCGCAACTCTACGTACTTAACAGTACCCTCGCCAGCAGTAGCGGCAACTTTAAGAATCAGCTATGCATGTAAATTCGAATGCCATTCAATTATTTCATGGGAATAAAACACAGCAGGTTCAGCAGGGATTCAGCAGGAAAATAACAGGTAAACTGAATGTTTCACAATCCTGTAGTAATGTAAGCAACGTACCACATCAATTTGGCTGGGAAGCATGTTGTGCAGTTTGAAGTTAAAGCCAAAGTTAATTAACGCTGGCCGAGCGAACTTTCATACTCGGCCCGAACGCTTTCACACTGCTTTCACATTTTCAACTTTTGTTCCTTCTGGGATCCCTTGGAATTATGTTTAAAAAAAAAAAAACACTGTATAATAAGATTGGATGCAGTTTGCAGAGAACGGTGGAAGGTGAAACGCATATTTTCCTGTTTTGACAACCAAAGAAAAGTAATGCATTCTTACATATAGTAATGGTGTTGATTACACAGTATAATGCATAAATTAAAGGCATTCGAAGAAAATTTTCATGTATTTCTGAATGGTCAAGTGCTATATTTCCCTAGTACCTCAAAGGGTGACCTCAGGGGAGTTTTACTGAAGCATTTGACCGATCGACTAGGCTAATGGGTCAGCTCACTGAAGCAGTACACTCACTAACTCGAGATGGAAACGTGCCAGAGAACGCTGAGAGACTGTCAGAAGGTGCATACTGAGGTGGGTCCTGCACTTGCACCAGGGGACGTACTGAAGGGTTAAAAAACCGAAAAGAAATGTAAACAGCTGGTAAACTAAACTAGTCTGATCACTCCAAGTATGAATGGTGTTGACCCCATTTATTTGACATATCGTGAAGGAGTTGGCTTGCTCCCTGACATGTTCTGTAAGTAATCTGATTGCTTAAAATTATTTAGCTATTCAAACAGGCAGAGATATCACAACGTGTGCGATGTGGCCTGCTAGTATGCAGGATACCTTGTTCTGGACCCCCAAACAAAACGATGGATGACCGCCATGCTCTACAAATTCATATTGGACCAAAATGTAAAACAAGGATTGGCGTTGTTCAGTTAAGATGTGGATATCATTACTTTGTAAAAACGCAATATGTTAGTATGCTTACTTCTACATTTCAAGATGTTTGGTCTTCATTTTACACTTAGTGAAGGGTTACATTGAATTATGTGCCATCAGAAATCCATATGCACTCTAAAAATAAAATGGCCTAAAATTTAATAAATTTAGCAAGTCTACAATCTTCTTGGCAATCATAAGAGGACATAGAACATAAAAGAGATCACGGAAAAGCCCACAAAGAAAATTTCTAACAGGTGGTAAGCATTCTTCCAAAGCCCATATGCTCGGTATGACTCTGCCATAACAGATGGAAAGCAGACGTACAAACCGGTCATTCCACAGAATCCAAAGCTTAAAATGTCCACAGCACCCTGCTGAGTAATCGAGCCATTTTGCCGCATACAAACAAATAAGGTCATAGGTTTACAATGTCGATAACAACTCTTTAGGGGCACTAGTATTAAGATTGCATTCTAAAGTCAGGTAATGCCTTTGAACTACGGTGTTGGCACTCCGGCCAAAGCAAGTGGAGTCCGACGGTGTGGAGCCTGAATTAACCCCTGCGGTGCCACGTAGCCATCTGTAGGGAAGAAGGTCCAGAGAATGCAAAACTGGCTCTCACGCTCTTGTTGGGTTCATTAGAGGGCTGGATTCCTCCCCCTCATACCCTGCTATAGTAATGTTTATAGTTGAGGGGGGGCATCAACAGAGCCATGTGTGGTTTCAAGAACGCACCTGTTCATCATGAAAACAAGCATATACTGGTCTTACCAAACCCCAGTTTAGCTTGAGCAAATCCTACTGCCGTGCTTACATGTGTGTAAGCCTGTATGTGGGTAAAATGAAGAAAACATAAAAAATAGTTGCATAATTAATCTGCACCAATTGGTCTGATTGGCTTGATTTATTTAAAAGAATGACTTTGATTAAACAGAATTTTAGCACTGAAGAAATATTTGGCCAGAGATCTGGGTACAGTATAGCCTACAACTTAGCGAGTAGTCGACCTTTTACACTGTTAGTAGAAAGGGTTCAACAATCAATGCTTGTCTGATGGGATTGCTGAACGTGTAGACTTCTACTGGAATGGTAAAAGGAAGCACTGAGTGCAGAGCTGGCAATGGACTCAACCTGATGGTTCTCAAAGGGCACATACAGTCAGACAAGCTTTAGTTCTTTACTTCTGTTGTGCACCATGAAGAACATCACCAGAGAGGAGAATAAAAATAGCTGTAGCCTTTCATTACTGCAAACCGCAAACCTTTACAATTCTCACATAATAGAAAGACCAGGTAAGGTCATTGAAGTCATCGTGAAGAATGGTAAACTTAATGAAGACTATTTGATAATATGTGCCCAAGAAGCAAGTCTGTTTCTCTGTTCCCATCCTATTCAAGCTGAGATGACAGAAAGATCTCCCACATTCTAGAAGTATAAAAAATAAATGGTGAAACCTTGATAGCTGGTGGCTAACTATGACTCTAAAGTCATCACAGGGTCTCTGAGGTCCTCTATATCTAGGGTAAATTAGTGCCAGCCAACTCTCCAAAATATTGTAAGATAAGACAGTTGAACAAAAGGATAGGGCCTTTCCTGTGTCTGAAATGAAAGTATTGCGTGCACGTGCTGGAAATAAAATCCCCCTGACAGAAATAATAATAATAATAATAATAATAATAATAATAATAATAATAATAATAAGTGAGACACTACATTTCTTGATTATGTACCTAATTACTAGGAACTGAATAATTTCCAAAATTATTAGCTTAGATCTCCCTTGGGTTCAATCCATGTACACCACCCACTATCAACAGAGACCATCATCCTGGATGCCAGTCATCCCACTAATGCTCTCTTCCCACCACTGCCCTCCTTTAATACTATAGGATTATCTCCACCTGCAACATCTGTTATCAACAGAGACCATCGTCCTGGATGCCAGTCCTTGGGGGATGACTGGGGATGATTCCACCTCGAGTCTGGTTCCTCCCAAGGTTCCTTGCTCCTGAGGGAGTTTTTCTTTGCCACCGTCACCTTTGGCTTACCCTCTGGGGACCTTGAGTATGGGACTAGGTAAAGTGCTTTGTGACAATGGTACTTGTTACAAGGTGCTATATAAATACAACTGAATTTAATTTAATATTGACTAAAATCGCAGCTGCTGGGATGACACAAAAGAGTAAAATTTAAACACATAAATTATTCTTACACATAGGAATACCAGGTCATTAATGCATGCTGTTACTCTTTTTAAAGTTTCATATGGTAAATAGAATCAGTATGACTGAGCCTTTGAAATTGGAATGATTGGAACGATTCTGTATGCCATACAAATATCCATACAATATTCATAATTGTTTGCAATGCTACATCACGATAAGGTATGTAGAATGATGAATCAATATCACCCTTTTATCCTTTTTCATTCTTTACAATTTGACACAGAGAGCAAAATAAAAATGCTTTTAGCTTATAGAAAGGAAACACACTCTGCACTAGCAAGGAGATTTAATACTAATTCAGAAAGAAAGGGATATTTCTTTCTGTTGAACTATGGTATAACATCTGACGATCTGAAAATGTTTAGTAACAGGGAGAAAATTCCCACGGGTTGTTGACAGTTGGTACCAAAGTGATACAGAAACAAATGGGATGTGATGGGAGGGCGTGTTTTAGATAGCAATCAGTGTTATGTATTCTACTGAAACATCACCAAGCAGTGAAGAGGACTGAAATACATCAGTCATCATGAAGCTGGCTGCTGATCGCCTGAGAGAGTGAGATCAGGCGAAGACAGTGAAAGACTCCAGAAACATCCTACATGTCATTACTCGATAACGGGATTCATTAAAGATAAATTACTTAATTGTCATTAATGCCTATCAATTGTGTGTTAGTGTCAAAATGGTGCTGAGACAATACGTTAATTTTATTGAAATAGTGTCGGGTTACTTTAAGCCTTGACTAGAGTGAATGCACTCAATCAAAATTTAATACTAATTTTGCACGCGGGCTGCTGTGTTCTTTGCATCCTTCCACAAATGAACTATTCAAGCGACCTTTACAAGAACGCATTCGCCCATAGCGTATAAAAACACGCGATCGTTCTTTCACTAAAGCTGGACAATGTTTAGCTATTAATAGCAGTTCTGTTTTATAATTTCCCCCCACAAGATGCTGATTCATAAATGCTGCATGTATTATACCGAATACAGCATCAGAGTTCACCTCTCTACCCTAAAAATCAGCACAGATTGACATTCCCCCATAAACGACTGAGTATATAACTGCGTGATTGACACTGTCCTTCCTCGATACTGATTCTGGCCATTGGGATGTGGGATTTAGGTATCTCATACCACTTTTATCTACAGGCAGCTGGACTGAACCGATATGAACTTAATAACCTGACAGAAAGCAAAAGATTGAAAAAACAGGAAAGAAATCAGTTGTTAATTGCACTCAAAATAAGCTATATTTTCAAAAAGTTCCCCCATTGTATTTGTATAGCATCCCATTAATTTAATGTTTGTTTTAATGTTCTTTATGTTAAAGGTGATGAGTTAGGGTCATAAGTGAGAACTCTGTCATTTTCATTTGAAATTCTGAAAGTCTGTAAAGCCCGTACATGATTTATGAGCCCACTCACTGGCTGTTCTTCACGCTGCCGTTCTGTACATGAATACATTTTTCATATGAAAAGCATATTGGTTGGACAGGTAAATCCTACGCAATATACACCAGGATAGTAACGAATAACAAATAAATTGATATTAATGATACATTTAATTGCAAAGGAGCATTGTTCTAGTACTGTAATTTGAATGCACTTTGTACAAAGACAAAATAGGACAAAATGTATGAGTTGTGAAATCCCTAAATACACAATTCTGCTCACTGCTCAAACCTGCATTTGAAAATTCTAAAAATAAATTCTGATGCAATGCATAGTCACCAAAACATTATTATACTCCAAAACATTATCTCAAACTTCAGAGAAGTGGAAAGGAAATCAAAAGAATTAATTATACTTTGGAGAAATAGCATTTTTTTTTTGTGCCGGCACGTGGTTCGAAGTGTGGCACGGAGATGTTCCAAGGTTGCGTTTAATCAACGCCACTCTTCAAGAACCTTACCTGTCAATGTTACATGAGTCCAAATACGTTACCAACTGCCTCAAATTATGTCAAGGACCTGGAGGAAACGGGGCAAATGTGAAATCAATCAACAGGTAAATAAAAAAAGATAATAATTCTTAACACTCTGTAAATGTCATCTGGGTAAGTTTTATCCAAACGTCATTTTATTTTCTTCCCCGTTGAAGTCATTGTCATGCTTCAAAACATTCTGACAGCTTGTGATTCAACCAGTCAGCTGTGGTCAGTTAAACTAGCAACCAGATGTGTAAACGCATCTGTATGTATGTTTAATATTAAACACTGAACGAGCTTGTCATTCTGCAGATGGAATTGTACTGCTACTTTGTGCACTAAATGTGGAATCATCTGCCTAAATAACAAAATGAGAAAAACATCAAAGTTTATAAAGTAAACTATAAAAGTATGTTTGTAACTGTATACTATAGTCACCAAATCAGCACAAAATCATTAAAAATCACTTGAAAAAGCTGTTTTCATGTATATGAAAGATAGTTAATGTCAAACTGGAAATAGTGGAACCTGGAATGAAGTCTATTAAAAAAAAATAAATTTCAATTTAACATTTCCAGTCAGGTAATGGGATATCCTAGAAACAGTGTCAGGCTATCCCAATAAACCCCAGTTTTTTTCAGAGCTCTGTCTCTGGACATCAGAAAGATTAGGCCCTGAATGCCTTACAGAACTATTTGACGACACACAGCAAGTCAAAAGGCTGGTGGTACATGACGAATTAGTAAGACTTGATGGGTTATCTGACACAATTGCTGACACTGTGAAATTCCTGATAATACACCACTTTAAATTTCTCATACCATCATAAAAACCTTCTCATATCAGGAAAGACGGAAATGGCAGGCAAATAAAGATGATTTTGAACAGGCATTTAAGGCTAATTTTACACCGTACCAAAGAACACAGCATCAGAATATTTGAAGACAGCTGCTCATCACAGATGTTTTCACTTCCCAAAGAGAGCCATCATGACCATAGCTATCCTGTAGACTGTCTACCGGCTTTTTCTTTTCTGGATTGTTTATGGAATGACATGTAAGGAGTGCCCAAATGACTGTAACTGCTTATATAAAAAAAAGCAAATCAGTTATAGTAATAGAAAAATTGTAGGATTGATCTTTATGCTTTTGAAGCACCGTATTTTCAGCCACGTCAGAGTGATCGCGTCAGTTTAAATACTTTAAATACTTCACTGATGGTCGAGCGTTGCACTCTACAGGTTTAAATACTTCACTGATGGTTGAGCGTTGTACTCTACAGGTTTAAATACTTCACTGATGGTCGAGCGTTGCACTCTACAGGTTTAAATACTTCACTGATGGTCGAGCGTTGTACTCTACAGGTTTAAATACTTTATTGATGGTTGAGCGTTGCACTCTACAGGTTTAAATACTTCACTGATGGTTGAGCGTTGTACTCTACAGCTTTAAATACTTCACTGATGGTTGAGAATTGTACTCTACAGGTTTAAATACTTCACTGATGGTCGAGCGTTGTACTCTACAGCTTTAAATACTTCACTGATGGTCAAGCGTTGTACTTTACAGGTTTAAATACTTCACTGATGGTCGAGCGTTGTACTCTACAGCTTTAAATACTTCACTGATGGTTGAGCGTTGTACTCTACAGCTTTAAATACTTCACTGATGGTTGAGCGTTGTACTCTACAGCTTTAAATACTTCACTGATGGTTGAGCGTTGTACTCTACAGCTTTGGAGTCAAAAGGTCAACTCATTATTTTCTTGCGTGAGAAAATTGAGTAAAAGTAATTAAGCCAGAAAATGAACAAACAAATCAATAGCATTTCTTGGGAAACTATATTGTCCATTTTCTAGTGTGTATATACACTTTTTTTTGTATTTCATCTTGTTTTTATTGCTGACTGTTGAGTGCCATTACTGTCATGATCAGTTTGAGAAGTTCAGAAAAGCAGCAAGACAGGATTGGCCCATTGAGCTGCAGGGATTGAGTTAAAAAAAAAAAAAAAAAAAACTCTCATTACGTACTCCGTGTTTTCAATTTCCGCCATGGCTGAGTTGATCATTGTGCAATTCAACGCTAATCAGCAGCTGAACTGAAATGAAGAATCTTAGCAATTAGCAGGCCGCTCTTCCAGTTCTGGGTTCTCCATATATTTACTTTTCCCTGCATAGATAGGTAGATAGATAGATAGATCAGGTGTAACTGAAGAAGACCTAGAGCTTGTGAAATGTTCAGCAGGGATTAAATGACCTACAGCGTGTACATTTCATGATTTAGAATGACTTTATATTTAAATATGGAAGATAACTGCCGATAACTGAAATGTCTTTGGGTTATCAGCATGGTGCTGTTCGATTCTGTTCAGAATTGTAAATATAAAAAATGTAAAGTCAATGAAAACAGAGATATGAATAAATGAAATCCACATTAAAATTGGCTTCATAATGGCAGTCTAGTGTATTATCATCATTATTTGTGTTGCTGTTGTTGACAAAAGATCCATACTGAGCTTCAAAAGTGACTTGAATTTCACTCTGATTCTGAAATATCCACATATTAAAAAGATAATGCATCACCTTAACCCTAACCAGGTGAAGTCCCCATCTGCCCATATTTCAATCCATGATAATTAGACAGTAGATGGCATCCAACATAAGGGATACTGTGATCACGTGCATTGACAAAAATATATATATATATTCTTTGTCAAATTAAAAGTTGAAAAAAACTTGGGAAGTTATTATGAAACAATTCCCAGGATGAAGATTATATCGAGGAAAAAAGACGTTTCAGCTGAGGCTGATCTCAAATGACTGCCTGTGGATTCAAGATTAGGAAAGATATCAGTTTTTCAAAGTTGTACAAATGTACCCTGGGAGGCTGCATGAATGAAGAGTAGTTGTCTAATTACACAAAAAACTCATGTGTGAAATATTCATAAGAAACAATATATACTGTAAATAAACACAAACATCATGTGAACGAGTCAACCAGCACATTACACATTTCCACTCTTCCGTTTTTTTGTTTTTTTTTCCATCACACAGAATTGTTTTACCTCTGGCAAGCTTTTCAATGCTGTAACTTCATATCTACTTTGAAAACACATTTAGCGCTATTCAAAAGAACTCTATTATACACTTGTCTAGATTGTCTGAAGATGAATACCTTGGAAACATCAGGCAGGCACCATTTCTCCAGTTTAAACTCTTTTAGGTAGTTTAGGATCATTTGAGAACATTACCTGAAGCCAAGTTTAAAATGAATATGACAGAAACTGAAGCAAGATAAACACATACTAGCCATTACTGAAAAATGGCTTTGAAAAGAAAGTGTAGTCGTATTACTACTTTACATGCAATAAATGTGGAGTATTTATACAGATCACAGAGACTGACAAATATATACATTCTCGACGACAACTTGGCAGGCATCCAGCACAGCCATGAAACAGCATTCCCTCCTGGCTGTTAAAAAACAGTGGCGATACAGTGAGTAGTTCAATCAAAACTTTGTGTCATGCCTGATACTTCCTGAGGCATCCTGTAAAAGAAAAAAATTTAAAAAATGCACACACACACACACACACACACACACACACACACACACACACACACACACACACATTTGTATTTCTGACCTTGTGGAGACTTTCCATTCATTTCTATGGGCCTAACCGTAATCCTAACTATGACAACTCCAACCCTTACTCAGCCCTAACCTTAACCATAATTAACCAAATAAAATACAAGAATTTTGACTCTTTTGGGTTTTTTGATTGCATTCACAGATCTTTATAAAATTGAGTTTTCCCTTGCAGGGGCACAACAAATATTCCCACGAGGTTAAAAATGTCAGGTTCTTTGTGATAGGACCCAAGTGCCCCAAGTTCAGAGTCGGGCTCTAATCACGGTCAAAACAGGCAGGATTAAAACCAGAACAGACAGGATTTCCAAAGCCAGAGAGCTACACAAAGATGTAGTCACAGGAAAAAGGAGTCAAAATCCAGAACTAGTAAATCCACACAACCAACAAATCAAAAAAAAAAATAAAAAAAACAAAAGGCAAAAACGATGATTCACAGATAAACCAGACAGTAAAGTACCAATCGACGATGGTGCAAAACTCAATACTTCACAGTGAGGCAAGAGAGGAAGGGGGCACTTAAAAAGGAGTGGCTTAGTTGGAATGAGCTGTTGTTGATATTTAGGGGAGGAGGAAGGAGAGTAAGCTGGAGTTGGGCCTGTTTGGCTATTTATGGCCGTGATGTCTTATGATCCATGTCCCTATCCCTAACCCTAACCCTTATCCAAAATACACACACGCATAACTAAAAGATTTAAAGGACAGGTTTGTGTTTTGACTGCAGCTGAAGAACGGAAAGCTTCATTTGTCTCAGCTGCCTGTTTGGCTAATTGAATTTATTTTCCTATTAAGTCGTCGGCACTATGGGCGAAATATGACAAATTAACAAACGGAGTATCACTTTGAACAATCCATCAAGTCGACTCGCTGTAAAAACTACAGCGAGAGGATTTTGAGCCATGCTCCAACAATCATGGTATGGGCTACATGGATCTGTTTTCCTCATTTCTGGTAAAAATCACTAAAGAAACAATGGTGTAAACACAGTTATTAGATTTTTCACAGAATTTGTGATTTTTGTTTTCACAGCAAAATTCATTGAATGCCAACACAGTGGTGACAACCAACGACATCATATTCTCTCAAAGGTAACGTGCATGAAGCCAGCTGGTATGTTACCATCCCAGGGACAGCTCATGTACTTAACTGAATCTGGTTCGTAATTTCAAATTAAATACTCCTCCCCCGCTTTGATTTTGTGAAGGGTTTCCTGGCATGAAAGTTCTCACGCGCCTGTGTGTAATATGAAACGTAAACCTTTAAAAAGTGGCAAAGTAGCAAATGAAGATTTACGTCCTTCCTTATTTTCAGTTTTGCTGAAACAGATATGCAAAACGCTTTGTTCGAAAATGTACCCCTTTAGCAAAAAGTACAGAAGCTTGCATTAAATCTTAAAAAAAAAAAAAAAATGGATTACACACAGATCCTAAAGATTCTAATTCTGTCAAGCACCTGTGAACTGTATAATTACAGCCTTGAGTATAGTTACAAACTAGTACTGCACCGTACAATGTATTTCCTGAAATGCCTCACGCCAACAATCCAAGAATAAAACACAGATATAAATTTATTTCCATCCCATGATTCAATGCTAATCTGTGTCGGGAAGATAGAATGGCTGAAATAAGCTACTATTTATGATTTTTTTTCTAGTGGAGGGTAACTGTATATAACTCTACTGGAACTTCTAATTACCAGATTTGTCTAACTTCTACTTCTATGCAAATCTCATTTATCGACTCATTATTGATACAATCCACGACTAAAATGTCAATGAAATAATAATGCTTTCAAAATGATTTGTTATTTAAATTCAAAGGCGTACCGTCAGTATGCATGTCATGAAATAATTGTAAGGAAAAATGCAAGAGGAGCATTCCAAAGCTACCATTCTACGTTAATATGATTTATGTGATCCTTTGCCGAGAACGTATTTATCTGAAAGAATCTTTACAAGTTCGTCCAGTTTCCAACTGATGGTGCTGTTCCTCATAGTGAGTAAAGATGTAGCTACAAGGCTTTGGGCCACCTTCCTAAAGATCAAAGTATGTCTAACACAGCGTTTCACCCCACCGCATGTCATTCGGTGACTGGATAAAAAAGTGAGAAATTATGGCATCTAGTGGTCAACATAGACAATAACAAACAACCAAATAAAATAAAGCAGCACATGATACACTCAAATGATTGGCGTGTAGAAAACACTTGGACCTGACACAATGGCCATGTGCAATTCGTCTGAATAATCCAGATTATTATATATATTTTGAATCACCAGCGAATTCCATCTCCAATAAATGCCACTAATTTGAAACCACTCAAAGCTCTTACAGAGCCTGTGATAACAAGCAAGGTATCAGGACTACAGCACAGGAAGAAGAGACAGAATTACCTTTACAGGTCAGTGCAACTTTTCCCAGTCATTAAAAAAGATCTATCTTTTGATACCCCTTTCCTGTACATACACCTGGGACAAGTAAGGTAAAGATTTATAAAGGTATAAATCAAAATAATGAAGTAATAATGAAGTGGACTCAAACAACAGATTTAGACAATTTTAAGAGTCCTTAAATGAAGCTTTTTAAAAGTAAATAAACGGCCATGATTACATTGGTATAACACCTGTGAACAAACACCAATATTACTAAAATAGTCTTTAAGTATCAGTTTTTATTCAATTATTCCTTTTTTTCCCAACTAAATGCAAATTCAATAGGTTTCAAACAAGGAAGGAGGGTTCTTATCAATAGATTACAATTTATAGCTACATGGGTTGGCACATTACCTCCCACATCAACCATCTCCAGTGCGTCGTAAAGCACCTTTTTTATCAAATTGATTTTCATCCAGTGGGAGGCTTAATATTGTAATATATTTGGCAGGACCAGTAATTATAAAACTGGGACATATAGCAATGGGAGATAATTAATGTTAGGGGGTCACAAAGGGAATTTTTATGGAAGCCTTCACAAAGACATTCAATTAAGAAAATCCCCCAATGGGTGGGAACAATCTATTCTGGATACGTCTATATTAGGTGCTGGTAAGTGGGGAAACAACGAGGTTCGACAGAAAAAAATCATCAAAGGTCATGCAATGGAGTATCTCATATGTGTATCGTTCAACAAGAAGCAAGCGCGACCGACATGAATCATTATCAAGAAATTAAGCAGAAGTGCATTTACCGCCCCAGTCCAGCTTTAGAAGATAGCCAACACTTTTGAAGAGCATATTATAGATGTTTGCAAATGAGTGAAAAATCCCCAGATTGTATCTGTGTCTTTACGTCGGCTTTGTGACTAATGAGAATTGTTAGAACCCTAAAAAGTATTCATATGATTGATAATGCAAAAGAAATGACTGGCTGAACTGTAGAACACGTGACTCAAATTAGTTCTAATTTATTCAATCAGTAACTGGATCGCCTAACTGGAAATAAAACGTAATATAATATTGTGCATTGTTAGCTCTATCCAGTGGGGGTTTTTGATTAAGGTGACAATATTTAAAGTACAAAATGCATCAATGCACGTGTGCTGTATATAGAAATGTGAATTGGTAGGAATGAGAAATCCACTTGGTTAACACTGCACGCTCTGTGTAGGGCCCTCATAGGTGACAGACCCATGATGACTCGAGGACACATGGCTCCTGTGTGGTCTGTGCTACCAGCTCTGGATTATGCTAAGCTATAGTCACATAAACGTTTGAATTTTAATGACCAGCTGTGTGTAAAACAGCATTTATGTTGATGATTGAACTGGAAAGGAAAAACAATGCTGTAATTGTAGAATTTTGCCCATGATTTTCCAAATTTGAGCTGTTTGCTATTTTTTTTTTCTTTTCTGAGAATGAATAATAGCAGAATTACTTAGAATGTTTCAAATGTATTCAACTGAGACTGCAAAAAGACTGCAAAAAATTCAATTGATTCAGGCTAAATCTTCCTGAATCATCAATCAACAACAAAACGTTAAGGTTCCTTTCAATTGCAGACATCTGTTTCCCCATTACAGATTTTTTTTTTTTTTTAAAGATTGTCCCAGCAATAACGTAACTATTCCAGCTTACTTTAGCCAAATGTATATTTGCGGCAGTGTGGCAAAGAAAGGCGTTATCTGTGATTTTGGAGAGCTGTTGGACAGCTTGGCATTTTTTTGTAAACTCAACTTTGGAATTAATTGCTCTCTCCAGCAGCCATATTAACATTAATAAAACATGCAGCTCCCGAGAACAGAGGCCAGAAATGGTGCCACATATAAAATCAAACCTTTTGAGTGGCCAGATCAGTCAATTCTATCTTCATTAACATAACGATTTTGGGAAATAATTAAGGTTATAGTAGTATGTTTATAACTCATCATTTATTCATTTTCATTGCATACTATGCTGTAACTTTCACAAATAAATACACTAAACCATGAGTAAAACAAAATATCCGTGGGTCCTACCCAGTTGCAGATCTAGTCCAGTTGTAATGGGGGGGGGGGGGGTAGTTGTTCTATTGGAGGGACACATATGAAAAAGAAAAAAAAAAAAACAAACAAACATGCATTACCACCAATCAAATTGCAAGTTAAAAAACAAACTCTCATCTGGAGGAGGGAGCAGGACTATTGATTGATTGGGGGCACTGCCCCTGTTTTCTATGTTATGGTGTGAACCTATATAAGCATAATTATAAAATTCCAGTAGAAGTCATTTCATTTCTGCTGTTTCAAGAACAAGAAGCAGACCAAAAAAAAAAAAAAAATTATAGGTCAGGGAGAGCAGTGGGAATTTATTGTTCCTGTGTCAGATAAGAGCTTCCAGATCTGCCTCTGCAACACCTGCCATTTGATGGTGCCACGAAAAATAAACAAAGCATAGAAAAGCACTTACATGGTGGATGCCCTAGCCCAAATGTTTATTAATTTAAACCTGGAATCCTCGGCCCCTTCCTAAAGAAACTGTATGATCCTGTAGAATTCACATACAGGCACAATGCCCTATACAAAAGGAATTAATTTGGCCCTGTAGGCTACATGAAACAAAAATTTAAACAAGTGACCATTGTTGCATATTTATAAAGCCCGACAACTGAAAATGATTTCAAAAACATCAGTTTAATGTTTTCATTGAAGATGAGAAAGAATAACTTTTATGAGCTTCTTCAACCAACAAGTCAGTTTCTGCTTAGCTATAACATCTGACGTCATTTTATGCTAAGCTGTAACATCTGACATCAGTTTATGCTAAGCTATAACTGACGTCAGTTTATGCTAAGCTGTAACATCTGACGTCAGTTTATGCTAAGCTGTAACATCTGACATCAGTTTATGCTAAGCTATAACTGACGTCAGTTTATGCTAAGCTGTAACATCTGACGTCAGTTTATGCTAAGCTGTAACATCTGACATCAGTTTATGCTAAGCTATAACTGACGACAGTTTATGCTAAGCTGTAACATCTGACATCAGTTTATGCTAAGCTATAACTGACGTCAGTTTATGCTAAGCTGTAA
>JAACJT020000001.1:27339676-27389247 GCA_009936485.2 Gymnarchus niloticus | reverse complement strand
CTACCAAGCAGTGAGAGACCGACCACCACAGAGAGACAGTTTCAGGCTGCAGTGTTTGACTACCAAGCAGTGAGAGACCGACCACCACAGAGAGACAGTTTCAGGCTGCAGTGTTTGACTACCAAGCAGTGAGAGAGCAACCACCACAGAGAGACAGTTTCAGGCTGCAGTGTTTGACTACCAAGCAGTGAAAGACCGACCACCACAGAGAGACAGTTTAAGGCTGCACTGTTTGACTACCAAGCAGTGAGAGACCGACCACCACAGAGAGACAGTTTCAGGCTGCAGTCATCTGAAACAAAGACAAAAGAGACAGAACAACTGATGAAAGTGGAGTTACTCAACTAGGTCATTGTTGGGGAGATGGGTTGTATAAGCAAAAAAGTAAAAATAAATTTCAGGGAAAATTCCACAATGTATTGTGTGGTATCTATACTTTGAATCCTGTGTAAGTCTATGTATGTTCAAACATAAGCACTCTTACATAATTAATAAAACACCTGAGGAACTTTACCATACCCTAGGCAGTGCTGAATTATTCTGCTTGCATTATGTGTCATATTGAATTGGATTATAATGTTTCATTCTGTAAATCCTGTCTGGATGTTTGACCACGTCTTAGATTTTCTCATTGCAGGGATCCACTTTTGGCTTCATTCAGAGGAGATGCAGTTCATCTCTTTTGGTGCTACTGTGGACCATACTTTTGACACAGTGATGCAGTTAGTTCAAATTTATTTTGATCAAAGGCATGGAGATTTCGGCTGCACATGAAAAGCTATGTGGTGCCTTTAAATGAGTTTCCTGAATGGCATGGGAATGACTGTATCCCGATGTAGAAATCAGGAAAGCTCTACACTGATTTTTAACCCAACAATTCATTACATTTTTTATCTTTGAAGCTACTGAAGCTGTAAATAGTAACATTTTTAACAGCCAAACTCGTATTCTATTTCTTTCTCATCCCACGGATTGGTATATCCAATGAATTTGTATGTCTGTGTAAAATGTGCCCGCGATGCCTATGCCATCTTTAGCGTGAGAAATGGTGCACTGACTTTATCAATTCAACAGCGCCATCTGGTGATACTTTGTGAACACTACACCAAGAATCCAAGGTTACGCTGAAAAAAAAACTTACTAACATACTTTGAAACAAAGCCGAACAGCATAAAGACTTTCTCTCCGTAGGTATTTTAACAGTCCACACTTATGATAGGTTTAATTCTTCATATACTTTTAAAAAATTGTTTCCAGTGATGTCATTCAGGTATCTTCCAATCAGTTACCCAGCCCAGGGTCACATGACAGACCAACGCTTATTCCAGGCAGCAGAGATGCCAGTCAACCGCAGGGCACACACACACAATTTAATGCAATTCCATTCAATTTTAATTATATAGCACCTTTGACAAAACACTTTACGTAGTCCGGGGACCAAGGTCCCCAAAGAGTAAGCCAAGGGTGACAGTGGCAAGAAAAAACTCCCTCAGGAGGAATAAACTTTGGGAGGAACCAGACTCAAGGGGGAAACACATCCTCCTCTAGCCAGCACCAGGCAGGACAGTTTCCTTAATACAATAAGGTGAACAAAAGGGAGGATAGACAACAGCATTTTGGAGGAGGTAGTCAGGTGATTGAGTTAAAGAGCAGGTTTGGTGGCTCAGATAACAGAAAGAAGGTCAGGATGAACAAGTGATGGGGAGGGAGAGCACGGTCAGCCAGGAGACAAACAGGGAGATGTGTTGAATCTGGATTCCAAAAGGAACACCCCAGAAAAGGGGGGGGGTGTATGAGCAGAGCAGCAATACACACATGCACTCCCACAAACAGTCATACGCTGTGGGTGATTTAGAGGTGCCGATTAGCCTAGCTCCATGTCTTTGAGCTGGAGAAAGGAAGACCGTGTGACATAAGGAAAACATACCAACCGTACAGTGACAGAGAGGAGCAGATTTGAACCCGCAACCTGGGGGTGAGAAGCAATGGTGCTACCCACTGAGCCATCATGCCACAGACAAGTAAACAAAAATTTAATTTTAATATATCAGAATTATATGTCCAAAATACTGATTCTCGATTGAGGCAGCGAGCCCAAGTGAGTAACTTAACTCCCATTTAGTGGGAAATCTGCTTTTGTGCACATTTCACCTCTGATGTCCGCTTGGAACATTCCAGTAAGTCTAGCTCTGCATGCAGACAAATTAAATACATAAGCAATATTAATAAATTTTACCATCTGTGTTACTTGTGGTTTAGTACACTACTTTAAAAGTGCTCAAAAGGTCCACCAAGGACAGGATATTCCACGTGTTAAGGGTAATCGCTAATGGTAAGTGTGCTAAATTGACCCCCTAAGCTGGGAATTACCCTCTAGAACAAAAACCTCCGGTCAGCTAAACTGGCCAATTTCAAATACAGATACCTCCAAATCCCATTATCAGGAAGACATACATAAAACATTGGGTGTCCTGTCTTGTTTTTTTTTTTACCATGTTTGAAAAAGTTTGGAATATGATTTTGGAAAGACTATTAGAACCTAGTTATCATGCAGCAATACCAGGTACAGACAGCACACAGGTGTGAACGGAACTGTCTACCTGTTTATCTATAGCTGGTAAGAAAACGGTATAGTTTTAATGTGACAACTGATATTCTATCTGATTGTCTTTATTGTATTGGGAAACTGATGCACACAGGTACGTAAATAAAGGAATCCTAAGTCAGTCATGTTCTTCACTTAAGTATGCCTCAATGAGTCAGAAAGCAGGTGGAGTTTGCTTCACCTGCAGTTTAATATTTCCGAGGAGTCATTCTCAAAATGCTCCCCAAGGACTCACACTTTCCTTATGTGTCACTATAAGACGCATTGCACATTTGTTTGTTTCAGGTTATAATGCATTTTGCTCTCTCTGTGCGGGTGTGGCCTCCAGCCATATCAGGAGGGAGGATCAGGTGACTGGATTATTACGCATTAATTGTTTCCACCTGCCTCTCGTCCACTATAATGTGTGCAAATTGGTATGTTCTGGTTTACTTTGCCTCCAGTTATCCGGTTATAAAAACCTCCGGTCTGAAGCCCCATTCACGTCTCTTGTTGGTCTCCACGTTTGTTTTATAACACGCTTGCCTCTGGTGAACCCAATTCCTAGTTCTGCCATCTGCTAAGTTAGCTCTGACCTCGGCCTATCTCCAGCTAACCCTCTGGAAATCAATCTGTTCCTCTTTGCTGAATCCCTATTTGCCATGGGTCAGTTGGCTGTATTGGCGGAAATCTTTTCATAACTAACGCTTTGCTTTCCGTAAGAGTCCCGTTTTCCCGCCACCATCTTTTTTTTTTATGGGACAACGAAAGCTTTGGAAGAGAGAAATATCCTGAGCTCTTGACCAAGGCTTTCAGATGGCATCGGTGATAGGAGTGCAGAGGGAGATCTTTTGTGCGATCCACGTCAGACATTACATCGCTCCATCTGAAATATGTTTGCTTCTCGGTGACCTTCTGATCCAAAACAAAGATTTAGCTGAGTAAAACTTAGCTCTTTTTCTTGGATGGTCATGCTCATCTGCACATCTAAACACTTGTGTGACCAGTTCCTATGTTTTTATATAGGCAGCATTTTATTTGCAACTATCATTCTGCATCTTTAAAAAAAAAAAAAAAAAGCCTTTATATTTTTATTAATCCACAATTATAATTGGAAAAAAAAAAAACCTTTATATTTCTATTAATCCACAATTATAATTGAGAAGAGGAAAAAAAAAAACTATAATATTTCTATTAATACAAAATAATAATTGAGAAAAGAAAAAAAAAAAAAAACTTCCTTTTTAATTTAGCATATCCGGTTTATCCATACATACATTTTAAGTAGGTATGCAGAAATCCTATGGAATTAAATTCATACCAAAGGCCTATCATAAACACACAAAAAGGTTGAATAACTTCAGTACTCATTTTTACCATGTGGGGGCAGTGTGGGTCAGTTCAACTGACACCATAATTTCTCTCATGTTCGCCGTTTACATTTTGCATTTATTCATGCAGAAGTGCTAAGAAGTACAAAGGAATGAATAGATAGATAGCTTATGATAGCTATGATAGTATTTAGTAAACTTTCAAAGGAATAGCAGCCAGATTCTCACTTAAGTAAATGTTTATCTGGCTAACCATATTTTTTAATACTGATATACACATTTTTGTCTGCTTCAATTTCCACAAAGTAGCATAGTCTTTACAAAACTTACAGCAATAAAAATTCCAAAATGTACTCTATGTTAAAATTCCCCCACATGCCTTTGAAAGAGTACATTCATTACAGCAAGAAATGTTGCAGTTTCTTCACTTGCCGCTAAAAGGCCGGGCAGCTAAAGGGTTAATGACATATAATCTACGAACGACACGGTAACACGAGAGTTCTTAACGGAGTGCTAACGCGTGCATTTCTGAGGCAGCTTGACACATACATACACATCATCGGAGACAATATGCTAGATCTGTAAGAAGAGGCTTTGATGACAGTACAGGAAGACCAGTGTGCCACTTGGTTTATCATGGAGTATTCACCAGTCTGTGGGTCCCCAGGTTACTACATCCTGTCCCCATGAGGACTTCAGGAAAAAGCAAAGCAAATAGACCCAGATCACAATAAAACTTATAAACTTGTATGGATTGAATATCAGCAGCAGTGCCAGTCGTATCTTCAAATAAACAGATAAATCAGGATCTCGGATTCCCTGTTTTACCCCAAAATATTCAACATGTGTTTTGAACTCTATTGGATTCTTTCATATTGGCGGAGATCTGACGAAAAGTTTTAAGGTGCAGTTATTGCTGTTATGGAATTATAGAGCAAATTTTTATTGAACCGCATCGACAAAGGATGTAAGGAGAAACACGACGTGATGGGAATGAAATGACAAAAGAGATGTTTAAACGTTAACGATGCAAAATATGCTGAAATGCCCAGTCCAGTGTATGGGTACGTACAATGTCATTAATCAAATTTTCTCTTAAAGCAAGACGGGTTGAACAATTAGCCTGCTTAATCTAAGCTCTTAGAAGGAGAAGAGGGAGATTGTAAGACACTTTCCAGGAATCTATTTCACTACTAACAGAAGAGGTTAAACAAATTTATGGAAATGGAAATGAATAAATAAATGAATGCAGTCATCCACAGAAGAGGAACGATTTCCATATAAACACGATTTTTATGTTTTTCTAGCTTGAACCTACAGTTCTGGCCAGACGGAATTTTCTACATTCACACCTGAAACTGCGTTCCCTGATCTCTGTTATCGAGGGCGATAGGCTAAGGCAAAAAAAAAATTAAAAAATACATCATAACCATAAATCATGCATTGCGTTCATAAAATAGCTTCTTCCCCAGCAGCCATGGTCATGAGATCTGTTTGTTGAAGGCTGGTCACCACAAATGAATTTGACAGAGACAATATAAAAGGTGGACTGGATAGGGACAAAGAATTCGATTCTCCGCCTTAATACCGTCACAAGTCGAATGTTTAAGCACCATCGGTGATCTATGACGTGGGGCCCCAAGGGCCCTCAAGCAAGGCACAGAGAAGGGAAAAGGAAGGGGCGTGGTTTTGGAAAATACGGGACGCACGTTAAACTGTCTCAGTGTAGAATTAGGCATGTAACATAAAGTGCCTTAAAACTGAAACATTTTAAAGAACAGGTGCCTCCATTTAGAGGACCTGAGAGATTCATCTTAATAATGGGGGTGGCTACAAGACAAACTGAGGTGAGACCATAAAGTTTTAAGATATGCAGGTCAACGGCACCTGGGTTCACAATACACATCTGTTTTTAATTTAGACTTACCAGAGCAGGTAGATTATTTCATTAAAAAAATGACACGCTGTCCTCTCTGTTTTTCTCCT
Organism: Gymnarchus niloticus; assembly: GCA_009936485.2. Taxonomy (NCBI): domain Eukaryota; kingdom Metazoa; phylum Chordata; class Actinopteri; order Osteoglossiformes; family Gymnarchidae; genus Gymnarchus; species Gymnarchus niloticus. The sequence continues at coordinate 27,383,346 of JAACJT020000001.1, read as the reverse complement.
TATTGAAATAGCATGACAGCCAGCATTTTGTGAACAGAGTATGAATGGGTGGCAGGAAATCACTATGATACTGTATGTTAGCTTTTGGACAGATAAAACATGGTGGTTTACTGTTTGCAATCACAGGAAATTCATTGAGATGTAACCCAGGATGTATGTTTCATTCAGTAAGGGCCTCAAAGAACAAAGTCTGACCAAAGTTAAAGGAAATGTAGAGAAAATTCTAGTTTGGAGAGTTAAAATACTTCACGTGCTTTGATAGACACACTGCAGTGGTACTTGTTTACATATTTGGGGATATGATCTCCAAGGACAATGCGTATCGGCAAGCTGGCAACAGACCTGATTCATAGCCCCAGAGCAGTCTATACCTGGTTGCTGAGTGGATCAAAGACTTACTGATACACTACAGCAAACACAGAACTCTAATATAACACTAAGGTTTAGGGCCTGAAGCAGGAGAGCACATCTCGCACGAGGGTAACGAAATTTTCTTGTCTGCCCAACAAAATGCAGTAATTACGTGACCAGCAGTGCTGCAAGCATTCAGAGGCGGATTCGAGAGGTGGAAGAGGTGGAGAGGAATCATTCCATACTCGTTTAAGAGGGTTGTGTGATGTATTCTGACTTCAGATTGATATGTGTAACTCAGAACACTGCTGGCAATATCACTGCGGCAGATTTCTGTTGATGCTATCAAACAAAAAGTATAGAAATACCAATGTTTTGAGATGGGTTTTTGAGAGGCTGAGACGAGAAAAAGGTCATTAGAATGCAGGTTAAGGTCCATCTTTTTAAGGACCAAAAGAGACGCTGCATCGGTGTGTAGCTAGAAGATACACATTCATTTGTATTGTCTACCATGAACTCGGCAGCTATAAGCAGAAGCTACATCATTGACTCTGTGGTTATAAGGTCACGTAAACAACTGAAAGATTTAGAGCTTGTAACAAACGTAGTCAATTCACACTATGTCACAGAGGCAGTAGGCATTTCGCAGCGAAATAAACTGCAGCTGTGTCACACGGACAGTACTTTGCTGTTCATAGGCACAGAGTGCATTGTACAGTTTAGCTGGGAGTCTTTCCAGGAAGATGAAAAACCTCTAATTTAAAAGTGCTCCATTTATAGCCTGATGTTAGAGAAGCCTGCCGCAAAGCCAAAACGTAGACATTATACCAAGAGACGCGCTTTGAATGTCGTGTACGTTCTGCTTGTAGGGCATCCATCGTGTCACTCGGTGTGGAAGAAAATCTGTCACCTCATCAATTTCAGGCGTCTTTGCAAGACACAGTATGAAGTAATGCCGTCTCATTTAGAAACACTGTTACAGCAGCTGACCGCAAACGTAAACCCGATGCGAGTTATTTAATACCGGTTAGCGGGTGATGAAATGGAACATCTATACAGTAAGTCACAACGAAGTCGAGAGCATCATCATGACAATGAGATGGGCTCGATAAATTTAATATTAACAAAGTAAAGATGATGCAGACTATCACTCAAAGACATTGTTGAAATCTATAAATCATATTCCATTCAGGGTTCATTTGTAACCACAATGGTACCCGTAAGCAGGCCTTAAAATTGTTCAATTTTCACATAAACGATACGACGTGGAGGTTAGTGGTACTGACATTATACTCTGAAACATTACGTATTCGGATGATCAGATCTCAGTTATCCCAAATTGACCCATTTATCGCAGCCTTTGTTATGTATTTCATGCAGGTTCACCAGAATCTTGAATGTGTGGATTGTAAACACATACATTCATATTAAGAGGTTAAGTCTGAGTTATTCAGGAAAACTCCCTGCAAGTGTTTCTTGTCTATAATATTAAACATTGTGCATATTTAATACAAATTTGCCAAAATCCTAGACTATGTTACAGACTATAGATGCTGAGCTTTCATAAATTTTAATTCATGTAAGAGCCCTGAATTAGTACTTCAGTTTGGCAGAGAATAGAAGACATCACACACACACACACACACACACACACACACACACACACACACACACACACACACAAGACATTTGTGTAACAGTTCAGTTTTTATGGAGACATAGGCCTTTTGAATTGTAAAACAAAGTGCAATTTAAATACAGAGACCGTTATTATGATATCATATGGCAATTTATGTTGGTGTAAATCTGTGACTTTATGTCGGTCGAGGTTTACCCAAATGGCTGGCGTGCACCTGGGGAGAGGGTTGGGAACCAAAGCTGAGTTCTTCTAGCCATCCATTCAGATATCACTAATATTTTGGAGAGCAGAAGAAATTGGTGTTATTTGTATTGAATTGCTGTTTATTCGAATGTATTCTAGTGTTAAATCGTGTTTTTTTCTTAGCAAATATGTACTTACAGTAAATGCCCCTCAGCATTTTAATTGCCTGCCTTACACTTCTACACAGTACTGTAGATCATGTTTGCGTAACATTAACAAATATTAACAGCCAGTAACTTCTAGATGCAGTGTAATTCAGTAACAGAACCTTTCAAACATTTACCATATACATTACAAGATAAAATCAATTATCTGTGTATTTTAATGAATGTGAGAGGTGAATTCCTACAATGTTCCTCCTAGGATCATGACCTTAGTGTAGTGGGTTTGCATGCTTTAGTGATCCACAGAGATTAAACCGTGAGAAGAACCCAGACAAGGTACTGTACACTCCAGCGAAGACCCTCACAGAGGAACCAGACTTACTACCACCCAGCAAAGACCCCCCAAAGGACCCTGAAAATCTACCACTCAGCAATGACCCCCACAAAGGATCCTGACAATCTACCACTCAGCAATGACCCCCACAAAGGACCCTGACAATCTACCACTCAGCAATGACCCCCACAAAGGACCCTGACAATCTACCACTCAGCAATGTCCCCCACAAAAGACCCTGACAAAGACCCCCACAAAACATACTATAAAAAGAGTATCCACCACGTAAGTTGATCAGGTTCAGTCCGAAACACACCGACCACAATGTGAAAGGTGGGGTTCGGGTGTAGTGCCATTTGGAAGACAGGCATGGCGTGTTGCCATGGCGACCATCTCCAGGAAAAGTGGTGGGATGGAGATAAGATGAATTCCTTAAGTTCCTCTACTATTCCTATAATATCTAGATATATATAATATACACAAACAGCACAATGCAGGATACTACAAGTGCAGTACAATTCTATTTTAACCTTCGCATCCTGTAAGCCATAATATTTGAAGTTTACATTGTATCCATCACTAATTGAAAAACATTTTTCTGAACAATGCAGAAAGCGGTGACTCAGTGGGTAACACTGCAGCCTAGCACCTTCAAGGGTGTAGGTTTAGATTTCTGTTGCCGCCAGTACTTCATAGGTTCTCATTGTCTTTGGACAGGCTCCTCCCACAGTCAGAGAGCATGTGGTTAGGTGAACTGCTGCCTCAGAATGTCCAGCGATGTGGGGCTTTCTGTGATGGCCCTAGCATCTGGTTGTCGGTACCCCACGCTTCCTGAGATGGGCTCCGGGACCAGTGTGACCTTGCATTGGGTAATATCTATAGATGGATTTTGCTGAACAAGTTCATTTTTAGAGTGTGGTGAGAACTTCTTCTTAAAATGTACAAATGCTGACAAACCTGAAAGGAAATTTCCTTAAGAAGCATACACAATGCAATACTTGGTAAACCATTTGTTTATGACAGTTTCAGACACAGTAAGATGCCTGGGGGGTTAGCACAAAAAAAAACTTATGCCAGAGGTTTCTGAACCTTAAACAGGTTACTGTGGTTTGGCATTTAAAATGCCAGCAGCAAAGGCACAATTAAGAATAGGGGGATACGTGGCATTGCTGGGGATAATGTGGAGACATCTAGCAGGATAACACGATGCCAGTAATAAAAACCATCAGTAGACCAGCCATGGATTAAGAAGGGTTGGTTCCTGGCTAATAAACTTTTAACCTTTGCATTTAATGAACATCATTTGGCAAGCAAAGGTATTGGAATGTAGGTTCTCTTGTAAGGCATAAAATGCATTGCAATGTGAGTGGTTAAATTTATTTTATTCTTCATTCTGCTGTGCACAGAATGTGATTCTTATTACTATAAATGGTTTAGGCATCTCTCTCTAGGCATGTGCATTTCCTCAACGTGGGATAACTTTGCAAGGATAAAGTACCACTGCATCCACAATCTGGAGAGGAAAACTAGACTGTACATATATTTATTTGTAATTCTTTGACAAATTTTACAAATAAATATATGCATTCATTAATCAACCTGGCACGCGAGGAAATCAGCTGAAATTCATTCATTTATGTGCGATGCGGCTGTACAGCATGTTAGGAAATTCTAAAGTGGGGAAGTCTGCTAATTTTGGACACAATCGTGTAATTCTTCAAAAGGGCTTCCTTTCTTTGGCGCCAAAACACAGGGACACACCGTTGTAGCCCCACTCACGGCCACACCTGCAAGCCTTTTGTTGTGTTAATGCGCGTTCGGTGAAGAGAGTATCGTTGCCATTGTTGAAATAAATACTTTGCGTAGGGCGGCAGCAAAACGTCACGTTATTTAATTACACAATCTGCAGAAAACAACACCCTGAAGAAGAATGGCCGTGTAGACGTGCCATATTCTGAAAACAAGCATTGTGTTAAGACTTGCCGGTAGGCTCTGAGCGTGACTTCTGTTACAGATTCCCTCTTGAGGGTACCAAGCTGTAAGTAGCTATAATTCATGTAATGCAGGATCATGCAGAGCTCAGAGGTCAAGGCAGCTGCGATCCAGGGTGAGGTGAAGTGAGGTAAAATCGTTCCGTCCTTCTTGAATCTTGCAGGTATCAAGGTCACTGTGAATGTGTGTTTCAGCAACATTTAATCATCCACTGCTACTCAGTGAGTGGGGAATTGTGTACTGTGGGCTCATATCATGCATAGTCGTGTTATAAGGCGTAATTACAGCATCGTGCTGCGGTAAACCAACTTATTCTCTTTGGAAGTAATGATGACGTGTGAGGGGGAGTCAGTGTTACAGGGGACCTTATTTTGACGAGTCAGAATGCTGTTTACCCAGCAAACAGGGAGCCTTCCCACAACTTTCGTCAACGTTCGCATCCGGTTCGTAAAAGGTTCGGTTGCAACGTTACAGAAGTAACGTTCTTCTAACGTTGTTCAAACGTAGATGGGGAAACGTGACCAAAAAAGAGCGACGTAGGAACGTTTTTTTTTTGTAAAAAAACTGAAAACTGAACATGAACGTTCTAAGAGCCTAAAAACAACGTTCTGAAAACGTTCTGCTAACCCAAAATGTATGATGATAATAAACGCATATTGTTGTTGTTATTACTACTACACCACTAAACCTTACAGTTATGAGGAAATACTTCACACTGAATGAGGAGAGGTCTCTTGCTGAGAGAACATCAGAGTGTCGGCGTGAGAGTTTAGCGTGAATTTCAGCAGCCTTATCATGAAGTGCTGTAAACTTTGAGGATGACTGCGTGACTTCATCCCTACGTCAGAGCCATCCTGACATGAGCATACAGTAAAGTTACAGTCCTGACGAGCAGCCAGAGTCGGAGGACGAAGAGGAGGAGGAGGAGGAGGAGGAGGTCTGGGGTTCTGGGATGAAGCTGAGCCCACCGGAGAAGGGGGTCCAGTCAGATGCCGAGGAGTCCAGGCTAGCATCACGCCTGCCCTGGGCAGGTCCACAAAGCTCCAAGTATAAGAAGGGATCCACGGAGGAGTCTGGGCATCGGAATGGCGCAAATGATACGGGCAATAAGGAGACAGGCGACCGGACTGAAGCCAGAGACGGGAGAATATCACTGAGTAAAAGGTGTGGATGTTTTAGCCCTTTAAAGTCGGTAGAAGAGTAGAGTAGAGTAGAGTAGAGTAGAGTAGATGCGTATCCTGAGACACTGCAGATGAAATCATACTCAGAACTGCCGACGGGGCTCCGTGGAGAAGACACACTGTAAGTGTTAATCTGCCTCCTGCCATTAATCCGCTCTTATAAACCTAATATTCCCGGATTACTCGTCCACCTGCCTCTTCTGTACATCGGGTGAGTGTCTTAAGCTTCACCAGCTCTCATATTTGCGTGTTTTTTGTTTTTTTTTAGATGCATCATATGGTAAATGCATATATGAATATGAATCTTATGTCATATTAAACATACAGTAGTCATCCACAGCTTTTCATAAGTTTTGACCATAAAAGCGGGAGTTACTCATCCAGGGTCTGTATGGCACAATATTATTATTTATTGTGTTCCTTTTTTTTTTTTTTTGGTAAACCATGTCACCATTCCAGTTATGTCAAATTAACATTTCACCTATTTTCTTATTCCATAAAAGTCATCATCTCCACTAAGACCCCCGTGTTGTAACTTCGAGTCTCTCATGAGTTAACCATGCGAGTTTGTCTGCTTCCTTATCATACACTGGATTTTATTACTGCGTTTAAGAGTCCCGGCAAACATGTCGGGAACGTTACGGGAACGTAACCAGAACGTTATTGGACGTCGTGGGAACGTATTACTGCGTTTAGGAACGACACAAATCTTTAAAAATACACCTAGTATCGTTCAAATGTTACGATCCAGTGGGTATGACAACGGGGACATGAACCATAAACTGTTCATGTGTTGGAATGAAGTGAAATCATGTCTCATAACTGGGAATTTAGAATGCTGCAATATCACTCTACCTTGATGGGATATGTATCTGTGCCCGTATATAATCTCCAGATGTTTATGATGCTTCTTCAAGATCAGCATCCATCTCACCAGTTTAGACTATTCCCTTATTTTGTCGAAGTTATGAAAATTCTGGCTGAAGAGTCGCACTTTAAAACTGCTGTAAATGCACAATGTGATTGGATTAATGCATTCCTCCATCTGTAACATGAATTGCATCAGTTGGCGGTGCCATGTACCCCTTATGCCAGATCAGATACACATAACGTTGTTTACAAAATATCCACAGGATGATACACTGACACTAAAATGTCAATATGAGTGTCCAGCCGATACGCCGTTCACATCTATGCCATAGTATTAACAAAGCTGATAATCTAATGCAGACGTGTCTTAGATGACCCGCGGTGGCTACGCTGTTTAGACATGTGGTTTATCTGAGGAGAGTTTTAGAAGCATTTTAAGATGATCTCTCTAAGATCTGCCTGATTTATAGCAGTCTGCCAAGCTAAGTTTCGAACTCCTCTGTGGCTCCTTCTTGTTGCCAGATGTGCTGTACTTTTCATTCTAACACAATGCATAATGCATGCATCTGTAACAAAATGCAAGCGTAAGCCGTATTTTTTACCTGTGTTCGTAATCATAAACCCGTGCTCTTTATTTCCACAAAGGAAACAAAATCAAAATGGTTCTTATTGAGCAAGAAGTAATGATTAACATTGCTACTTCTTTGAGTTTGCCAGTAAGAAGCATGATGTGTTCCTTGTGTACAGAAGTATGTCTAAAAACAGAGACAAACCATAGGTAGCCTATAGTAGCTTACTACACAGTGTTGTCACTTTGATTATTGGCCATGACACGCTGGTGGAGTAATTCATCTGCATCACCTAAAATTCTGCTCTATGAATCGGTTTAGAGACAGAAAATCTTGCTGTAGTGTGGCTAATCAGTCCTACGAATCATTCCTGGTAGATTCTTCACCACCGTGCAGCAAAAAAAGAAAAAAAAAAAAACAACAACAACCTTCAGCCCATTGCTGTAGGTTACGTCTCCATGGGCAATCAAAACTGTTCACGTTTGCCTTCTGGTACTGGAGTTTTCTTGAGTAAAAAAGAACGATGTTCCGGCAGAGTGTGGAATGTATCATAGTCAAGTGGGGGAACACGTTTTTAGTCTCTAGTTACAGACAACTGTCAGTGCTAAAATATTGTTTCGAGGTTCCAGCATTTGGTCCTGAATTACGTGAAAAGAAAGAGATGTATCCTAACAGTCCATCCGTGTAATGAAAGCTAAAAAAAAGCGCTACTCTGAAAAACAGATACATTTTTTTTATTGGTATAAGCACACGTTTATGGATGGAAGCCCTTTTTAGGGTACCTTTGAGTAAACGGGTGAGGCTATTATTTAGACTAGGATAGGATGTTTATATCCCATTTCTTCAATGTTTAAAGGAATCTTATCATGCCATGCTGTCGGCAGAATAATACTAAGGCCCATTTTCGTTTTGAATGCCTTTCGAGAAACAGACATATCTGAATATCGTTTTGATATTATCCGTAAAGTGACTTCCATAGACAGTCTTTCTAAAGGATAGTCAGTTGATGTGCTTTTAAGGTGGGACTTTAAATTTAAATTTTGGGGGCTTCCCTGGCAAGGTAGTACATCACTCCTTATTGTTAGTCTATACTTTGCACCTACAGTGATATTCAACCGACCGCCGGCTGTATGGCTGCGTCTTTGTGATGGATGTTACTTTTGGACATTTTTGCCGTAGGGCGTACCGCACATTTCACGGGAGGATGCTTGTAATGCGATACAGAGCCTGTCTGGGTGGAGGCCATGACTGTGAACAGTGGACGTTCGCGTACTGCGTGTGTCAGCCGCACTTGCTATCTTTCTGTCCGTCAGTGCCAAACGGCGTGCCATTGTTAGTTGACTGCATAATGAGTAGTCTCTGCATCGGGCACTTGTAATGTCTTCGGTGACGAGAGGTCTCTCACAACCCCTGCTGTGATGGGGAAGACTTTTTACTAGGTCATTCTCTAAAGAGGCCATGCTTTAGTGTCGTGAGCTGAAATGCTTACATTTTGTTTTAAAATAATGGGGTATTGTACCTGTACTGCAGGAAACTGGTTGCTCGTTGCTGGAATATGCATTTGTCACGTGTCATGAAGATGTTAATTAAAAATGTTTTAAACTAAGGAAGTTGTTCAAGATGACAATACAAATAAATACAAATAAAATAAACACACTGTACGTCAATTCAGCAATTTTCTAACCGCTTGGCCCGATCAGGGATCGGCAAAGGGCACCGGACTCCGGGACGACTTTCACAGCATCCCCCCCCCCATTGCAGGGTACGCATTTGTACGCACAAAACCGTAATCATAATTTGTGTGAATTTGGCAAATTCAGAGATGTCTGTTAACCTAACTGCACGTCTTTGGACTATGGAGGTAGGATTAGATGGGCAGACGATGCGTATACACAATGATTGTACAATGTGGTATTGTCTCAGAATTTTGGACTATACAATACATTCTCACTGACTCATAAATAATTTGTATCGCTGCAAAATGTAAATGGCAGACCTTAAATCTTACTTTGAAAATCTAATACTCGTACATCATTTTGGGTGAATGACCAGGGAGAGTCTGACATTTCCAGCTCTGTATTTCACGTGTTTATCTGTTATTGTATTGATATGTATTACAGTTATCATATAAATCATAGTTACAAGCAAAGTGAGTGGCTTTTGACGAGACACTCGTGTTTACATGCATGAAGGGACAATTGCAGGCTTCACTTTGTTCAGAATGGAGCCACATTCTTACTACATTTCATTCTCAAAACAGAATAGAAACTGACTTCATTGTTTTTTTTTCTTCCCCCTTTTGCCTTCAGCTTATGTCCATGCTGTAAATATTTCCTTGTTGCCTTTTTCCAAACTGTTAATACAACCTATTTTCCCATATGGCACAATTTATTTAATAAAGATTTGACCCGTGTCATGAAATGTCTGTTTCACAAAGACAATTTGAGGAGCAGTTTGGAATTAGCAAAGCCTCATTCAGATTAATGATTACAACGGTGATTTTTCGTACAGGTTATTTATTTTTTTTAATCTTCCCTTGTCTTTGCAGACATCGAAGAGAAAATGTTACCCTGCGTGATCTTCCTGTGCACCTTTGCGATTTCGGCAGCCTCTCAAAGCATCCAGCCTTCCAAGCCGTCACCGAGAACGTCGTGCGACAGTCTGTGCACTTGCACGGAAAAAGATGGCGTCCTACATATAAACTGTGAGGAAAGAAATATTAGCAAAATTTCCCAGATCAAAGTGCCACCAGCCGTACCGTTCCACCTAAATTTGCACAAAAATGACCTCGTGGAGCTGCATGCCGAAGACTTGAGTGATTTTAAGAATGCAGTGTCACTTCACCTTGGCGCTAACAGCGTACAAGAGCTGGAAGCTGGAATATTCAATGGATTTAGCTCACTCAAGAAGCTGCACATCAACAGAAATTTCTTAGTGATGTTAAGAGAGGACACATTCCAAGGCTTATCCAATTTGGAGTACCTTCAAGCAGACACAAACTTCATTCGAGTTATCGAACCTGGGACGTTCAGCAAGCTTATCCGTCTGAAAGTTCTGATACTGAATGACAATTCAATAGAGTTCATGCCCAACAACATTTTTCGCTTTGTGCCCTTGACTCATTTAGATCTCCGTGGAAACCAGCTTCAGTCTCTGCCATACGTGGGCTTTCTTGAGCACATCGGACGCATCATGGAGTTGCTACTGGATGACAATGACTGGGTGTGCGATTGCGAAATAATGCCTCTGAAAATCTGGATGGAGAACATGCGTGCATTGTCTGCCGTCAGCGAGGTGATCTGCGTCGCTCCACCGCATCTCAAGGGCAGTCTTTTGAGCAAGGTGAAGAAGGACGTGCTGTGTCCCTCTCATGCTGACCTGGAAGAACCTTCCAAGCCATCAGATATGGGGATCACTCCCACCACAAAAGTCCTTCAGAATCCAAAACCAGCGGATGATGGGAAGATTCCAACACCAGCACTCGTACCAGGAAAGTTCTGCATTGAACAATGTTCTTGCCATAGTCATCCCATTGCAGGCTTCTTAGTCCACTGTCAAGATCGAGGTATCCAAACGATCTCAGATCTTGGTCTTCCATTACAGAGTCCAACCAAGCTTGTACTCACTGGAAACATGATTCAAAGACTACTGAAATATGATTTTGTGGCATATGAAAGTTTAGAATTGCTAAATTTGGCAAACAACCAAATAAACTATATAGATAATGAAACGTTCCTCAGTTTAGGGCACCTCAAAAAGTTGTACCTGAATGGCAACAGACTTGACCAGTTATCATCCAGCATGTTTGTTGGACTCCATAATCTTGAGTATTTGTATTTGGAATATAATGTCATTAAAGACATTCTCCCTGGGACTTTTGACACTGTGCCAAATCTCAAGCTTCTTTCATTGAATAACAATCTCCTTCAGACACTCCCACCGCAGATATTTCGGAATGTGCCACTTTCCAAACTGAATCTGAGGAAAAATCTCTTCATGCGCCTGCCTGTTAGCAATGTGTTGGATCAGCTGGATTCTCTGGAGCAGATCTATTTGGAAGATAACCCCTGGGACTGTACTTGTGACTTGATTGGTCTTAAACAATGGATAGAACAGCTTGGGAAGGATACGGTGGTAGGGGCTGTTTTATGTCACTCCCCACGGAAAGTAGCCAAAGCGGAACTGAGGACTCTTAGAAGCGAGGCCATGTGCCCCAGCCTAGCGACTTACGGCTTTGTGCCGACAAAGGAGGATAACGGACAGGTGACTACCGTCGCTACCACAACAAGCACCGTGAGAGGCTTCTTTTTTTCTCTGACAGACACCATCCCTCTATCTGTCTTGATCCTTAGCCTGTTGATCCTTTTCTTAATGGTCGTCTTCTGCGCTGCCGGAATCGTGGTCTTAGTCCTGCACCGTCGACGGAAGTCAAAAAAGAGGCAGAACGAGGACCAGCCGAGGGACAACAGTCCCATACATCTGCAATACAGCATGTTTGGCCAAAAAACCACCCATCACCTAACACCAAGGTCAAGAATGAACATGTATGACGAGGCAACACGCAGCCCTATAATACAGGTATGCAGGAATCCCACCTACTGTACTCATCAGAAGGATCACGAGCTGGCCGAGCATGATATTGCGGAGCCAAAGCATATCTGTAGGGGTCTCCTGGAGAAGGAGAACGAGTCGCCCCTGACGGGGTCCAGCGTGAAGTTCCGAGCTGCGACGGAGTACCCCTCGGACTTCGTCACCCTTGGCGACACAAACTGCTTGTACCGGAACATTATCGAGCGTGAACGGGAGCTCCAGCAGCTTGGTATTACAGAGTACCTCAGGAAGAACATCTCCCAGCTACAGCCTACGTTGGACGTCCCTAGTCAGGGAAGGCATGAGGAACTGAAATTAATGGAGACAATCATGTACACCAGGCCGAGAAAAGTCATGGTGGAACAAACTAAAAATGAATATTTTGAACTTAAGGCTAATTTACAGACAGAACCTGACTACCTTGAGGTGCTGGAGCATCAGTCAACTTTCAATTGAAAAAGACTATTTTCAGGTTTTTTTTGTTTTTAATTTCTACTAAATGCATAAAGTGCCTTCTCAAACTGGTATGTTTTACGATATACGTTCCACGTTATTGTACAATCCAAAGCATCAATGTTATAGCTGAACTTAGTGATCAGTGTCGGATGGTGCTGGACTCAGAAGGGTTGACTAGAAAGCAGGGATGATCCCCAAAAGAGCTGCAGAAACATGTACACCTAGGAGGTGTAAAATAAAGAGAAAGACTCCTTGTAAGTAGGTTAAACTGCATTAAGGTACACCTACTGAGTAGTCTTTATTTTGGGCTTTTAAAATAAGATACTACGGTAATGATCCAAAAAATTAAAGGCCAAAACACATGCCATAAGACTCTGAACACAATATAGCATGTTATCTTTGATTTCATAATGCAAATATGGTCAATTTATTGTGTACTTGCATTGTCAATTAACAACAAATTGAATCCTGTCTGAATCTGTGAGAAGCACTTGTGTACAGAAGTATAAAGTGTGCATATGCATAATGATAATCTTTAATGTTTTTAATGATAATTGCACTACTCAAAATACCATTTTAAAGATGGTGCATGACAATCCTAATTACTGCTGAGTAAAATTTAAGTTTTAAAATATAATAACCGACATATTTAGGACACTGTAGTGACTGATATAAATAAAATATTGTAATATCTCTGGTTTTATGTTGGAACATACATATATGAATTATACTTCATAGCATGTTATTTTTGGACTAAACACATGGCCAACTTCGAAACGTTTCTTTTATAAGAGCACAGTTTTATTTTACACCAGTGTAGATTTATTTAATATATTTATTCTTTAAAGGTTGTATATATATTCATATGTATTTGTTTGTGTGCCTTTAATGTTGTAAAGAATTCACGAGTTGTAAATAAAGGTTTATATTATACAATGGAAGACATTTTTCACGGTGTTTATAAGACAGCCAGACACTGTTTACCATTCTTAATTCATTATATTAAGCATTCTGTCAGTTTTTTGTTTTGTTTTGTTTCCTTTGACAAAGTATTCAAATATGATTGTCTAGCAGTGATGAGTTAATAGAATACATTTTACTGACATTTCTTTCCTGTTACACAATGTACGTCAAACTCATTTACTGTCGTGAAAACGTGAAATGGATTGAACTGCAGGAGGGGTATATTCAAGCAATACAGGATGGAAATAAAGTGGTTTATTAACTGCAGTTTGGCTATAATCATTGGACATCACAGGTATTGTTCATTAATCTTCCAGCTGGGTTATGATGTTGTAAGATTTACATGAAGAGTTACACAACGTGTGGCAACCCTTTCGGTAAACTGGATCAGTCATTTTCACCGTAAAATATGCTTAGTGCTCAAAAAATAGCTAACAATGCCCTCAGGAAATCCTTTTTTTTAATATATATATATATATATATTCGAGTCCTACAATTGTTTTAAACATGATAAATTAAAATGCAAAAATGCTATAATTTTCTTCTTAATTCTGAATTTTAATTGGTATGCTTTAGCAATACTTAATCTCCTCAGATGCTGACTTCCTATCACTACTGTATTAAATTCCCATTCTTCACACTCAATGACTATAAACCGTGGCAGTAGGGTAGTGGAATCTCGTACGTTCCTTCAGCAACAGTTCCTGGTTCCTGGTCCCAGAAGGCAGGGCACTATAATATCCATGAATAAAGTACATTATCTCCGTCATCATGTTCGTTCAAGTTTGCCAAAACAATTTTACTCATTGTGATTACATGGAAGAATAATTGTTGTTGCTTTGAGTGTGGAGATTACGCTCTTTGCTGTAAGCAATCACAAATATTGCTGGCCACTGAAGAGTCTGGTGTTGTTCATCCTGAAAAGAACCCTTGAGGTTGGATTTCAATCACAGAGTTTCAATAAGACGTAAATTACATTTGGGAGGGGAATTACCCACCCAGCAAGATGAAATATGCTGGCCAGAATGTGTCATCCTTACCTCCTCTGATTACCAGTATGTTTGTTGAAGGTGCAGTCCGAGCAACATCTCTTCAAAGAGTTGTGAACGTCACTTAATGAATATGAATCATGAACGAGTCGCTTTTGCTCAATAGCAATGGTTGTATTGTTTCTTGTCGTGTTGAAATAAAGGAATTGTGTAGAGTTTATACAGGGAGTTTAGACTTCCATTTCCGTAAGTCGAAGCTGATTTCATAACTTATCCCCAGATGTCACTTTTATGTCAAAATGAAATGTGAACCTAAACCTTCTCCTTTTTCTTCCTTGAGTATACTGTTACCAGCACATTTCTTACTGTATTTCAGACATGCACCCCTTTATAGGAATCAATGTGATTTTCCTTACCAGTGGAGCAAGTTCCTACTAGTTTCTTACCATCTCACGTTTCCCATGTTCTGCCTAGTAAACACAGTTACTGCATGTCTTAATATGTGTCCGTTAAGGACAGGAGTCAAAATCTATATATATATATATATATATATATATACATATATATTTTTTTTTTTTTTCTTTTTTCCCCCCTGGGGTGTTGTAATCTGGATCTTTAGCAGGCCTTTTTTGCACCTCTCCATCCAAACTGCTTCAATACTTCTTAACACCGACCCCTACATTTGATTTAAGCTGCCTATTTCCACCGTAGAAATTAAGAAAATCCAGCGAAGCCACCTGATCAGATTATATTAATGGATGCTTTCTTCTCGCTTCACGGGTAAGCTGGACTTGATAAAGACCCATTCTTTGAGAAACTGACTGTGAACCTCGAATATATGAAGAATCCGAAGCATTTTTATTTATCTGTATTATTTTTTTTCCTGGTTTCATGACCTTATAGCGAACTGTACAATGAAAAGTAATGTTTTGACATCTTCTAAGAGTCTAGCAGTTGTCATGACTTTGTGAGAGGAAAATAATGGCCCTTTGACCTATATGTCGATCTGCACAAACCTCTCCCTCCCCACCTCAAACCCTTCCCCTTCTGAAGGGCACAATTTTTTTAAATGTGCATTTGCTGAATGAGCCAACATGCACTGTGTTTAAAGTAGGAGACCCACGTGACATGCTGATCAAAATGAAGTGTTGTCTTTCTATCCAGGCAAAGCTAAATGTTCAGTTGTACCACACACGGCACTGTCTATGTGTTTTTCATATAAAGCAATGGGGAAATTTCCCATTGCTGTGTTTATACTCGAAGATGGACACCTTCAGTGTAAGTGAAATGTACGCATGCAAGTTGGCCCTCTGGTATAAACCATACAAACGGGCCAGGCAAAATTAATGGAAATACAAGAAAAGTCTGATGGGATTTAAGAAATTAAAACCAATTAAAACCAATCGAAAGTCAACCTCTCCGGTCCTACAAAAATGTAGCCATTTCTGCAATACTGAAATTAGAAAGTGCTGAGTATGTGTTTGTTTGTCTCTTTAATATAGACTCGGCAATGTAAATAATATTACATTTGCGGTCTATGTAATGATATTTAAGCTTAGCTAATCATAAATCTACCCCGCTCTTTGTAAGTGCAAGATAATAATTTGCTTTGTTGGAAGAACTGAGTGTAGCTGTAATTCTTTGATATTGGAAGACTAATGGAAAACAAGACGAAAAATGAAGGCATCCGGATGAGCACCGTAAAAGCGGTGGACTTTTACCCATTTGGCAGGTTGGTAGGAAGAGACTTCACGAAACTAAAGTTATGATATAAAACAGGGGGGCTAATTTACAGACCGTGTGTGAATTATGCAGACCTTCTCTCTCAGCGAATTAATCCCACTGAAAATGTTTTTTGGCACCTTCAAAAAGAAGGGGTGATTCTAAATAGTGGTTTTTAAACATCCGATAAACAAGGAGGAAATGGCTACGCATCTTCGATGGCGTGCGCCCAAATGACACGATGCATATAAACGTGAATCAGGGGGTAAACGCTCAAGATGTCTATGCATCCCTTCGCACATTAAACATCACAGCCCTAAATTCTGTTAGTGCTCACGGAGAGCAGACTTCTCCACAGGTGTTTTTCATATGTCGCAGTTGTGCTTTTATTATGAAATAAAAAATGGGAGATTCGCCAGGGTCGCTGCGTCGTAAACAGAAAGCCGTAAAGTTTTACAGTTTGTCCCACGTAGTTAACGCTGACATCTGTAAAGTACATTCTTATGACGGACATAGCGATGAGTAAATTCATATATTTTTCCCCAACAACTGAAAGAAGCTGACATACAATAGATGCTGGTGAGCCTGGAGCAGAAATGTAAAGTCTGGCAGAGCAAAATTTATAGCAGAGAGTATAAGTGGAACTCCCCGGCTAAAGGCCGTAATCACTTACTTTGGCAGCTCATTGAAGCTTTTTTTTTGGGGGGGGGCACGGGGCACCATTTAACGGAAACCAGAAAGGCTGCAGCTTTGTGACTCATTCATTATTCATTTGACTGAATGGGCTGGAAACTGGGGCCACGAATTGGAACGTGGTAAAAAGACAGCGTGACGATCACGCAGCCACTACGTTTGACCGACACGGCCATTTTAAGAAGCCCATTCACGCACGTGGCTGCCAGAAATGGACAATTCGTGTTTCAGAGTGTAGCCTTTTTGGTTTGAGGACTCGTTGGCATGTTTCTGATCGTTTAGACCATTTAGGCATAAATATAGACAGAGAGAGTAGTCACACACCCCAACCTGCTCGCAGGAAAGCTGAAAATATCCATGCCAGCTTTTAGGCGTTTCATACAAGCGAATGTTTTGGCTCCCTACCAACTTTTCAGCTAAAGTTACAGCCCATTTCTGATGAGGAGCACATTTGACAGTGTCTGCTGAAGTCCTGATTCCAAAACAAAACCTGGCAAAGACGACCACACTTGATTCTTAAAAATTTCACCAGCTGCGTTGACTCATGACAGGCGTTTGTTGCGAGTATCACACGGCTGAAGAGAACGGACATTCCCGTGCAGTAATGTATTCCAACAACTGAAAGTACAAATTAACGAGTCCCCGTCGTGGTCCGACGTAACAGGACAGGATACAAAATGCAAACTGCTTTTTAGGGCCCGTAGGAAAGGGATTTAAATTTAATATAAGCAAAGCTGACACAATTAATCTGAATTACTTTGTGTTTATTCACTGACATTTTTGTACAACATATTTACTAGTAGTTATCTATCTGTGCATTCTAATGAGGCTACACATTATATCGCCTAGTTATATGCCTGGACAATTTACAGGAGTCATGCATATATAGACATCTAAACAACTACGTATTTAATGCTTCAATAGCAATCATTCCATCATTTAAATATAGATTAACCGTGTGTTTTATTCCAGTTCTAATGTGCATGACAACTCTGTTTACTCAAAAAAAAAAAAAAAAGCCTCAAACTCCAGTGTACTTGGCAGAAGAAAAAAAAAAAAAAAAAAACTACCGGTGATTGTAATGCCTTCAAACCAGAAATGCAGCACGCCTTTATAAAAAAATAACATACATGTACTAGCAGGTCATGGTATCGCACTACATTATGCAATTTTTTTTTATATAATTAAAATACACAGGTGTAAATTAATACTGGCTTGATCTGATCTCAATATTTCTAAAGGAATAAAGGCAATATAGAGTAAAACATAACAGCAGATCCAAGAGACATTTTAAATTTACATCGCTTACGAGAATGCAAGGCGAGGCTAAGACCTTAGAGATGTGTGGAAAAGATCTTGGGCATTACACCTGGAGGACATCTTGGCATTTTTACAGCCCTTGCTGCATTCCATAGGAGAACATGCAGACACTATCCACCAGCTTAAAGGAGCCACCACAACCCATGGATTTCGGTGAGATAAGGCAGAGCTGTGGCCCACATCTCAGCTGGGACGGAACCTACTACAGCAAACCGCACCTCGCTCACCTGTCTCCACAGAGAAGTGCTACACCTATTTGTCTAGACAGTTATTTCTGGCACTGTTTCACCAGCAGTTTCATATGTAGAGTACGCGTATTTTTCAGGCCACAGTGACCATCAAGCTCTCACGGGGCTTGGGAAGGAAAGCTAGAGCATTCAGCCGGACGCTTCATGTTGGCTCCAAAAATAGGGTCTGAAGATACTGTAAGTCATTAACAAGATACCTTAGAGTGCTGGTCTGGCCCATCTGTTACCGATACAAATGGGCTGAGCAGGCAGTCTGTGCCATATGCACCATGAAAACAACCTGCTCTCAGAGAATTAGCTCGCTTGCCTAAGCGGCTGTAAATTATGCCCATCGCCACTCAGCCTATTCTCCCCACCATCGAATGCTGCAGCTACATGGGCATAAGAGACCTCTGACGAGTCGAGAGCAAGCAGACCGACGTAAGGGTCGAAGCTGATCCCCCATGTGTAGCTGGTGAGCCACCTTGGCCGAGTTTCATGGTGCACACCTCGGTGTGTCAAGGATGAAGAGCTACGCACGGCACGGGTTAACACACGGTTACCTGGGCTGAGTGTGTGGTGAGAGGAAATGGCTACAGTGACATATGCCAGCAGCCTAGAAACGTCCCTAAAGAGTCACAGCCAATAGGATGATGGAAGAGGACATTCTGACATTGAAGCAGAACTCAGTAATTTGCTTAGAGGTCCACTAAAATGATTTACTTTATCAATTACCAAGATTACATGAACCTAATGATGTTTGGCCACCTCATCTATATCCTACAGCCAAAAACCTAAGAGCCACTGAGAGACATGAAATACAGCCAGACTACCCCAAAAGAAAGACAGACACACAAGCACAAAGGAGGCACCTGGTTTTTCACGCATTGACAACCTAGCCCCTAGTCTGAGACGGTTAGCATTTGTCCATCCGGACCACCTGCTGATCACAGGATCAACTTTCAATGGAGGTATTCACCCACAGCAAGCACCGTAAGGGATCACGTTGAAGACATTGAGTCAATACACAGCACTGGCTTCTCGTTCTCTACAATGAAGGCTGGGGTGTCACTGGAGAAAAGGTCGAACAAGCCAGAGTCCTTTGACAATGCAGCGCATGGAATTATGCTACTTATGTTAGCTTATCCGCTTTCAAGAACATCCTAAGATGACTCGATCGCAAATTGAATATAGCAAGTAGATAAGTGTCTACAGAGTAGGAACTGCCTTTGTTGAACATTTTGCTTACATGGATAACGCTATAAAGGTTAACTCACAAGCAAATGCTTATTTTTCCAAAAAGATTAAATGTTTAAATCAATCTGAATTCACTAATTTCTACCATCACAAAGTATAAAATGAAGATTTAATATTAAATGACTACATAAATTGTAAGTTGCTTGGAAAACCCCCATCAAATTCTTAGAATACTATGGGGAATACCTCAAAAAAAAAAAAAAAAAAAACTTAGTCAAACAAGAGTGGAGTTTTACCACCAAAGAGCAATTTTCAGAATAACCCTAACACAAACAAAGTCAGGGATGCTTAAAGAAAGGTGCTCAATATTTGAAAAATGCCTTGCCCACAAAGAGCCAGAGTAGAACTAAATTTCACATGAGGGCAGGAAGAGAAGGCCTCACTAGCTCATCCTATATGACCATGGCATGCAATTAGTCCAATCAAAGTCAGCTGAACGTCATTCCCTGAGATGCATGTGAGATCAGGGAGGCTGCTAATTAATCCCATGGTAGCGTTAGAGGTCATGCAAAGCTAGCCTTGTGCCATCAGTCTAATCTTCACCAGTTCAGGGCAGGTACACACACGCTTGAGGTTAGTATCTGTGGAAGTTTGGCTGAGTGCCTTAAAATGGCTCAAATGTACCCTACCTTGAGCTTTTGAGTTCCTGGTTTGAGCATCGGATCACTGTGCCCTTATATGGACAAGTAGCTATTTAAAATGGATGTATGGGTTTTCAAAAAGACTTAATAGCACCTTAACCCCAGGGAAAGGGCCGAGTAAAATGATTTCAAGAGGTGCTCGCTGTCCTACTTATACAAAGCATTGCAGAGGTTTGCATCATATCCATTGACAAGCCTGCAACCTCATTCCTTTTTGTCAATCAAAAGTAAAGCCCTGTCCTGAATCCCTATGCCCTGTACGTGTCAAATGGACTCAGCCACTGGCCACTAGGCGAACCCTTGATGGGAGAGTCATTTGCTGATGTGTGACACACACCGCAGAAACAGGAGGTTGAAGTAATGCATACGACAATAAGATTTCACATCAGGTCGCACACTCTGATAATTGCAATGCTAGTATGCTAATGCTAAGCTACATGTCCATATATTTGATAAAATTTACTGTGAAACATGGGGGACGTAGTGAGTCATTGCTTAGTGCTATCACCTTGCCCCTTGAGGGTCGGGGGTTCAAATCTCACCTCGGGCTCATGTGTGCGTGGAGTTTGCATGTTCTCCCCATGTTTTTCAAGTTTCCTCCAGGTAATCTGGTATCCTCCCGCAGTCCCAAGACGTGTATTGTAGGCTAATTGTTGTGTGTGTGTGTGTGCTTGAGTGACTGCGCCTTGTGATCGGTGTCCCTGAGACCGTCTGGAAAAGGCTCTAGTGACCCTGAATTGGATTAAGCACTTTGGAAAATAGATAGATGGATATCCTGAAATATATATTTTACTTACCATTGATGTGAGTAATTTTTTGGTAATTTAAAAAAATAGTTTTACTTAAAATCCATGTAATTTTATATAAAATTAATTCTTTAAAGCTTTTTTTTTAAAGGAACACAATTTGCAAGCTTGCAGTGTTTCACTGTTGACAAAAAGTCAGATACTAGGTGATAAATTTGCAAAGTGCTGGTGTTTATTTATGGGAACGTGGAACAATGCCCTCCCACTATTTTTAGATGCTTTTGGGACGTGTGCTCAGCGGTGCTGTCTCGTACTGTGCTAAAGCCTCGGTGAACACATCTGAAACTGATGCTTTCCATGCATTACATTTTACTCACTTAGTAGAGTCTTTTCCTTGAAGTCACATGCAGCAAGTCAAACGCAGTACGATACATCCTCTTAATAACCTTCCCAGTGCTATTTACCTTTCTGCACATTTCAGTTCTGCTTCCTGAGTATTGTGCTTATTTAACCTATTTTCAGATGTATACATTTCCTCTTTGTGCCCATGTTACACTTTCCAGCTCATTAAAATACATTCTCTTGAGAGGAGTAGTTTTTACAACACTAAAAATTAGCCCACTGCTATCTTTACTCTTTTGGTGGAGGCAACAATTAAAAATGCTGCTCTTCAGAGTACATTTAATGAGTGTAGTAAACTTCTCCCTGTTCAGGTAGGCATTTTAATGACCTTCGGCGACGAAATGGAATTTTTCAATTTATACTGAAACAAAAATACCAGCTAGGTCACACTGTAACAGCTAGGTAGTGTTGAAAATCGGAAAGAGGTCTGTTTAAGTCGAAGTTACCAGTGACCAGCAAACTGAGTATAGTATCATAAGAAAATCTTTTAAGATCTTACTAAAATATTGGTGGAATTGTCTGGCACTCAAGGCTCATTGAAAGGAAGCTTGGGTGAGAGAATTGTTTTGAAATCGGTCTAAGTTGCTCCATTATTTACAAGGCTGACATAATAATATGTAAATAACTAAACAGTATGCCATATAAACAGGCGACCATTGGCTTCCTCCGTACTCTGGGGTTTGTTTGTCGACCGCCTGGTGAACCTGCCTGCTTGCGGGGGTTCCAGGGGCCGGATCAAGTGGTCTCATTTACCACCCACCACGCCAAATCCTGAAATAAAGTGGTGACTAAGTTGCATCACAGCCAAACTTTTGATACTTGGCTTAAACAGTTTGGAAATCCTGGCTGAAATATATACATATTTTGCCAGTATTTATGACAGCATCCAACTATTTGTATATATGTCCACACCTGGCATGGTGTCTAATCACAGTGGATGTTCCCTGACTTTTTCTCTGTTATACTATTTGTGTTATGCTACCATCAGCTGTAAATACAAGTTCACACGGCATGCTGGAATCCACGCATGGCATATTAAAACAAGTCTTTCCTGTTTGCGTGCACGGCTAGCTCGTGTGTGACATGCAATTACCTACACTTAATAACGACACTTGTTTGTGTTGTGTTTACAGTGTTTTACATGTGAATTCTTCATCATTATGTGAAGAAGGAAGGGCTGTCTATGTCATTGAACTTAAAGTTTAATTTAATTTATGTAGACAGAGAACAGCAGTGTACCGCCAATACCACAGTTGACTTTAGTTTGGATTTGTGTTTGGTCTCTACAATCAGAGGCTAAGAGGCACGTTACAGCTGAGGGCAACACGAGGCCATTACTTTCTTTACTGCGCGTGTTTCTGGAAGGCAGCCAAGCTTGCCGACCTTCACACGGTTTCCTTGGCATGTAAACTTTGGCGAATGTGAAACGTAACTAGACTTCTACAGGTCAGATGTGATTTAGTGCAGACCTTGCACTCTCTAACTGGTCTGCAGTAACATATCGTGGATGTTTACATTAGCACATCATTTTGAACTGCTGTTCCAGTTTAGTGTCCTTCAACCAGAAATCTGAAAGAGCCTCCAGTGCACCGAAAATAAATCTCGTCAAAGACACAGAAAGTTTGGTGGCTGAAGGTATCCAGTTATCCATGTTGCTGTTATTATAATATATATATATATATATATTTCATGTAATGCAGCATCGACGACCCGTGTGTGAGCATTGCATGTCATAATATTATAAATTTAAATGTTTTTAAAGAATTAATAGTAGTAGATACTTTCAACTGACCATCCTGCCAAGCCACAATAAACATACTTGATTTTTTTTATTAAATTAAATTGTGTGTTGAAAAACTGTCCTAGCAGTTTAACGTCAACTCAAAAAGTTACACACATTGAGGGATTGAGTTTAATATGACAAAAGATGTACAGAATCACTTGGTGTTACCATACACACCTGTGGAATATCATAATGGGTGAATCCTGCGGTGTCCGATAAAGTTGTTCCTTTCCTGCTACGTGTTTGCTTGAACTCCCACAGTGAACTTGGAATCTCCAGTGATCTTCCTGAAAAAGACAGATCACGAGTCACAGTTAATAACCGCTCACGTCATCTTGCCAAGCCACTGGAGAACATCTCATACTTTCTTCTACGCTCTGAGATTTTGGACCAGAGATCCAGCTCTGCTCTGGAATTTCCTTTTAACACTGGTGTCCATTCATGAAAATTCACTTTGAAATCAGTAACAATCACTGTCCATCTTTACGTCGGCTTGTGTCAAGTGGCAGAAATGTACGGAGAAAAATATCAGATGGGGATAGAATCTGAACACAGACCACAAGTACAATTTTAGATTTTTTTTTTTTTTTCTTCTTTTTTCACAGCAAGCTGATAAAGTACTGGCATATGGATATGTGCTTGGGGACATTACATGCTTGTGGGGTGACCATCCTAGAAAACACCATTTCCCCCTTATTTTTAGATCAAATGATTCAGTTGATTGAAATGATTCAAATGATTCTTTCAGCCTAGACTTAAAGGCACAAATAACAGATACTAAGAATAACTTGCCATTTCGCTAATGTGTGATATTTAAAGAGTACTCATCTTTCATATGTTTTTCAATATATCCAGTCGAGTATATAATCTCCTAAGTCCCTTCTACTATGGTGGAAGTTGTCATGATATCAATGTCACTGCTGGCTGATATTTGACAAGACTGAAAATTTATGTTCCAGATATAAACACACAACCTGGACATCTTATGAGCTTTCTGCAGTTTAAATAATGTTTTTTAAATAGAAAAAAATGTACAAATAAAGTGCTGATTGAAGTATCCTTTATTTATGACATTTAAACAGGCTTAGCCATACTGATCTTAGCAAGAAACAATGTGGCTTCTGATCTTTCAGTCACTTTGATACCCAGGGCCATAGAAGGAGTCAGGGATTCACAACAGCTATGCAGCTTTAAAATAGACACAATATATCAAATTATTCAGAGTCATTCATTTAGGTCTAAGTTTTGGAACAGCCAGAGTCCAATTTAAACGACAACTGAATATTCTGTACGACAACATAAAGATTTTCTCAACATAAATTTACCGTGGATTTTATCTGATTGTTTCCTGTTACTATAGATGCCAAATGTATCAGTATGGTTTATTATCAATTAGTTTTTAAATAGTGTTAAAGTCTTATTTTTCTCTATTATTGTTATTATTATTATTATTACAGAAATATGTGCAAATTTAAGAAACTTGGTAGGAATATGTACAGTAAAACTATTTTTTTGTAGCATTCAAATTCGTAGCTTGATCCAAACAAAAAAATATCACACACATTACTACACATAAAAGATCTGCTGGGGCAAAAGGTGTAAATAATTACAGTCACCTGCAAAACTTCAAGAAACTGAAGTGAATCGATGTTTACTTTGCCAAAGCATCAACCTTCCCTGCCTGAGTAATCTGTTACTCAGACACAGGAAAGAAAATGGAAAGGCCATTAGATAAACACTAAGTGGCGAATGCCTGTGTTTAAAAGAGGGCTGTTCAGACTTGAAATGAAACAGTGGGAGCTGCTCTGAGTCACAGCAACGTGGAGCATATTTTAAACTAGAGAACTGGAACAGACAATGTTTTGAGTTTTCTTGGGTGAAGGACATCTGACATTTTCAAGACAAGATATGAAAAATAAAAAAAAAACTAGAGTGATATTTACTTATTAACTAAAAAAAAGAGTAACATTCATATATGTATACTTCTTTTCCACAAGCCTCTCAGGTGTCCTCATAACACTATATCAAGTACTATTTTGTCAGTAAAGAAAGACTTAAATTATGCATCATGATGTTACTTTGATGTTTACTAGGCACTAATTATATGTTCTAATCATACATTTGAGCTTTATATTATTAAGGGGGTAATATTATGGTCACAGTAATTTGTTTTTGTTTACCAGGACTCGTTTTGTGTGGAAGTTTTTTTGTTTTTTTATATTCACTATTTTTAGTGTTTACTTAGTGTATTCATGTCGTTACTGCCTCCCACTCTCTCTATTAAATTCTCACCAGTATAACATCTGAAGATTTTTTTTTTAGCTGAAATCAAACCCAAAATCTAAGCACTTTGACATCTTGAATCCGTTTCATTGTGTTACTGATTATTCTAATGCTCCTGAGATGTGGATCTGCTTGTCCTGAAGCATGCCATCAATATCTATATAACTGTACTGTCAAGAAAAAATATCTTAAATATCGGAATCTGATCTACATACAGCTACTTTGTTGCATAATCGTGACATATCCACAAGGCCGTTCTTAATCAGAAGTCTGTTCAGCTCTTCACCTTGTCTAATTTAATCTACATAGTATTTGTGTAACATGCTTAAATGTCTTAAGTGAGTCATATTAACATACATGTGTTTCAAACACAGGATAGGATTGCGAGTGCTGTGCTTGGGAAAGCATAGTTTCACGAAATCTAATGGGGAGAAATATATCTTATAAAATAAAAACAAGCTCATGCCAACATATCAGAGGGCAGCTTATGCAAAGCCTACATGCCTTTTTTAACAAGGCTTTTAATTGCGTTCCCACAAATTAAGCAGTAGAATTCCTGCTGAATTTAATTTACTTAACTGCTTTGTGATCATGTCTCATTTCTGATGTTGTCCTGCCTGAACTCGCTTTCCGTGCTGACGGATGTTTAGGTTTACTCAGAATTGTAACTTTGCGGTTAAGAGAAACCTGCCGGTCAAGTGTGGGACTCAGATATCTGTCGTTGCTCACGACTTTCACCTCCCCGATGAGCCTCGAGAAAGTGGAAATGTAGGAAGCAGCCAAACAATCCAGCTCAATTATCGTTGTAAGCTTCAAGATGGAACTTTTAATTGCTTAGTTGACACTCTTAGTTAAACTTAAAAATGTTAGTTCAATTTTCTTCGTAACCTTAAGGGCCACTTCAGGATGGTCCCTCTTGAGACTTCAGGCAGCTGATTTCCTTAATTTGCTGTTCTCATATCTAAATACACCCTTCAGGCCATCTATAAAAATGTAAAGTCCCACTCACTTAGCTTGCTCACTAATGAGGACAAAGACTCAATTTGATGCTCGGGGTTTTTCCTGCTGAAGGGCAAAGGAAAAGAAAAAAATTATTAATGGTAATCAGACTATTTTGCATGCATTACAGCTGTGTTTTGTCTATATGCATTAGAGGTATTCCATTTGCAGCCCAAAAATTTAAATTTAAAGAATGGATGTTGTCTCCAGAAGTGAAGTAAAATTAGGGTATGAACTTCAAACCCATGGACGTCTTTTTGAAAAGTAATGATTGTGTAAGATGATACCAAAAGTTTACACACTGTGCCATCTTCATTCTGCTATCACGTTCATCTTCCTGTTCTGTGTTAATGGAGTTCATAAATTGTCTAAATTACCCAATCCATTCTACAGGAGTACGGCAGACAAAAATAGATTTGAAGTGGTATTTGTCATGTATCGTAGCAAGTTTACTGTATGAAATTGTTACTGAAAATATAAAGAAAGTGTGTTTTTTATATCTTTTTTCAAGCAAAAAGAGTCAAGAATGACAATATAAAATATTCAGATTCTCATATATGCAACAGGCTGCAGCATTCCTATTAGCTTATTTCTCTCCCATACCTGCTCAACGGAAATGTTACGAAACACACTGACAAATTGAAGTCGGGCAAGTTTGATACATCCTGCAAAACAAATTTTCGTCGCGCATAGGGTCGGATAAAATAAAAATATCTAAATATTTATTGGTCCACTATAGAACCCCCGTCCCCCCCAAAAAAAAAAAAAAATATATATATATATAAATAGATAAACAAACAGAGAAATCCCGTCTACTCCTCAGGGGACTGTCCTTGACTTCCTGTTTCTCCATGTTCCTCCGCCCACCTAGCCAAATGCCTCTTTGGTGCTGTGGGTCCACTGGCCGTTTGTCTCATCTAGGCCTCCATGCCTAATCCCTACGTCGTGTAGTTCTTTTCACACACCTGACCAAAAGGAGTGTCTTTATCACTCTTGCCTTTTATCTTTCTCTCTCACACGCACATGCATATCTTATAAATTATACACATGCCACATTCATAATGACGAGGGCAAAGCTTTGAAAGGAAGTTGTTATCTTGCCAGCAATCATTTCCTCTGGGTCTTATTAAATTATGCCTATACTCTCCAGAGATAAGTTAACACCACATGTGCCTGAGATTAAATAAAGAAATTTGCATTGCGAGTTTTACAGTCAAAATAAAATTACATCATGCAAACACACCAAATGCTTTGTGTCTTTTTTGTACAGTGTTGTACACTTTGGTATGTTACCTCAGTTTCATTGCTTAACTTTGCAAAGGTTTTTAGTGACACATGGGCGATAAAAAACACAATTTCAGTTATGTGTATTGCATCTTGTTTGCTACTTTTGAGAACTTTTGTGTTTTGAAAAAAAAGGGAGGCAGGTTACGTCACAAATGATGAGAAGAGCTCTGCTTCAGAAGTGCCAACAGAGGCTCTCGATAAACCCTGAAAACATAATACCAACATCGCCTCTATCCTTCAAGGCTGTACATCTGAGCACCAGCAGTATCTTACTTAAAACAGCATTAATTTCTCTTCTATTTACAATTCCTTCAAGCAAACTGAACAGATTTCTCAATTCCAGATTTACATTTCAACTGTACGAAAAGCCTTTTTATTATCATACCCCATCAAACAATAAGTCATACATAATATGTTGTTAGTCAAAACTTACAGAAAATGTTAATTTAACCGAGACATACAGGGTATATAAATTAATTTCTAGAGTTTTCTGAATAATTCATCAACATGGGAAAGCGACAGATAGCATGCATTCTATGCGACGTACTCCCGGGGCAATAACTTAGAGCAGTTAATGACAGATGAGAGTGTTAAATGTCAGTGACTGTAAAACACAGTGAACAGAGCCACAAACAAACACAAAGTCGTGAATAAGCCTTCGCAATAAAAATATCCGTTAGGCTTTCACGGAAACAAAGTTGATTGGAAAGGCGCACAAAACAAGTCACTCTAGTGACACTAAAGCTTACATCATTGTATCAGAAGTACCGCAAATTGCGTAACTCTAAATATATTAAAATATATAGCAGCTACTTTCATTCTTTTTCTAGAGACATTTTTAAAAGTGTTTATTTTTATCTTGAATTTCGAACAGTTGACAAATTTAGAGAATTCTGAAGAGAGAATGTTCAAAGTTAATACATTGCATAATGTAACTAACTGTTTCTTTACAGCATCACAAATTAGAACACAAAATGGAAATTTTTCCTAATTACTCTAAGCCCCAGGGCTCAGTTGCTATTTTGAAAGCATGTTACACATGTTATCACCTTCTTCTGGAAGACTGCTTTGCATTTGTTGAATAAACCATCCCGTGTGCTCTAGGAGAGGTGTTTGCAAGTCAAAATGAGTACTGCAGCATTTATCATGTTTTCCATTATGTAATTCTGGTGTGGAAATCATTCTGTGTGTAAATCCATCAGAAATTTTACTGCCTTTAACTTGCCAACACCTCTCCGTCCGTCCGTCCGTCCGTCCATCCATCCCAAGGTCACTCGGAAGTACAGACATGTGATCAAAATGTAGGTAAAGATAAGAAGTTATCAAACAATGCTTAATATTTGCTAATTTTTTCATCCAATATTACGTATGTTCCCTCTATAGTCTGTTGCCTCTCACCTGCATGGATGGTTAAGGATTCAAATGCTGCCCATGATTCTGTATGTGTGGAGATTCTTAATCTCCTTGTATTTTTGTGGGCTTATTCCTGAGTCCAGAATCATGCATTGAGGGTAACCAGCTACTCCATGGCTACTGACTGTGTATGAACAGGTGGCCTACAATGGACTGGCATCCTGTCCTGAGTAGCCTTGGCTTACTGTAACCCAGTGCCAGATAAGTAGGTGGGGAAGATGGATGGATATACTAGGCAAGACTGTTACATAGATGTAGGTATGCTCTGATGTGGTAATCTGACAACACACTGGGAATCTTCAGAAATGAAGTCACTTACTAAACGGCGGTGTGGGTGGGTACTTCACACAACGAAACACAATACCTGTTCAACTCAGCCTGTTGGCTAACACGAGTAGCTTTATTAAATGCAGTGCTTGACGATTGAAAAGTGATTGTAGAAGCATTATAGTGAATGTGATACTTTAAACATCTTCCCAAAGGCTTGCTTTTTTATCTTTCTAAGTCGAACCTGGCTCTGAACTTCACTTACAATGGGTAAAATCTCACTGGAGCTTGAATGACCATTTTCCTGTAAGTATGAGCGTTCCAACGTAAAGTGTGACCTTTAACACAACAGTATTTTGTTGAATGTCTGTTAGCAAGTGCCACGACAGAACTAATATATGTTAAATTGGCTAAGTCATTGCCACTTTAAATGAGGATGACGTAAAGCGAAAGTACACTGACTCTTGGAAAAGGAATAAACTCTGTAATAAAGCTAAACATCGTACGGCAAACTGTTCAATGTGAACTGATTAAAGGAGCTGAACGTAGCAACTTCAGTGATTATGCAGCCAGGTTGAGAAACCTGCAGATAAAGGAGTTTTTTTTTTTTTTTTTTCCAGACATGTCTGGTAACTCCAGCCAACTGGTCAAATATGCTGCTGTACAGACATTTTAATCATGCTAAATCATCATCATCATCATCATCATCATCATCCTCTTTCGGCTGCTCCCATCAGGGGTCACCACAGCGGACCACCAGTCTCCATCTCCTCCTGTTCTCTGCATCCCACTCTGTCACACTAACTACCTGCATGTCCTCTCTATGTCCGAATTTTACACCGGATGCCCTTCCTGACTTAAACCTCCCCATTTATCCGAGCTTGGGACTGGCACAGAAAAACACACAGCATATTCTCCAGTGCCTAGGTTTTTAAAAATGCTAAACACAGGATTTAAAAATAAAAAATTTAAAAAGTTTAGCAAAAGAGCGAGGTGGAGTTGTTATATTCTATTCCAAATAATAGAGCACATATTATGGTCTTACATCTGTAGTAGTTGTTGATTTTTTTTCTGATCAATGTCTCAAATCAGACCTGACACACAAGGCATAAGGTGCATCCTGACGGTGTGAAAATGGGTACTTGATTGAGGTCGTATTGAGTAATAGCCTGTAGATGCATTTTGAGTCTGTCAGATTGAAAAACCAGCAAGGGTGTTGGCATTCATCTGGAAAACTTTTGACCTCACAGTCTGATTCCCATAGTTATCCTAAAGGTTTATCTTCTTGTGAACGTCTTGTGCTCTTTTCCTGTTTTGCAGCAGCAAACGGTTCATTACGGAGATCCCGAAGAGACGAAACACAGTATATAGTCCCAGATTGCCCTTTATCACGTAGAAAACGATGGCTCTGAATCGATTTCCGAGACACTGAATTTGCTCCTGCGATGACTGCATGGTGTTTTGCGTGAGTCTCCTTTAGCCTCATTCTCTGAAAGGCAGAGCCTCCCACTGCTGTCTTCAAACAAGAACAAATAATTGTGTCTGTTCTTAGAAACCCAAGCCTTGAAATATAGATTTTGGAATGTAAGACCTGCCTTAAAGATACCTACACAAACGTACTTAAGAGTACCTTGTCGGTCGGTTCCTGACACAATGATGCATAATACTGAAATGATGTATCATTATTTTGAATCTGCATTTTCTGATTTTATTGATTTTTTTTTTTTTTTTTACATTTTTCTCATACCTTTAACAAGTGTGACCATGAAAATGATCCATCAGTACTCAGTGGGTCTTGAATAAGTATTGACAGGTTTATTGCCCTTTGTGTAACCTATCCAGATTCTGTTAGTTAAAAGAACTACAATTAGCAATAAAAAATGATAGAATTTTAAATACATTTCCTGGAAGTAATCTAATAAGCAGTTCAATAATTTATTATTTGTCTCTGCATGTCATGAAGCTGTTTACTTTGGATGGATGAACAAAACTCATATTTATAATTTCACTTGCGGATATGGTTTGATAAACTGTATCATCCATTGAGGCCGATGTGAACAGTTTTTCAGCGTGACTCTGGCTACGAATGACTTCCTGGGACACTCGTGAGCAGCAGGCTTCACAAACCCTTGCTAAAGTGGTTTACGTAGTAGAAGTGGCCTGTAAACCTAGCATACAACATTATTTACCCTGCTTACTGACGTGTTGTGGTAGTTAGCCCTTCCCTCCGATGTCATAGGAAACCTCTGCCAGAACTTGCAGAGCTAAGCCAGAGTACTGCCTGCGAAGCTAGTTAGCATGCATGGGTAGAGTGCTTCTGTTGATATGGAATGTAAGTCCACAGGAATGTCCGACACTGATACACGGGTACAGGAACGGCATCCTTTGGTAACCTAAATAACTTCTCCCCCACAATCCTGTGAAGTAAACATTCCATGGCTTGACCAGGAAAACTTGTGTTCATAATAATTATTTTATTAAGGACTTATAAACATGGGAGGCATCAGATTTCTAAATCAAGTGCTCGGGTTCAAGGGTTTAGCATTCTTCTCTTAGACTTCGTAACACAAATGTTCTTCCTGGATAGTTTGTTGTTTCTTAATTGCTTATGCTGTGAAGTATAAAAAATGGCCATTATTCCCTTCAAACTTTGTGTTTGTGACCTGGATAATGAAATGTGGTGTAATTCCCTCTCACGTATCAGCCCCCAAAAGCAAAAGTTTGAAGAGAAAAGTAGGTCTTTTCTATTTACTTTAAGCATAAACGATTGGGAAATCACACTTTCTGCCCAGGAACCAGAAAAAGTAAAAATTTTGTTACATGGTGTAATTTGTGGGTGCTGAGAATAGTTGATTGCACAGTACTTCCTGCAGACAAATTGTTGCAGGTGCATGATGATAATTATTACAATTTCTGTACAGCCTAGCCCTTACTGGGCAATTCAAACATTGCAAACCGTAGAAATTGAACTGAGAGCAGCTTGTTGTATAACTCAAATATAAGAGACGGTAATTAGTAACATAAAATATAATGCAAATTAGTATGTGAAAAATAAATGTTTGCTTACTAAATGGTTACATAAAGAGTACATCAGTCACGTGGTGATCTGAGCTTTTAGATCGTAATTATACATGTCATAATTCACATTCATAAATCTCACAATTCTGCACATGTGCAAATTCCAGTGGCTGGATATGACAGAAATGAACAGAGCAGCCACAAATTTAAATAGTAGCCTGGCCACTGACAAAGACTCTACTGGTTACCTAATTAGAAATTTTCCCAGAAGTACACATACACTCAAAAACAACTAAGAAGTATTTGTAAATACCTTCATCCTTGGGACATTATATTAACTGCCTGAAACCATTACGTAACATTTTTATTACTCTGAAACTCTTAAACAGACAGGCTGGTGATAAAGAGAAAAGTGTGTGTGTGTGTGTGTGTGTGTGGGGGGGGGGGGGGGGCCAGAGAAGAACTACTCATTTATAGGACAAAACTAAGAACAAAGTCCCCATTATTATAACAAGCAGATTTACTTCCTTTTAACAGAAACGAGTCAGTTATTCTTAAGTGATGTGATTACGCCCAAACACAACATGTACCAATTTTGTGACAGGATGAGCTGGCTGATGTTTATTCCATTAACACTCGCATCAGAGGATTAATGCCATGGATGTTCTGAAGGTGAAATCCTTTATTAGCTTTTCTTTAGCGGGAACTTTGTTCCTGACTGTTGGCTTATTAATGTCATTATATTGGGGCATTCCTAATTCAATTCTATATGTGCTGGCTCTGCGGAGGGGAATTCAGAATTGCAGGTGGTTTTCCCCGGTTTACCTTCACGCTTAAAGTACCTTCCTTTAAGTCTGCCCTAAGCGTTTAAAGTGACTACAGGTCTTATGCTTTGTATCTAAGAAACTTCACGCTGCGTATCCCATAAGTACACCACGAACCATTGTCCATCAACTATGACTGCTCAGGGTCGACTGGAAACTAACTTTAGCAATTTTACAATGAATATTTTACGTAAAATAAGATGCATTAGAGACGTATGAACATCAGTATCTTGAACTGAATGGGCTAAAACTACACAGAAGCAGTTATGTAATGCTAATCTTTCTCCTTTCGTCTCGGTAGGTGGACACACAGGGATGAAAGACCCTCGAGTCATCATGGGGTCCGTCAGCTTCAGCCAGTGAAGCCGGCAAATCATATTAACGTAAAGGACAACTCAGCCAGTGACATTTTATCAGCTTCTAATGGCTTTTTCTGTTATTTATTAAGCCATGTTCGGGAAGTGTCAGAGAGAGCGGAGAGTTGAGATTATCCTAATTACATTCCGAAAATAAAGTCTGTAATCACTGCACAATCAGAAGGCAGTGTTGCATAATACAAGATGCGCGGTAAAAATAGCTCGTTTTCAGGAAGCAAGCATGTATAGCTAGCCTATTACAGCAGTGGGAATTTGTTTTGTAAGACGTATCAAACTTGTCTGATTTCGTTATGTCAGCATGTTTTGTAACAATTCAATCGAGCAGGTATGGACGAAAAATAAGCTGACTGGAATGCTGTCAAGAGGCGTGCCTGCTAAACACATCTTCCACGTTTTGTGGAGTCTACAGCACCTTTCTTGTCTGATTCTTCATGCTATGGCAGAATGAGTGGAGCACAAAATAGATATACTAGATTTACAAAACAGGGTTTGTGATGTTAATTCCCATCTCGCCGGGGTCGAATTTCTGTGCACATGCCATGAAGGTAT
Source organism: Gymnarchus niloticus (assembly GCA_009936485.2). Classification (NCBI taxonomy): domain Eukaryota; kingdom Metazoa; phylum Chordata; class Actinopteri; order Osteoglossiformes; family Gymnarchidae; genus Gymnarchus; species Gymnarchus niloticus. The sequence goes on along the minus strand of JAACJT020000001.1, from coordinate 27,349,257 downwards.
GGCTGATATACGATTACGGCAATTAAGGTGGAATGCAAAGCGGAGAGCCCTGCTGCGCTTTTTTGGTCAGGCACGGTCTCATATTGGGTCTCAGTATTTTGAAAGAGGAGAAGGACCAGCTCTTGTCTTCCTCTAACAAACCAGCAAAACACAGAAGGCCCTGGCAACAATATACCTGAGAGCAAAAGGTAGATGAATGGACCCACCAGATGGGACTCTGTGTAAGGTGTTCTTTGAAGCCTGCGTCCAGGAGCTGCCTTCTGTTACTTCAGAGCTGTTGTGGAACAGGATCATCTAGAGCCCTTTCTCACCACTAGTCTGTACGTGAGAGATTACATTCGGTAGACCTATGAACAATGTTGTGTCTTCTCTTGCTTGGTATTCAACCTCTCGTCAGTTCCATCCTTCACCTGTGGAAACCATCACCGTGACCAGAAATGTGACCAAAAAAAAACCCCCGATATTATTATTGTTGAAGCGTGGGTGGGAGGCTCAGTGTAAAATATGACTAACCAACAGCAGGTGCTGTTGTGGGCCGCCGAGTGAATCATGTACAACAGGTTTCAGAAAAGAAGATTCAGGCGAGAAACCATAGCCTGAGCCTTGAGGAAGGTACCTAGCTGGTTTTGGTAAACATCTAGCTCTATTAATAGTTTACAAAAATTCAATTTCCTTTGCTTCTATATGTGCGATGCCTTTGGGTTTGTTAAGCATGAGCGTATTCGCTCTGTTGCTGTAGGAATGTTATGGATGATAACTACATTTACAATGAGCAATGAAAAGCCTCAAATTATTCTGAAATATAGGCTTCCAAAAATGAATCGTGCAGCTTTGTTTAAAAAAAGGTTTTGCATTCATTTTGAATCATGTTCTTTTTGTTACTCAAGGGTGATTTTGCACAATTTGTTAGGAATTATCATTTTAAATCCATTTTCATGAATGCCGTCCCTCAGCTGTGTCTTATTTTAAGTACGAGGTTAAAACCCACATAAGCAAAAAAGAACAACGTTGAAAAAAGGAGGTTTTTTTTTTTAGTTCTTTTCTAGTACTTTAATATTTCAAACTGGTTTATCATTTTCTACCATTTCTGCTTGAGCTTTTACTTTTAAAATTTGCCTGTTGTAATAAAATTCATGTCGTGGGAGATATTAGTAAAAAAAGATACAAATCAGCCTGGCAAGACAAACAATAACAACGGTTTGGTATGCTGCCATAACAGATAAAGACTTGACCGGATAATTCCCAGGCAACCTAACCATTAGAATAGAATTGGATTTTTTCAGCAGCCTATTTTGGTGTGAGACACAGAAAAGGTAATTAGTTTCTTGCTTTGACGGAGAAATGGTGGAATTTTATCGGAGTATATCAACAAGCTCCATTCATGAAATTAATTGGCTCAGATGAGATCGCAGTATGCTACAGGACATTGTTACTAATAGTGATACTTATTGAATATGGGAATAAGATATCGCTATTCTTCGTGGCTGAACAGAGAGCCCTTATCGCCTTCTTGGATCGTCCGCTTTTGACATCTAGAATTTACCATTCTGTGAGAGAAACTTTGGCCCGACTGTCAGATTTGTTTAAAATGCCAGAAGAAGCCATGGCATGGGCCATTTTAATGTGTGTTTGGCCTTACACAAAACCTCCACTGTTGCTGGCACACAGAGGACCACACAGCTCATTTTACCAGTGACGACCTATCCGTAGACTGGCCCAGACTGGGTCTAGGCGACAGACAATGTGATCAAAGGGGGGGGACGATGTGACGCTCGCATTCAAGTTGATGTTGTGACCAGAGCTGTGCGTGACAAAGGGAGGGCGGGGGGACGTGCCTGCAGACGGACAAATGGATATGGCGTACATGTGAGGAGGTTCCAGTTTCAGGCTAGATTTGGGTCTCTGATTGGTGATAAATGTAACAGCCCCTTTACCCTTCATGACCTCCAGATTCTCCATTGTCATTTTATTCTTTTTTCCTTTTCCCTGTAGGAGGATTTTTTTGGAACGCTGCCTGCCGTGTGTTGTAAGATATACCAACTTTCTCCTTATTGTTTCGAAGAGGCTGGCGCTCGAACAAAAGGGATCAGATGATTTAGAGGCGCCGCTCTGGGACTCCAGATGATCACATGACATTGAGTGGAAGTGCGTAACGAAAAGCTCCGAAAGGGCATGAATGGCTAACAAATGTGAAGACAAAAAGGCAAATGTTTTTGAGGTTTAATTATCAGTATGTTATACCACTTGCTTATTGATGCTCTTTATTATGAAAATGATTGAAGCAATTATTATAATTATTATTATTATTACTAATAGTAATGAGAGCCTCTTCTTCGATCTCCATATTTTTAAAACTATAATTAATTAGAAACTATTTACAGCAGTAATGACAAGTAATTAAGAATGAGTAAATTTAGATTAATACGTAAGCATAATTATTATAATATATTACTATTGCATTTGATTAAGCAGGTGATCAGCCCTGATCCTGGCTTGAGAGCTATGCGTTTTACTGGTGATTTCATATCTAATCATTACTTTTACAAAGCAACGTAGAGCTGATCCAGGGCTGCTGCTACCAGAACATTCTGTGTTTGTCAGTAATCAGTACCAGTTCTATTTTCTTCCAAAAGTTATAATCTTTTTGCAATTTTGTATTGTCAAACAGATTGAGGATCTAACCTACACTCCTAAAATGTGACTATTTTCCACGAATTTCATTCCTGAAATATTTAATTACGCTGCCATTGTTTATAGAGGTTTATGCATCGGTTAAATCCATTTATTGAAAGATATAGTTTGTCAAATAACCAAAGCAAAGTTCCTACTTCACAAGACAGAAATGTAAATATATATGAGCAAAATAAAAATAAAAAAATTAAATTAAAAACACGAATCTTCCGACAGCTTATTCTATACACGTTTGTGGTGTGAAACAAAGGACACTTTGTTCGTAATACTTGGAAAACTTCAAAAATCAGACTGAACACGAGCCTAGAAAATCTCATTCCTAGCAGCATGACAGGAGCAAACCTGTTGTTTTGTCATATTTCCCAGAGACATCTTAAACTCTGTCATAACGTTTCATCTTCTATCTCTCTCTCTCTCGCTCTACAGCTGGTGTGTTATGTTTAGCATGAAAATCCATTGACATGCACCTCAAATATTTTAAGACTCATCAACTAGCCAAACCTAGATTACATCGTGAGTTAGTCTCCTTTCATGTGCTTTGATCCGTGTCAGATTGCACAAGAACGAGTGAGGCGTAGGAAAGAATGAAAGCAAAAGGCCTCGTATACGTTTTTAAACGTGACAGATTGACACGAGGGTAAGTGGTGGGTGCATAGAAATCATCAATACATGCAAAGCACAATACTTTGAATAACTGCAGCCTTTAACCCATGGTATGCTTAAAGTTATAGACCTACCTAGGCCAAAAGTATTCAGCTCATTTCATTACAGAAAGTTCAGAGGTCACTGCAGAAAAGAAATCGCATATACAATACCAGCAGTGAAAATGAAAGACATAATTTGAATAACTCGGGTTTCATGGGACGCTTCTCATTTTAAATTTTCAAACGCTACAAAAGTTAAACTTTAAAGTAGGTGTATGATTCGGTGAATGTTTGTGTGGGAAATTCGGATACACACAGCTAAAACTAGAGTGTCAAATTAAAATGCATATTAGAGATAGTATGTATCATGAATAATATTATAAATAATTTATTTACCCTTATCAATTAAATTTTGTGTTTCTTTCTCAACCAAAAGCATCGCTAACGTATTTGAAAGACTTGCAGCCATCAATTTCCACCCATTTCTAAATCATTCTTTTGAAATAACAACAGAATCATATCGTTTTGGTGATAGTTAGGACAACACAGGCATCAAAATCCAAATCAAAATCAAATTCAATGACCTAAAACACAAAACTGAAGACTACTGTTTGATTGTAATGGCTCTTTGGTGCCTCCTTGTGTAAATTCGAGATGCGATATTAGGCATTGGAAGAGTTATAAAGTATGAATAACCATTCCAAAGGCTGTAGAATGCGACAGCATGGCGATTTTCAACACCAGTACTGTAAAATAATGTCAAGTGCAAGGCTAATACTTGTTGTGTACCTTGCAAACTTTATTTATGAAAAAAACTGAAGGATCATTGAAAAGCATTATAAAAATTCACTACGTAGCAGAGATCACGTATCAATGAAGTTCTCTTTGTGTACAGATTAAAAAAAAAAAAACACAGATTTAGATATCACCCAGCATGCTAGAATTATTCTGTGACACACGCGGACTTGTGACCCACTTACGTCAACCTCTGTGTGTGCACTGTACAGATGTATTTACATATGTTGGGCATGTTTTCTTTCTTGATCCCAGATATGCATAATTTTACCCAAGGCTTCATTTTTAAATGTTTCTATTGTTTTGAACTGCTATGGAATTGAGTTTTTCCAAAGTTCATGAAACATGAAAAGTATAATCGTTGGTCTTTGCATAGTGACAGAGGCATCACCTTGTCGGTCATCTTGAATGACACGGAGAGCTGTTGGTCACGTGACAACATTGCCTTGAAAAAAGCAATAAGAAAGTGTCACATATGACCAGTCAACCATTTAAAATTGGGGATTGTCCCCAGGCTGTGCATGTGTCCCCCGTAGTGCTGGTATTCAAGCGTGGTCGCAGATCTGCTGAGTCTACAGGTACGAGCCAACAAGGCCAGACCCTGCAGTAGATAGCTGTTTGATTGTGAGACGCGAGAGCAAAAGCGGTATCACATAATGCTTTTCATTGCACTTTCCGATGTTCTATTAAATGTTTGAAATTCATTTTTTTCTTCCTTCTATTTCATACTTGCTGTATTCCCTTGAGCAAAACTACTAATATAAATAAACATGCAGCATAAACACTTTCCTTTAAGAAGAGGCTTGTTGCCATTTCACAGACAAAAAAAAAAGAATGCTATGGATAACAATATTGTTAGTATTATTTTATGACTCAACATTCTTCTTTAGAAATATTCACGCATATATAAGTACATATAATAGCTGGCCAGATATGAAGATGCTATAAACTTCTTTAGCAAATTGTTAATGAGATCAATGAAGCCACTCATGCAGTCTGAGACCAAAGGTCACTAGTATCTAATTTTCTTCTTCTGTCCATAAAGTTGTCTGCCTTAAACTGTATCCTTCCAAATAATAGATGGAAAACTGGGTAGGAATACATATTGGTGTAGCCCATCAATAAAGGCCAGGCTAAGAGGATTAACGGTATATTAGGTCGATGTAAATGAATCAGCTGGCATGTCGATTAGTGAAACATTTACAGTATGTGTTGGTATGTGTGTTTGAATGTGTAATTGGAAAAGCGGATTATGTTTAGTGAAAAAGCAGGAATGCAGCGATAATTTTTTTAATTTAATAATTTGAAAAATTCAACAGTTAACACTTCAGACATTGGAAGGCTTTTAAAAAAATAGAGTGGGTCTGAATCTGAAAGTCTGCTCTTCACCATATTTGGTTGTCTGGCCACATCTGGACACTACACTTAAATTAACAACATGACAGCAGGGATGAAGAAGCCTCCATCTACCTGCTACAACTATACGCCCATCTTCTGGATAATCCCCAGTCCGTCCGGTAGCATTTCCCATTCAGCTCAGGTCTTGGCTGTTGCATCCACTAGTCATTACGGGGAGGCCATGTTCTCCGATCCAATTTAAACTCTGGGAAATGTTGAAGTCCTCTAAAGATGTCTGGAAGTCATGCAGAGGACAGACCATTGCACAGACTAATGGAGCGATGAAGGCCGCCTTAACAATAGATTAATGGGGCAGCATCCTGCATGAGTGTGCAACATTGTTATACTTGTTTGTTGTCAACAATGAACACTTGTTTGCGGTAGTTCTCAGTATCTCCTCAGTTCAGCATTGACTGTTAATTTGCTGCTGCTACCTTTTACATATGTAGTGAGTGTACCCTGGGTTTCTTTGTCCAGGCTTTTACGATGCCTGTCCAAGGTACTCCTCAGATATGCACAGCATGAGCTTTCCCCCAGGGTTCTCAGCAAAACCAGTAAAAGACTGGTGACTTAGAAGATAAAACCAAACTCATGCAACTACCACTTGAATGGACACAGGTTCACAGTGATACCTGTTCTTTTTTACAACATGAAATGAGTACATTGGTCAGCTACCTGTCCTAAAGAGACCTTACCCTGTGATTTTGGGGAAAAAAAAAACATTGCACAACTGAGGATATGTTAAATGTCAAAACACAATTTTTTAGCATCCTAGAGCTGAAGAGTGGGTACTAGCAGGTGGGTTTAGAAAAGACCCATATGTGAAAAACATTTTCTTACCTGTTGCGGTCTCTTTGAGTTTACATGACTTCCGTTTGGCTTTAAAAGTGTCCCAGCCACGTTAAATCACCTAATGGAGGAGGTGTTGGAAGATGTGAAGGGAAAATGCATATTTCTCAATATCCACAACAGGGTCATGTATCCATAATATGACTCAGCAATTTACTCCATCTTGATAATACTATCTCTGCCAGGTTATAGCAAACAGGTCTTAGACAGTTGTCTATAGTAGCTTTTAATTCCATGCAGTTTATGAGGAAATATGAAAACAATGAGTACTAGCTACTGGATTCTGGCCAATGTAGGAAAGATGTCTGGGGTTACTGAAAGATGTGCCAAGCAAACACAATGTTCAAGCTTGGTTGTCACCATTAGTCTTCCTCTTCAGTTAAACCTGTTTTCATGTGGGGTCTGGATTTTATAGGTGCCTTTCTTTGCAATCCTAGCCTTTTAGTTATGGTAAACTAATACAGCAGGAGGGTCAAATGCTTACTTTTCGTACTCTCAAGTTTCCATAGTTTTTATTGGGTTTAACCGAACCCATCAACAAAGTACTGAAAATTATACTTGCTTCTGTTTTTCAGGAGAAACATAATTTGTGGAACGTGCGATTTGCAGAGTTCAGGCTGGCAGTACACTCTGTATGGGAAGAATGTACACAGTTTGTTCTAGCCAAGATAAGCTTAAGGGCCCTATAGAAAGTCTTATTAAGCATGCATTTAATACTGGTATCATTCCATTCGACGCTTACGTTTCCTGCATTGAGGGTGGAGGAAAATCTGAGGTGAGCCCAGCTAAGCAGAGCTAGAATTATTATGGTTGAGAGGTGGAAGACTTTAACGAAAAAGAGCTTGGTTGGGTTATAAGTCACCCAATATCTCAAGCTGACACTGGATTTTTTCGCGAAGCTAGCAGCTAAAATTAAAAGGCCCGCAAAATTGGGCAAGATTAATTTAAAGATAGACTTTAAGGATTCTTCTGCTGCTGATAGTGAATGTGTAGAAAATATTAGACAGTATAATGGTCCAGCTGAGCCTTCCATGGAGTGTGTGTGTGTGTGTGTGTGTGTGGGGGGGGGGGGGGGGTAACATTTCTGTGGTCATTCCAGTCTACAATTAGGCTGTACAAGTTGTCACTAGAAACAATAGCACCTCCTGTTCTCAAGATACACTTGGGTATTGTCCCTTTTTTAACTCCATTAAATACAGCAAAGATGACTGGTTAACTGTCCACAGGTTTACACATCTTAAAATTCATCGTTTAAGGAATGTTCTTCTCTTGTTCATTTTCTATGTACTTTGCTGTTAAAGTATCTCACAGCCTATTCTTACGTGATTACTTGTATATATGTTCTTTTCGAAGGATATGCATGCACTGGAAGCTGCCGCATTGTGCGTTTTGTCTAAAGAACTTTATAACTCTAGTTATGTTTATGTAATTGTAAATTCCCTCAAGGCTTCAGTACACAGAAACATGGATTGTTGAGCCCCTGAAGGTCTCTGCTGAAGGAACATAACTTTGGCCACTGTGTTTTAATCATCTCCATCCCTGCGTATGGTTCTCTTGGCTCCACCTTACGTTCATTGTCTTCCAATTCTGTACAGATGGAAATATTTTCTGGATTTTGCTTCACTATTTTTTTTTATCCCAAGACTTCAATAACTGTTTATTGATTTTTCCCTAATATATTTGTTGTAATATAAATATAGCCTTCTACGGTATTGTGTGTTGTTTTTAATTTAATGTTTACCTATTAACAGTTAACTCAAAAGTTATGGTTTGTGTACAATTCATTTGTTGTTGTGAATGCATGCCAGAGTACATGTATAGGTGGCTATGAACTGGCTAGCTGTAAACTAATATTTTATTGCTTTTCAAATCCAGATGATCAAGTTCAATCAGAAAATTTTGACTCAAATCCTCACCAGTTATGAGTGTCAGATCACCTCCCCTTAATCCATATGTGTTTTATAATTTAGATTATAGATTATTTAGATTTAGATTATTGTACATCTTGATTTTTTAAAAGTATGCAGTACAATTCAGTGCTTCTAAGAATAAGTGTCCTTTTTAGGTATGTAAACCGTGGTGATTCACATTCTTAAGGCTGTAACTAATAAATCTCTTCATAAAGGAATTGCATTAATCAAATTGCATTGGTTTTCTCATACTAAATAAAAAAAAAAAAAAAAAAACAGTCAGGGATTTAATAATTTGCAATGTCAGTAGTGATAAAGACAGACCCAAAAAGAGTGAACCAAGCAGCAGTGACTATTCCAGGATTTGTAGAGATCCTACAGGAATAAACAGGGAGATGAGAAGCAGTGGAGTGATTAATGGACCTGCAGTGATTTTACAGACAGACTCCAGGCTCTAGTCCCCAGGGAGGACGGTGGTACAGATGTACTCTGGGAGAAGGTGTCCGAATTTTTTTACTCAACATTTCAAGATGCTGAATTGTCAGCTGTAGGTGAACATTTCCACCAGGAAAAAGTACTGTTTTTTTATTATTTTAATTACCATCGTTATTATTTATTTATTTATTTTTATGCCCACAATTCCCCTCTAAAAAAGTGGCTGCAAGTTGAGTGGGTTATTTTTAAACTCTTCATTGGATCCTGCACTTCAAATATATTTCAAAATGAAAATGGAAATTAGAGTTCCTATGAAAATGCTCACCCTTTTTTTCCTTTACCTATTGTAACATTTGTTCCTTCTTTATGTGTCAGGTAATTCTCTACCTGGAATTTCAACATGTCCCTCAGCAGCCCAACTCCCAGGATCTCCAGGACCGTGGAGCTGCTGCAAGTGACAGCTATAATCTGCATGCGACAATTTCAAATTAATATTCCTTTATGGGTAGTGAGAGAAAATGCTGACTCATCATTATGACCAACGACATTCATCACAATGTCATTCATTGTTGATTTATAGCCATCTGGTAAAGATGGTGTCAACAGAGTGACATTATAAAAGATCATTTTGGAAAGTACCATCAGATTTAAAGAAAATCAGTTCTTTCAAAAAATATATATATGCTAGGCTGAATTATTCTTTTTTTATTAATTCCAACATTTCTTCTTCGGTAAGAAAGTGACTGTGACTGTCCTGAATTCTGATATTTCTTCTTCGGTAAGAAAGTGACTGTGACTGTCCTGAATTCTGATATTTCTTCTTCAGTAAGAAAGCGACTCTGACTTTCCTGAATTCCGA
>JAACJT020000001.1:27311372-27332104 GCA_009936485.2 Gymnarchus niloticus | reverse complement strand
ATCTCTCTGACACAGGGACTGCACTTAATTTCGTTGTACTCGTTACAATGACAATAAAGATATTCTTCTGATTCTGATGTTATTCCACCATACAAGCCAAATTTGTGCAGAACCTGAGCTATTTCTACTGCTTCCCATCATCTCCCGTTCGAAACATGAGACAGGGTGGGTCCTGGTGGGTTACTTCTGTGTTTTCAATAATGCTCCTGCCGAGTTCTCGGGGTCAGCCTAGTTGTTAAAGATTCCATTCAGCGTTTGATGAACGACTCGGCCGTGTTCTGCAGGATCCTCGGTGTGTTTATACATGCACCCCATGATGGACACATGTCCACAGAACGTTCCCCGAGTTTCTGAAAAGTGTCGTCTTGTAGTGGTAGTCAGACCGCACACTGACAGGGTTTACTGTGGTTTTAGGACAGCAGTGCTCTGGGGCTAAATCACCCCTCAGTAGTTTTCCTTTCTAGATGTTTTGCTGGTGGATTTCTCTTATCACATTGTACAGGAAGTATTTAATGTGACAGAATAATCAATTTTGTAATAAAACAAAGTTACCCAGTGGCTCACTGTCAGGTGATTAACAGCTAACTTGGTATGTAGTTACTTGTTCCTTTTCTTTTCCAGCTCCACAGCATTATTTTGTTGCCATTTCACATGGCAGCGTCCTGATTTTGACTCGTTCTCATTCCGTAATCATTGTTGGGCAGCCCATGCAACTCCCTACCGATCAGATCGTTCCATACATTTGATAGCTTTTTGTCCAATCATCTCATTCCATGTTGCGTGTGCCTGGGTTGTGAATCTATGCAATTGAAAAATCCATCCATCCATCTTCCTACAGCTTCTCTGGTATAGGGTCATGGGGATGGAGCCTATCCCATGATGCACTGGGCACAAGGAAGGGGCACGCCCTGTTTGCACTATGAGCAATTTATAGACATTAATTCATCAAACCGAATATCTTTTCACTGTGGGAGGAGACTTGAGTAGCCAGTGAAAACCAGCACAACAGGTGGATGAGATTCAAAGTTCACGTAACAGGTCAGGGGTAAAATTCAAACCCCGACCCTGGGAGGTGTGTAGCAACAGTGCTACACTATTAAAAACACAGGGTTAAGCGCAGTCACAGAACATACAGTATTTATCTTTGGTGATGTTCACTCTCATTGCAAAAATGTGCAAATGACCGTGGCCTATTCCATTTACTAACTGAACTGCCGTAATTCCTATCACAAACCTGGAAGATTTTTGGCCACGACATTCAATTTAAAATCACTGGGAAACATTACGCCGCTGAATTGGCCCAGTTTCATATCAAAAACCTGTGTGGGATCATATACACTACATAGAAAAGATATGTCATGAATATGTAGAGGTTTTCTGTTGTACATCAAGGCACGTTTCACAGCATTAATTGCTTGCGAGAGACGGAATCAGTAGTAGGGCAATGCTACAGGATATAGATACAAACCAGACCACGCTGGTTTATTGAGCGGACTAGTGATCGAATCAAAGCTGATACCATAAGGGCAGGGATCAGATGTTCTCATGATCTGCCCTAGTCTAAAAAAAAAACGCCAGAAAATGATAGCATTTGGACAGCAGACTGTGTCATTGTGGAGCCGTAATCAAAGAGGAGAATCAGAAATCGTTGCATTTTGGCCTCGGAGAGCGGCAAAGTCACAATGGCAGTGTCAGTATCCCAGGTTGTCCCAGAATATATGCTGTCAGCATAGTCTACAGGAACTATAAACATAAGTGTGGTTATCGCAGACAGCCATTGTTAACCACAACTTAGGAGCACAGCCTTCCTATTTTTCACAAAGACGTTTGTCATGTAGTCCACCGGTGCAGTTTTGCTCCTGCGGGGGAAACGCACGCAGAGACGGAGGTGTGTGTCAATCCTGCCTGTGAGAATAGCGCCCTCTAGTGAGGGACACCTTTCATTTTATACTTTTGCTTTGCTTTTGCAGGTTACAGCGTATGTTTCATATTACTAAAAAGCCACCCGTTTGTGCAGTTGGGCCTTATATCGTATTCCATAAGCGCCAAGATTTCCTATGGTAACATGCATTTAGAAATTCCGTGGGGGGGGGGGGATTATACAATGCATTAAAAAACATGATTTTTTTACCACCAAACTGTCTGTTTTAGCTTGTAGGCTGAACGTATTCCATTGTAACGTAAAGTTTTTAAGGGGTGTGCATGTAGCTCTTCAACTATCCTGCGCTTTTCTTGGGTCATCGCAAGCTGGGCCTAGCGGCGCCTGATTTGGATCCTTCACAGCTGTATCTTCGTTTTGTCTGATTAATTTGGACGAAAGCTTCTGGCAAATAAATAAAGGGAAATGTATACAATCAATAGGAAATAAATTAACTGAAATGTAAAAGTCTTTTAATTAATCCACAAATACAGATAACATGCAGGTAACATTACACAATACAAGTTATGTGTCATTACAGATGGATGGATGGATGGATGGATGGATGGATGGATGATTTTATCTCAGTAGTACTGTGACTACACAACCAACTTGATTTTAGTTCATGGAGCACGGAACGAAGCTCAAATAGGAACTCTGACACAAACAGGTTAAATTTCAGTTTTATTCCTTCCTGACAGTCTTTGTCGGGTGATATAATGAAGCCATTGAAAGTATATACTGTGTGTCTATTTATGTTAAATAAATATTAAATATTAAACTATTAAATAAATAAGAAACACCTTATCAGCAGCCAGGATGCCGCTTGGCCTTCTGGTGGAATAAGTACGCAAAGTCCTTTAAAAGTGTGTTGCCCACTGTGCCTGACTTTGTTAAAGGCATTAACAGAAGCATTACTGTTAGAGACACAGTCTTCTCTGCTTACAAGCTTCTGAAGGACTCTCTCTCTCTCTCTCTCTCTCTTTCTCTCTGATTCATCCTCGGAAGGTTCCGGTATAATCGCTTAAGCTACAGGTACCATAGACGGCTCTTAATCTATCGGTCCATATATTGTTTAGTTTGATGCTAACAACCTTCAGCCACAACAGTAGCATCAAACCCACGCCTTCTGGCAGCAGAGTGGAACTGTTTGTGGATAATAGGCACACACACACAAGGTTTATGTTCCTGTTGCACGAAACGTCGTATCAAAATGCGATGTCAACTCTGCGTCCTTATCCCCTAGTGTTTTGTGTCACAATGCAATCCCCTCAGATGCCATTTGTTGTGCAAATTGTCAACAAAGCAGTCAGAGGAGGGTGGCTGAGAAAGCATCAGTCACCAGTGTGCTGACCTCCGTTTACACCGTAAGCTGTTGTCACCGTGAAGCGGACAGACGCGGCCCATCTGTGGGAAATGTCTATGGGTTCACCGAACTTAGAAATCCTGTGTGGCTTCGGAAATCTCACATTACGGTTGGCTTTTAAATTGCTTCAGAAAGCTGCAAAGGAGAAGGAACAAGGCTCACTTTTTCTGAAGAGGTGCCTTTGTTCGAGCGATAAGTAATTCTCTTTCGCAGGAGCGCTAGAAAGACTCTGGCTGATTTATTTCCCATGACTGGAATAATTCAAAGAGCAGAGCAACAAGTCTATCGATGAGAATATGAGACACACAAGTCCAAAATCACGATTGTTTACTGTGCGACCACAAAGGCCCGGAAAGGACAGGACAGCTCTGTTTATTTTCTCACCACTTGAAGTCATTAATCACTTCAATCAACTTTGCTGCCTGAGCTGGAGAGCAGAAATCATATTACGATCTGGAAAGGCTGCACCTGTTAATCAAATTATCCAGGGCTGCAGAATACGAGATTCGATGGCCTTTTAACAGAAACCAAAAATGTAAAAGACAGCAGACTACCCTGGGAATGAATGGCAGGTGGGAAGAGATCCTCACAAACAGGATGGGCCTGTGTTCCGGGGGAACGCCTTGGGCGTTCTTTAAATTTGTGCATCAGCGTACGGACGGGTAGAGTAGGTTTCAAGGATGAACCGTACCAACGGTGACCTTCGAAGCTAACTGAATTATTTGTGTTGGAGAAGAAATGATCATTTATTTGTCATTTGTTAAAGTTTGAGTGAGGGCATATAGGGATTCTTGCTCTCCACCAGATATAAACATATATGTACAGATGTACTGTATATACAGGTGAGAGCGAAGCTTGGCTTATGAGCACTTGATCAGCTAGCATTTAGGATTGAGGGCCTCGCTCAAGGGCCCCAACAGCGACAGGAATCCTTGATTGAGGGCCCAACAGCGACAGGAATCCTTGATCGAGGGCCCAACAGTGACAAGAATCCTTGATCAAGGGCCCAACAGCGACATGAATCCTTGATCGAGGGCCCCAACAGCGACATGAATCCTTGATCAAGGGCCCCAACAGTGACAGGAATCCTTGATCGAGGGCCCAACAGCGACAGGAATCCTTGATCAAGGGCACCACCAACAATATGAATCATCTGCTGGCCACGGGATGAAAAGGGATCTGCATTTTCCAGCAGGTATACTGTTCAACCTGGTCATTTGAGAACCGATAAAAAGATGGCTATACCAAGACCTTCATTAAAGATGTATAAAAACACTGGTAAACACTTGTAAAATTTAGAATTAGTGGGGATGATTAAAAATTTATACATAATAATTAGTATTTTCTTGTTGTTGTTGTTGTTGTTATCACAGATATGCAAGCGAGGGGACAAAAGGACAATATATGACTGCAATATTAAAACCACAGATCGTTTAAATATACATGTGTAAATGGTCGCGTTGCATTATTAAATATTTTATGCTAAACTCAGATTCACACAGTGGCTTGGTGTTTCACACCATTGCCTTGTACCTTCAGCTTTAAGAGGTTAAAATCATGCCCCTGTGTGGAGCTTGTACTGTATGCTTTCTTCCATGTCATTTGGGTTTCCTCTGGGTATTCTGAATTCCTCCCACGCTCTAAAATGACTAGGCTAAGTGCGGGTTCTAAATTTTTCCATATGTTCCATAATATGCCTGTACCCTGTGATAGACTGGCATCCCATCCAGGGTGAAACCCAGCATGGTGCCCAGGGATGGACTGGCATCCCATCCAGGGTGTACCCCAGCCCTGTGCCCTGTGGTGGACTGGTATCCCATCCAGAGTGAACCCCAGCCTGGTGCCCTGTGATGGACTGGCATCCCATCTAGTGTGTACCAATCCAGTCCTCCCTGCAACCCCATCCAAGATAAGAGGCTAGGAAAATCGATGGATAGAAAATCAATGTTCATTTCTCTTATACATTAAATTAACTAGCAGGTTCATCCCTGCAAGGAGCTGAGAATTTTTGATTATCGAGAATTTTTCTAGAATTCTGCCTCTTATAACCTAAATCATGGCAAAATCTTCATGTTTTCGATGTTTCAACCACTTCAGGCTTTTAGTAAATATCCCCATTGCTGCTTAGCCGAAGTCATTATTCGAGTAAGTAATTACATTGATAGATAAATAAGTTCCTAATTAAAAGATACCTTTATAACGAGAACAGCATGTAGCTGTCGTAAGCTGCAGGCCTTCACCATCTCGTCGGTACGCTGACCAATTAACCCTTTATTTGATCGTCAGAAGGACGGTCGCACCAGTCCATCACAGGCACTTAGTAGCACATAAAATACACATCTCTGGACTCAGGAGAAGAAAAACTGAAAAACTTTCATTCATAAATGGTTGTGTATTATTTGGTGTCATTTTTATTCCACTATTAAAAAAAGAGTCATCACCATGTGCAAAGCAGAACAAAAATCTGATAATTGTACTGATAATAACTACAAATTAAAACAACAAAAACGACATAATCGTTTGATGAAGAGCATAGTTTCCTTTACAAGACAGAAAAGCCGTTAGAGAAATGGGACTTGAATACACCTGACTGTCCTTGGTCATCTGCGGTGACTGATCACCACTCTGAAGCCACAGATGAAAAGGAAGGAGGGTGATGCCACATGGGGTCAGACAGGGTGGCCCTCGGGCCCCGAATGTGACGTCAGACCCGATTGTGCGTTTAGTAAGAAAAACTCCCAATCAACGAGTCGCAGCGGGGAAGTAAATGAAGAAGAAGTGGGTATCCTCGACCTCTCTGGTAGAACGGCTCCGTTATAACTTTCGAAATCAGCAGACTATCATGTACCACGCGGTATGATGTTGAAATTACAGAAGCTTATCCAAGGATTCATCAAAATATCTTGATGTTGATCTAATCAGCAAGTACTACCAGAATGCAGGAAACGTACGAAAATGAACTGTGTGGAAATGGCAGCTTCACCAACATCCATCTTCACTTTCCTGTGA
Organism: Gymnarchus niloticus; assembly: GCA_009936485.2. Classification (NCBI taxonomy): domain Eukaryota; kingdom Metazoa; phylum Chordata; class Actinopteri; order Osteoglossiformes; family Gymnarchidae; genus Gymnarchus; species Gymnarchus niloticus. Next base: position 27,325,811 of record JAACJT020000001.1, on the reverse strand, counting down.
AGACTGCCTGATTTGTGAAACCTTCATAAACACAGTGACGGCCACCGTTTCGCTGGTAATGGATTCAGGTTTAGCTTTTAGCCTATGCATCATCTCTCATTTTGAGCAGTTTCTGAGCAAACGTGACACCGGTCGTCTCCTGTAACGTTTTCAACCATAAATGCAGATATCTATATATTCTCTTCTTCATCGCATCTCTAGGGGTGGGTTTCATTGCTACAGTTAAGTCGACTCCTGACGAGCTCGCTGGAGGTGGGCTTCGGGCTGAGAATCGGTTCGGGAATAATTACAAAACGGGCGGTGGGGGGGGGGGGGGGTCTGGGTGTTTGTGTGTGTGAGAGAGCGCGGGGGAGTGTGTGTTCAGAGGTTCATGGATGAAATAGCATTTTTTCATGTTTTTTTATAAAGTGAATCTGCCAGAATGACCTGTAAATATGATTTTGATGGACTTCCACCATTTTTATGGGCAGCCTTCGAATTTTACTGTCTTTTAAATCATGGCCTTTTGGAGGCATCCATTGAGTTTGTTTGGGCAGTTCTGTCACCTTTTTGTAGGGTCTCCTGGTGATTTAAAGCAACAGTGAAGATGATACACATTGTCCAAGACCAGAGTGAAAATGCCAATTCACACACACACACACACACACGCACACCGGCATACCCGTTCTCTGCCAAGTCTATCTTGGCTTTAAAATAAAAACCCACAGCTTTAACTGTTTTTTAAGGAAGCAGAAACAAACCAAAGAATTTGATGCATCACAGATCCATCGCAGAGCTGCCCAGCTGAGTAACCGAACCTGGTTATTTTACGCTTATTTTGGTTTATTTTATGATTGCGTATGGCGATGCTCGGTTTCCCAATTCAGGTCATTATACTGGTCCATGCTATGTCTGTCGCATTGTAGGCCAGATCCTGTGCAATATAAATTCCTGTTGTTTCCCAGGATTTAATATTAATATCCTGAGAGAGGTGCTCCTTCCCGCAGAGAGCTAGCCGGCTACACTTTAACGGGAGGGGATTTTGTGGAAGGCCGTGAGCTGTGAGAGTGTGACAAGCCGCTCTCCATATCAGCCTTCTCTCTTGTTAGAAGGCCTCAGCTTCCCTGTTGTCAGTTTCCGCCACTGTTTTTTTTTTTTACAGAATATTGACACTGGCTGTCAATTTTAACTCGACTCCCGTCATCAGAATTTCACAGTTCGTGTTGCTTCAAGCCCGTCACCCCAGTCTTACTGCAGCACCTTACTCATACATTGCAGCGTTACAGGAAGCAGAAGCTAAAAATGAGCCTGAGTAAAATGTGACGATTCTCATATTATCATCACATTTGCCTGAAATATGACCCTCCGACATTAACGTGTAAATTATGCCATTATTACATACACAGCAATTCAGGAAAGTATAGTACAATGGACTGGGGGCTGCTGAGTGGAGGGGAGGATCTGGAACTGGGGGTGCAGAAAGTGGGCGGGCGGGCAAAAAAAACACAAAGAAAAAAACAAAAAAGGTTACAAAACCAAGTCTGTGAACACGGACATCAGTATAGTGCAAAGCCCTGAAAAGAAGATCAACAAGCCTGAACCCAGAGGACATGCTGGGGGAATGCAGGGGTACACGGGTGAGTATCGTTATTCACTTATTCATGTATGTTATGGGGTTACATCTAAAGCCATAGTGCGTCCTCTAGTTCACTTAAAAAAGGATTTGACTATGAAACGAATCAGTTAAAGGATTACAGCCGTTCAGGTTTTCCCTTTCCTGTACTGCATTATGCTACAGACAGCAGAACAGCAGTAAGATATGATACGCAGGAAGTCAGAGAAATGGAATTGTTTTTAGAAAATGCGTCAGCAATGGGTGTGGAAGTTGGCCTTGGGGGGGGGGCTGTGGGGCACGGAGCTCAGCCGACGCCAGCGGGTGTGAAGCGAACCACGGCCCATTACCGGCCGGTGGGAGCTTACACTGATCCCACAGATAGCCGTTCCTCTGGGGAGTGCTCATTTGAGTGCCAGCTAATTTCGGAAAAGCAGCCGTTCCGAGTCCTGGCGAGCCAGAAGAAGCCGGGTGGCGCCTCTCGGTGGCCAAATGAGGAGTCTCTACTTTCGAGATGGGGTGAAGAGCACTCTCTGAGACTCACAAGCTGTTTGGCAGCTATAGGTTAAAGCTCTTTGAAGATGGGCCACAGTCACTCTCATTTAAGACATAGAACCTTTCTCCAGAACCTTCTTATCCTCACAGCGCCAGGTCAGTCACAGCATTAAAGGGGTCCGCGTTCAGAGAGTTCGCGCAGTTCACCGCGAGCAGACCATCCGTCGGCATGGCGGGCGTCGATGGCATTCGGTCTCGTTGTGCGGCTCAAAGGACAAGCACCGCACGACCACACCGGGTTTGAGTCGTCAGCTTTCCCTAAGGCTTTCTTCAATATATAAACCGAGTTTGCTAATGACATTTGTGATTTATTTAAAAATTCCAAATATTTTACAGATAGTATAAATTAAAATTATGTGCATAATGTTAATAGCTTGCCTTTTGTAAATGTGCCCTGATTTCTAATGATGTTTCATAATCACTCATATGTGTGATTAATCTTAATATTAATGTATCCTGCTGACCTGTTTTATATACGGTCCCATTCCGATTCCATTAATCATAAGAAAGTGACTTCAGGGCCGCACTGACTGTGGCCTGGTGACCCGGCGGCCAACACACCAGAAGACCGCCGCTCGTGTTTCTGGTGAGCGTCACCACAGTGCTGCCTCTCTCTCCGACTCCCCTCGCTCACCAGCCGGCCTTTGGCAGAGGAGGAAGAGGAAAAGGCTTCGCATTACAGCCTGTAGGTTCTAACGCAGAGACCATCTGTACCGTGAAAACCGACTTGGGCCCCCGGAGGGCAGTTATGCGGACCCCTCCAGTCACAGCCAGCTAATGGTCCGAGACCTGCGAGTAAACAGCTCAGTATGAGTGGGCACCGGCATACAGGCTGAAGTATTATCTTTGCAGATTTTATATTTGCAGTACTATGACTATGTACACTGAGGATGCCAGAAATGCATCAGTATTGTTGATGTACTGTGGTAAAGCAGACTAGATTACCAGAAGGCCACAGCAGTCACAGATAAAGTTTGTCTTTGTGCTCACAAAATCATACACACGGACAAAATAAATCTGAAGTCGGTCCCTATACGTGACATGAGCTTGATTACAGCTAATGTAAAGTCAGATCATTTCCACAGCTGACGTGTGTGAAGGACTTTGTCTGTTTCTTTTGGGTTGCCTGTGTGGGTTTCCTTCAGGTACTCTAGTTTCCTCCCGTAAGCACACCGTCTCTCCAAGTTGCTCGTGGAGTAAGGGTCTGCCATGCACTGGACTGCCATCCCATTCGGGGTGACCCTGTCCTTGAGTTCCATCCTGCCTTGGGCCGGCTTACTACCACCCTGCACCAGAACTGCATACATCAGAAGCTAGTTTTACTGGTGCAAATAAAATCATTTGGAAAAATTCCCGCCATTGATTAATAATAGGCACATAAAAGGCTAAAATAAGGGAAAATGCAGCCCTCCCGGCTTAATACAGGCTTGCTGTGTAATAAAGGATGTATTATACTTAAAGTGAGCATCACGTTTATCCTTTCTACATCCAGAGCAAAGTTAAATGTGCTTACTGCCACCTTGTTCACTTACATTGTCATACTACTGCAGTGCACTGGTGTCTCTGGACAAGCATCTACTGCAAGAAATAACGTCACGTGTCAGCATTCAATAATATGGTCTGCAAACGTTTACCATGCATTCCAGGTGGGACAAGGCTGCGTGGTTGTATGATTACTGGGGTCATTCCAGTCTCAGATGTGAAATAAATTACCTCGGTGTGTCGGACGTACCGAGACTTAGACGCCACCCTTTGCTGCATGTATCATATTTTTTTGGGAGGGAGGGGTTTGCCAAAACATCTAAATTGTCTTCTCGTGACTTGATTTTCTAAATAATGAGCATGTGGTTAAACGCTGAACGAGTATGCTCGCTGTCTCTGCAGTCGTACTGTCTTCATAAAGCGAGAAGCGTGGATATTATGCCGTGTTGCAAGACTGGTCTGGAAGTACATTTTGGGGGTTCCACCGAGAAACAAAGTCTGAGGGCAGCCAGCAATACGGGAGGCGGATTGACGAGCCGCGACGCACGGGCGAAACGCGTGGCCTCATTGATCCATGCGGAGCGAGAAGGACAGGGAGAAGACTCGTCTCTCAGAAGTGAGAGTCAGGATGGCTGAAGAATCCCGGGCGTACCGTAGGCCATACCAGCTGTACTATGCTCACTTCTGCCCTGTACTAGATAACCATTGATGACAAGTTCTGTGTTCATTTAATTATCGTTACAGAAGATCCCAACAAATCCGTAAAGTGAAAAACGGTCACGTCTACACACTCTTCCCCTATTTTGGCATCTCGGTGTGAAAATGATGCTCTGTGTGTTTTCGAAGGTGAACCACAAACGGACAGACACACCCATTGTGTTTAGTGACAGCTTGCACTCCACTCTGAACAGGCTTGCATTTTCCTCTCTCCTGGTTTGTGTCTTTCTAACACGAAATAAACTGCCAGGTCCGTCACTTAAAGGGATTAATTAAAACATGCTCACGATTAATGAAAAGGTTAAATCTGTGGATTTACGGTGTAAACTCGAGGATACATTGTGTGACCTTCTGCTGGCATTACTGTGATGACAAAGCTAATCATCACAACAGACCCCGGTGACATTTGGCCTAATTTCAGCTTGCCACCTAATCTATTCACACATAGGATGTTGTCACAGTCCACTGGGCCTTCAAGCATCAGAAATGAGCATACTGCATATCGCAGAAGATATGTCAGTCCATCACAGGGTACGAGGCTGGGGGCATCAGTCCATCACCGGGTACGAGGCTGGGGGCATCAGTCCATCACAGGGTACAAGGCTGGGGGCATCAGTCCATCACAGGGTACGAGGCTGGGGGCATCAGTCCATCACAGGGTACGAGGCACTAGGGTTAGGAGGCCAGTCCATCACAGGGTATGAGGCTGGGGGCATCAGTCCATCACAAGGTATGAGGCACTAGGGTTAGGATTCCAGTCCATCACAGGGTATGAGGGTGGGAACGCAATGATGGGATGCCAGTCAATCATAGGCCATCCACCATTTTTATTTAAAATACTTGAAAATTGGGCTTTTGGTCATTTTAGAGGTTAATATTTAACATTTACCATAAGATTAGATCAAATATATAGAGAGGATGCTGGTTCATTTCTGGACACACACTAATAGCAGAGACACCTATTTTGGATGGGAACCGGAGATTCCAGAGTAAGAGGCGATGCAACCGGTGGAAAACCAGGAAAACCCCACAAACAGAGCAGCTAGGGGAAGAACCATGAGTCCAGCTGTGGAGGACTGAGGCTACAGTGCTACCCACGTAACCATATTATATATCTAGGTGAAGGACCGTGAGTCCAGCTGTGGAGGACTGAGGCTACAGTGCTACCCACGTAACCATATTATATATCTAGGTGAAGGACCATGAGTCCAGCTGTGGAGGACTGAGCCTCTCTTCAGGTTTTTTTTTTTTTTAATTTAATTCTTCCTGTCCTTAAAGTGGGCAATTCTGGTGTTAAATAGTACAGTAATTAAGCCCTGAACGTAGTTTTGATCATGACTGAATGACCTTTTTCTGTGCCTTTTGTGAGTCACCTTTGTCTAAATTTTGTCTGTGCTTTGCCGATTTCAGTGGCCAAATAACATCGCACCAAAGTAGCAGGTAAGGACCATACTGAATGACACAAAGTAAGACATTTAGGATGTGGCCTTTCCTAAATACTTCACTTAAATGTATAACGGGTAAAACCTAATCTCTTGCTGCTTTTCTCTGTACATCCTCTGACTTTGAACACCATACACTCTCCATTAGAGTAATGGATCAATGGTGAGTGCTGTCCACGTACAGACTGTCTGAAATGTTTGTGTACACACTGCCTTCTCCTCCTCGATACACCCAAAGGAAGCTGTGACCAGCAATTATTCGATGTTTCAATAAGCATTAATTACCAGTTGCACTGGAGTTTTTTTTTTATATTTTATGAGCGCTTTATTAATCCCTGAAGGGAAATTCTTTTTGTGCTTTTCAATACACAGGCAGGCAGTGTCCAGCACCCCTGGAGCGATTCAGGTTATGGGCCTTGCTCAAGAGCCCAGTGGTAGGGCTTCGACCTGCGGCCTTTCGATCACAGACACAGGCACCTAACCTGCAGAATTACCACCTTGGCGACATGAATACCTTGGTCATTCGTTAAATTAAAGTGCAGGGTAGGTGATGGATTTGTGTGAGTATGAATTACTGTATGAGTATTGCCTGAGAGTATTGTTTGAGAGTATTGTTTTGGTCTAAGGCATGTGGAAGGCTCATTCTCATAGCCATACTTGATTTCTTTTGTGTGTTCTCATTTTTTACAGTAAACCACAGAGATTTGGCTTTTTTTTAGGCTTGGATGTTTTAGAACATCTTTGGGAAAAATAGAATCAGGTATGTCTCAGTTGTGGAGCTTTTTAATGAAACGTAATATACCACTAATGTTTTTAATTCATTTGAAATAATTTGATTAAATTAGTCCTGCAATGGGTGGGTACCCCGTCCAGGGTGTCCCCCACCTTGTGCCCTAGGCTGCCTGGCAGGCCCCCCGCAACCCTGAATAGTGTGAAGCGGTTTGAAAAAATGGATGGAGTCTTTCAAATATAGTAAAGAAAGATGTAGTCTTTCAAAGCCCTTTGATGACGTTGTTCAGAGCAAGGGCAGGCCAGCACAATACAAGTTGATATTTCTAGCCATTTCTGACCTGATGGTGACGTGTTTTTTTTTTAAGAGGATGATCTAAATAAATGTGAACAGTCTCAGGACTTGCGACTTCTGAACGAATACCTGAGAACCAGCGGGAGACTGGAAACCATTGCTGTCCGCAGTTTCCTCATTTACATGAAGCTGGCATCGTCGACAGCAGTGCATGCCAGCATGCTGCGTCCAGCCTAATTACGAGCCACTCACCAAGCCTGGCTAGTTCAGCGTCCTCCTTTGTCTTGTTTAAAGACACGGCCCACCATAATACAAAAGCGGCATGCTTAGAGGACACCTGAGAAAGCAATGTAGGGGAACGAAAAGACAGTTACAAAATCGGCACCTTTGATTTGGAACAACTGACAGGGGTGCGACATCTTTGCAGAATATCAGCAGCGCTGGATTTGGGCTTGTGAAGCTGCAGCCCAGTAGGAGGGAGCAGGATAGACAGGAGAATGAACTCATTTCACGGCTGGTTTGTCGCACAGATTTTTGGGGACTAAAATCTGACAGTGTATATTTAGATCAGTGATTTACAGACAGCTGATGAAGACTCCAGCCCACAGAAATCTACCGTCAGTTCACAGTCACAGCGCGTTTTGCGATGGGGGCTTAGCGTGGCTTTGCGTCACACCGTTTCGTAGCCAGTTCAAAGCAGCACACCTCAGCTGTTTCACATTCACGGTTATCCAAAGCTTGTCTTTGGCTACAAGAATCAGGCATGTACTGTATTGTATAACCCATTACAGAGGAATTAATTATACAGCCAGCCCTTTTCAAAATATATATTTATAAAACTCATTCATAGATTTAACAGATGGATGGATATTGTTTTGCTTTTTCTAAAATCATATTTCTTACAAAAACACTAACTGGAATTTAGGGCCACATTCAGGGGCCCAACAATGATAGGATCGCTCTACCGGGCACGAGATTCAAACCCACAACTTTCCGGACATGGGTACAGATCCCAAACCCACTGTAGACTCACTCTGGAACAACAGACAAGTTCCAGACCTCTCATAATTACCATTAACTATACAAATTGGTCTGTGGGGATACACTGGAGGGTGATTAATCCCTAGGAAGGACATTATTTGAAGAGAAAATAACTAAATTGTCATACATAACTCAAGCTGTCTTGATGTAATTACAGAAAGACATGCCACATTACTCAGCCTAATGTAGAATTTAGGCAACGTAAAAGGCAGTTTTTACTGAAGATTACTATGGAATGTCAATTATTAACACGACAATTGCATTTAAATACTATATTTCAATTATATTTAAGAATATAATTATGAATATTGTTACGATATCTGCAGATCTGCCTTTTTTTCTTATTTCCTTGCACAGACTTTAGTCTGTTTCATCATGCGGGTCAACGGATTTTCTGTTTAAATTAATGTGTTTAACAATCCTTTAATTGCAGCAGTCATCTTAGTTAAAATGTGATTATGACCATTACTGTCCTCATGAATTAAGCGCAAGATAATTATTGCTGACACGTTATGTGTTAAATACATTCCTTTTCTTTTCAGACCACTATTTCGAGTTTTTCGTTCGACCCCTGGCTGTTTGTATCATTTATCTGATCTTCAGTTTCCAATCATAATCACATCACGATAAAATCAGCTCGCATGCGGGCAACATTACACTGTAAATTACAAATCTGCTATCCTCTCTCCTATCAGTTCATAACCCGATTAAGTGTCTGGCTGCTCCATTAACCGGATGAAATCTCCGGTTCTGCTGCAACGCTGAGGTTGAGCATTTCCTTTTAAAGGAGGCAGCCAAATCCATTGCATACGAGTATTTCTTTATGTCATCAAAGCTAAATGAGTTATTTAAACTTAATTACATTCACCAATTACAGGAAATAAAAGAGAGCCTGGAACAATGGAATAAACTCCTTTATCTCTGCTTGGCTGAATATCCAGGGGTGAAATTAGCACCATCCAAGAAGTGAATGACTACTTCTCCTCGATTGCTGTCATACCACGCCAGTCTGCATCTGCTCTCTCAATAGTGCAATTACAGGATTTTATTGGAAAAAAAACCCACAAAATTTCCAAATCAAACTATCCAATTGGATCAAAAACCCCCAAAAGTATTTTATATCAAACCAGTTAATGCATATTCATCACTGGACAACAAATACAGACTCCCCCTTGCTGAATAAACCTTGGTTCAGGAACTAGACATGACAAATCTCCCATTTACCATGAGAAAGAGCAGTTTGAAAATGCTGTAATAAAATCTTACAATTATTAGAAATACTCTAATATTAATTTATTCCACCTTAACCCCATAGTGGAAATAAAATCAGATTCTCAATGACAGCCTTTGCCTATCCAGTCAAAGCACATTACGCACTAACCCTGTGCTTCTATCATATAGTACAGCAATTTCGTTCTTTACATCAAAGAGGAACATCCAGCCTAGGACAATTCAGGGTTGGCCTGCTCTTGACCTTTGACCTCTGACCTCATCCAGAGGCAATATAACACAGAAGGCTGGACTGTTCCTCGTAATGTGAGGAACCATCGCCTAGTAACTATACTACTTTATTAAAACTGTCTGCAAAACAACGGCTTAATTCCAACTTGGAAAAAACACAGCAGGCAGGATTGTATGATAATATTACGTCTATTTTTGGCTCCACCTTCAGCGGTTGCTCTTTCTCCATCTCTGTAACACCTCAGACTGATAGACGTGCAAAAGTTTAGGCAGGTGTGAAAAAATGCTGTAAAGTAAGGATGCTTTCACAAATATAAATTCTAACTGTTCATTTTTATCAATTTACAAAATGCAGCGCCAGTTAACAGAAGAGAAATCTAAATCAAATCAACATTCGGTGTGACCGCCCTTTGCCTTCAAACCAGCATCAATTCTTATCGGTATACTTGCTCAAAGTCAGGGATTTTGTAGAATTATAGTCAGGTTTATGACTAACCGATTGTATCAAATAGGTGTTAGTGATCGTCATTTTCATATGTAGGTTGAAACAGTCATTAACTGAAACAGGAACAGCTGTGTAGGAGGCTTAAAACTGGGTGAGGAACAGCCAAACTCTGCTACCAAGGTGAGGCCGTGGAAAACAGTTTCATGTCACGGTCACACACCACAGCAAGACTGAGCACAGCAACAAGACACAAGGTAGTTATACTACATGAGCGAGGTCTCTCCCAGGCAAAGATTTCGAAGCAGACTGGGGTTTCAAGATGTGCTGTTCAAGCTCTTTATTTGAAGAAGCACAAAACAACTGGCAACACTGAGGACCGCGGACGCAGTGGTCGGCCAAGGAAACTTAGTGCGGCAGATGAAAGACACATCGTGCTTACTTCCCTTCAAAATCGGAAGATGTCCAGCAAAGCCATCAGCTCAGAACTGGCAGAAACCTGTGGGACCCAGGTACACCCATCTACCGTCCGGGGAAGTCTGGCCAGAAGAGGTCTTCGTGGAAGAATTGCGGCCAAAAAGCCAAAAACGTAAGAACCGGGGTGCAGAAAAATGGAAGCAGCTGCTCTGGACCGATGAGTCAAAATTTGAAATATTTGGCTGCAACAGAAGGCAGTTTGTTCGCCAAAGGGCTGGAGAGCGGAACGTGAGTATGATACGGTAATGAGTGTCTGCAGGCAACAGTGAAGCACGGTGGAGGTTCCTTGTAAGTTTGGGGCTGCATTTCTGCAAATGGAGTTGGGGATTCGGTCAGGATTAATGGTGTCCTCAACGCTGAGAAACACAAGCAGATAATTATCCATCATGCAATACCATCAGGGAGGCATCTGATTGGCCCCAAACTCATTCTGCAGCAGGACAACGACCCCAAAAATACAGCCAAATGTGATTTAAGAACAATCTTCAGCCTAAAGAAGAACAAGGAGTCCTGCAAGTAATGGTATGGCCTGCACAGAGCCCTGATCTCAACGTCATCAAGTGTGTCTGGGATTACACGAAGAGACGGAAGGATTTGAGGCAGCCTACATCCACAGAAGATCTCTGGTTAGTTCTCCAAAAGGTTTGGAACAACCTACCTGCCGGGGTCCTTCAAAAACTGTGTTCGAGTGTACCTAGAAGAATTGATGGTATTTTAAAGGCAAAGGGTGGTCACACCAAATATTGATTTGATTTAGATTTCTGTTCATTCACTTTGCATTGTTAATTGATAAAAATAAACTACTAGCACTTCTGTTTGTGAAAGCATTCTTAGTTTACAGCATTTTTTTCCACACCTGCCTAAAACTGTTGCATAGTACTGCAGACCGAGGGCTGTCCTCCATCTCATTCCCCGTTCCCCTCTTTCTGCATTTGCAAACGTTTTTTAAATGTTGTCTGTCTCCTGGTCATGTTCCTGGGTCAGACTCGTTGTTGTGTCTCATTTGTTGGTATTAAAAAATGAAGACCACAGTTATGGTTTGAAATAGTGTGAATTTGCTTCTAAAAGAATTAAAAATCATGAGGGGGAAAGAGAAAAAAAAAAAAAGGAGAAACATTCACGTGACAAGAGGACATGGAGATTTGAAAGGCGGCTGTCAAGGAGAAAACTTTTCCCGGAGATGCGAGTTCTTCCTAGAAGGGGTGTGACAATACAGCATTGGCAGGTAGAGATCTGTGAGAAGAAATCTCATTTCTCAGGAGAAGAATCCCCTTCTGGGACTCTGAGGTGTGCATCACAGACGTACTGTTTCCCCAAGGCAGTGATTAAAAGGCTAAGGAAGACAAGAGCAGCATGAGCTTCAACCAAATTGATGCGGCACACATCCCGGAGTGACTTTATAATCACCTGTAACAAGCATTAAACGAAAGTCAGACGTCTGCGTATTTCTGTAGTTTTGTTAGCAAAACAGACACGTTGTGAGTTCTTCTTGGTTCCATTTTGATTTTCTCTATCAGCAGTCTGGAGTACGCCCCACAAATCCACGAATGTCCTGCATCTTCCTAATTCTGGCTTGTAAAAAAATGTGTTTTCTATGTAACGTTCTTTAGATTACCTACCATGTATTTCAGCCCGCAATGATTTGTTTACCCCCAAACAGTAGACCTACTTTTCGATTGCCCTGTCTAATGGTGTGATCTTTGGATCCCCGACAGCCCAGCATCGATTCATGGCTTTTTTCTTTTATCAACCTATCAACACGTTCTTTAACTACAAAGTACCCTAACTCTGGATTTGAATTGTTGACCTTAAATTCTTAATGTCAAAACCAAATATTTAAAAAGCAACTGAGGCCTGATGCATGTGATTTGTGAATTAGTTATAGCGGTTTTCATATTTTAGGGGCAACTTGCCTTTTTGATACATCGATAATTCAAATCATAAAATGATCAGGTATTCATACGTGAGATTCCTATTTTAGATATCGATGGTCTGAAGTCCAGATGTGCTTCGCTTAAAGATCAGCCACACTTCAAATGACCCCATGCGCCTTACAATTGTACACAGCATACAGCGAGGATAATCTGGATCAAGAGAGCTGTTTAACGACCCTGAAGGCCGCTTTGGTGTTTCTGCACAAGACTCTCTGTTATGTTTGATAGGTCTGAAGCGGCTGCTTAACACATAGGCCTTAAACAAGCCCCACCTTGCAAGAAAGACACAGAACATTGGGAAGTGGGAGCAATGTTAACCAAAGGCTGACTCAATAATTTCCACCCCTTTGAACATATCAGGATTTAAGATCACACGTGTCTGGGATATAAAGCACGGTGTGATGTCTTCTCTGGTTTGCTAAAATTTGTTAGCTGTTCATAGCATTCCCAGTGGCATAGCAGAATCGTACAGTATGGCATATCACACAGTATCTCTCATTTCAGTGGTGTAAGCATCATGTTATACATTTTAGACGTTCAACGGCAGTTAAACAGTTTCATTGTTCCTAATTTCTTTGTTACAATGAATAAATGTGCATCACAGAAATGTCTTAACATGCTAAAGATTTACCGCCACAAATGAAGACAGGCCATTTGCATTCTTTCACATTAGGTATATTCTTTGAAGTGATTCCTTTTTGTTTTTAGCAATAAATAATGTCCTGATCTCTAAATCACTGACTTCTGATCAGCTTTTTACTTCAGTAAACGTGCTGGTTACTGGATGTTGTCGTTATTAATAGTAGTATTTAAAAGGCTCGAATTTCATACCGAAGCATTACGGTTTTCCTTATTAAAGATATGTGAAGTTCACCGTTGCAATCCTGCCTTAAGTCGATTCCAAATCATTTTTAGGAATCTTAGGTGACATCAGTGCCGGTCGTTTTTAGTATGAAAGCCATACCAAGCTGGTATCAAAGCAGGCATGACGTTTGCAGACAGCTGTTAGCCTTTATAAGCAGCAGTCTGAGCACCTGGGCGCTAAGGGTTAAAGGGCTGTTTATAATGTGACCTTTACAGCAGAGTTCAGCGAGTTTAGCTGATAACAGTGTCCCAGGTGAAGACAATTATTATTATTATTATTATTATTATTATTGATAATAATAATAATAACAACAAGTTAATAAATGTTATTTATATAGCAGCTTTCACACGTAGATGCAGCCTAAAGTGCTTTACAGAAATACAAAAAACAAGATTAACTGAATGATAATAAGAGAAAAAATAAAATAGAAGAAAAATGGCACAAAATAAAATATAGGCATTACAGATAGAAAAGAATACAAGAAAACATCCAAGAAATAGGATCCTGTGCAACGAGTGTATGAAAAAGTCACAGTATATATAAACGTATGAAAAATACACGTAAAGGAACTTAGGATCCAGTAAAAGGAAAGCAAAAAAATGTTTTTAATAACCTTTTAAAAATGGGAATCGACTTGGCTTCTCTGAGTGTTCTTGGTAATGTGTTCCGTAATTTTGGGGCTAAACAGCTAAAAGCCGCTCCATAAACTATATTTCTGTCTAACTTTTGGTATGCATAGCAGTATGTGGCTGCAAGATCACGACGTTCCATGACGTGTAAAGAGTAAAATAGGTCAGGTATGTATGAAGGCGCTAATCCATTAAGAACTTTGTAGGTAAGTAAAAGAACTTTAAAATCTACTCTTTAAGAAAGTGGAAGCCAGTGGAGATGGTAAAGAATCGGAGTGATATGATCTGATTTCTTTGTTCGTGTTAACAATCTGGCAGCAGCATTCTGAATTATCCGTAACTTATTAATACTAGACTTTGGGAGGCCAGTCAGAGGAGAGTTGTAGTAACCAAGGCGACTGGTGACGAAGGCGTGAATCGAAGTTTCAGCATCTTCAAATGATAAAAACGATCCGATCTTAGCTACATTCCTAAGCTGATAGGAGGCAGTCTTAGAGCAATGCTGAATGTGGCTTTAAAAACTCAGTTCATTGGTTAGAAATCTTGGCGTCTTTGTTGACCCAGACCTGTCCTTTGATGCTCACATATCACTAGAACACCTACTGTCCATCTGAGGAATATAGACAAGGTTCGGAAAATGTTGTCCTTCGATGATGCCGAGAAGCTAACTCGTGCTTTTATCAGCTCTAGATTGGACTATTACAATGCTCTATTTTCTGGATGTAACTCAGGATTGTTACATAGACTCCAGCTAGTGCAAAATGCTGCAGCAAGAGTGC
>JAACJT020000001.1:27259550-27294995 GCA_009936485.2 Gymnarchus niloticus | reverse complement strand
CTTCCAGGTGGTATCGAACGTGTCAAGTTGTCCAACAGCTTCCAGGTGGTATCGAACGTGTCAAGTTGCCCAACAGCTTCCAGGTGGTATTGAACGTGTCAAGTTGCCCAACAGCTTCCAGGTGGTATCGAACGTGTCAAGTTGCTGAATAACTTCTCTCCCTTTTATCATGCAAGCTCCCTTCCTAGATCTATATCTAGATTAAAATTTATAAAAACTCGGAGGTTTTTATTAAAAAAATATCACACGCAAATTTTATATACTCAATTTATCCTCTTTTAATTAGTTACACAGTTTTTTTTTTTATTTTCGGTAAAAAGTTAATGTTATTGCTTTTACTTTATTCACACCTATTCAATTTAACTTCCTCGAAGTCACACTGTAGTTCAATTTACGGTTTTGAACTCCTCCCATTAATGTTGTCTCACCAAATGCAGTGAAGTGGTCTTTTATTGTGAAGACTTTTGTTTATTTATCAAACTCTCCAACAGCTCCTATTACTGACCACTGACAGAACTGTGAATTCAATATACATGCATATGGGGGGGGGGGGAGGTCATATATTCCAAAGGTCATCCCAAAAACAGATGACCTCAATGTTTTCACATTTTGGGCCTTACATCAATGCATTGAATTGTTTCAACTAACCTCATGGTGTAAAGCAGGTGTTTTTGTGTTTGCTTGTCTTCTTTCAATGGGGTGATATAAATAAGAGAAAAAATCTTTTTTTTTGGCAGTTTGTTTGTTCATTGTTTTTTTCTTTCATCAAATACAATTATTTTCCCAGCATCCCGGAACAGGACACTTCATTAATTGTTACGCAATTAAAAAATATTTTGTCCTTGGCGCCTGCACTTTAAAGCATCTGGAAGGGCCACCTTTAGAAGTCAGCCTTTTAATGTGATTACTGAAGCATTTTGAACCGTGCAGCAGTACAAAGCAAAGTAAGCAACACGAAAGTGTGTGTATTTTTATCTTTTAATACACAAATGCTAATATGAATCTAAACTGAATCCAACCTTGAAGAGGAAAGGTACGTAGACACCATGCGGCATGGAGACAAGCTGTGTCGTATATTTAAGAGCAGAGGTGGGCAGGTGTACGTCAGTCAGGAGCCAGATGTAGTCAGCTGCAGGCAGGCATTAGAAGGTCTTTGCCTTCGCCTATATGTGCATTGTGTGGTAACTGCAGGTTAAAGACAGTCTCTACAAAATAACCCATTATTGAATTAGTATTGAATAAAGCACGTATAGCAATGTAGAGTTAAAGGACATTCAACAACATAAGGCTCAGTGATAGAGTCAGAAATCACTCAGCACTTTATGAAATGCTAACTGGATCTGCATACTTCCTTCCTATCCTCATTTTGTGTGCCGTTGTGTAATGTCAGAATATGGGAACTCAGTGTCCTACACACGCTGCACTGATTTATTAATCTGAGTTATGGATGCTCTGTATTAATAGCCACTGTATTATTTCCATCCTTTAAGTCTCTCTAAAGTGTTTATACAATGCAGGGTTACAGCAGGACACATGGGATACCAGACAGGGGACACCAGGTATGGGGTGCCTGTCCATCACATAACATACAGGGCTATTAAGAAACAGCAGTCAACTTGAATAGCAAGACTTTAGACCTGTATTAGGCGAGCAGAATACACCGAGGAAAGTCAAGCACATGCAGCGAGAGCTTGTAGACGGACAAGCAGACAGACAGACAGACAGACAAGGCTGCAGCATGAATGAATGAAGCACCCCCACCCAGGAAGAGTGAGAGCAAAGAGCTGAAGACTGAGTAACCAGGCAGCCGGGATGACTGTGATGATGTCAACTGAAACGGGATGTCTTGACACTGAGATACATATTTTAAATATTTATAGTACGTCTATCGGCAATTACTATGTGATACTCAGTAATACATGTACCTTGCAAGTGGGAGATATTTATTCATCCTGAAAATAATGTTCATATAGTAAAATACACTGAGAATCAAAAATGACTGTCAATAACCATCAGACAGAACTTTAGGTACCAATCTTTTGATTGGAGCCTGGACGTAAACTGATAAATAGTACATTTCTTCAAGGAAAAAAAAAAAAGAAAAAAAAAATCAGTGCTCTTTTGATTAATCATACAGAATCTAGTGCGTGGGTACAGTGCAAGTCTGCATGTGGGTTGTTACCATAGTAACAGCAGAGGGAAAGGTTTTTAGAAGGGAAAAAACAGCCTGCAAATGAAGAAGTGATGGTCGAACCTTTCACCTTTAATTTATACTCTAGTGCATGCTGTGTATTGTTCAATTGATCACACACACGCACATCCTGATGCTGTCACATGACTACGCCTGTGTTCAGACAGAGGCACCACTCAAAATCAAGATAAAGCATTCTGATTGTTGATAAAGTAGGAAATTCAAGGAAAAATACTGAGGCCTTTCACACTCTGGCTAACTATAAACTTCAATATCCACATACCTCCAGTACTTTAGCTCAAAGAAAATCTTCTCCATGTCCATCTTTCCCCTCAAATGCAGTAAACCTTAATTCAGATCACTCATATATCTTTAAGGTTTTAATTTGCTTATGTTTATCGCATTTTGTATTTGGGTTAAATCAAACAAAAATTCATAACACCAACATATATTACATTCCCTGAGGGGGAAAAAAAAAATACAGGTACTTAAAACTAATGATCAACAAATGGTATTTATACAGTCTAAGAACCTTAATTAAATGGTGAAGACAGAGATGAGATGGATGTTTAATGGTGTGTACAGCTGGCAGGGAGCTGAAGACCCCATAGCTTTCACACCTGAGAATAAAACATGACTGACAAGTTTCAAGCAGTGTTCCGGAATGATCCGGGTCACAGAATGGTTCCTCAGTCTCACAAGCAATCCTTGTTAAAAACACAGATACACAGACAGAGAATGGCGTGTTCCACGTCTTTATTGAAACAAAAATAAATGTATATTTCCTGCTGTGAAAGTTTCAGGCACTAGATGGTACTGCTTAGCCAAATCCATTTGCGATTGGTATTTACAGGAATGACCAAGAGAGAACACATTAAATTGGAGTAACTTTTTAGTTTATGAAGGACTAAGATTACAGGGCAGATCATCTATTGTGTGGCAGTCCAGTTATGCATGTTGGAAGCTGTGTTAAACTTCAGGGTCTTGTCCCATTGGGCTGTGATGTTGTTGGCTAATGAGACACAGTTACATTAAAGCCCCTTGATACTGGAGTAGCTGTGGCTGAGACTTGATTGGAAGCTATGGGGCAGCTTTGTTTGGGCGTGTAGCCCATTGTAACAGAAGACAAATCAATACCTGCAGCAGGGCTCACAAATGCAGGCAGAAAGGAGCCAGACGTGGTTTCACGTGGCCGGCTTTACAGCAGATACTGATAGAGAAATCATGGTTAACCCTTGGAAGAGATCCAGTATTATGGTTACGAGTAATTGTGATGTAGGATTGTTCCGGAAAGTGCCAGTTATGCCTGCTAGTTGAGCTTCCCTTCCCACGAGATAAATTGTACTTTTGTTGTTAATACGTCCTAGCTTATTGCAGTACTCTCAGCTATAGGTCAAAATCCCATTAAAGCTGCCTCAAACTAATCTTTTCCTACTGTATTTTTTACAGTGTATACAGGTGGAACTTGCTTGCCACTTAGAGGACAGAAAATAGCAACGACAAGCCTCTTTTCTGAAAAAGTATAGTCCTGTACATGAGAAGTCTTTATTTATTCTAGTGGAAAATGAGAAATGGTAAAACTGATCTGCTTTCACTGTCCGCTGGCAGAGTAAACCCTTGGAAAGTAAAATCGGGTTTTCAGGATAATAAAAGCCAGCCAACACGCATGAACTGATGGCATACTGATGGGTCCGTAGTGAAAGGACGTCCATTTCCTATAGGAGGGGAACTTTTATCCTAGAAATTGTCCTCAGTGGCATTCAAGAGTCACATTAATCGCCATACTTTTAGACAATAATTGTGATGGAATCCATTCCGAGTTCATCTTAAAATTGCTTGGTTACACAGTTGCTCTTTTCAAATCCACATCAAACTTGGCTGTCCAGCAGGGTATCTTAAATACAGTGGAAGTCCACTCCTGGATTGCGCTTTGCTAGCCAGGCTAATCAGTCTAGGTGACACAATGCCTTTCATTGGAGCTCGGACCTGCAGCTTAGTTCTCAGTGAACAAAGTCTGGCTGCATGCAGATACCTGATTACCCTATACACATCGCTTATTCAAAACCTATAGATAAATTCAATGAGTCATCATTCATTTATTCCCTCCATTTTTCACCCTTAATTTATTCACTTCCAGCTTTGTGTCACATTCAGCCATCTACAGCATCTGTCACATTTTCCCAGATTGCTCAGGAAAAGGATATGTTTTATTCTACCCCTTACTGCTAAGACCACTGCTGTCATTTAATAGTATAACTTACACAGCAGAGCCAATCTGAGCAGGCAGTGAGTGCATCGCTGGTCTGGTGGTGACACTGAAGCAGTATACCAATTTAGACCCTCTTTCCTACAACAGATTATTTACCCTGTAGAAAAAAAAAAAAAAATTCATATTGACTGAACAAATACAAAACGCCGCAGCTCATCTTTAACTTTTTTGGTGCCAAGCATCAAAATAATGCAAGTGGTTGAGGGAACGATAAGTGAAAACGGCTTCTGTGTGCCATACCGTTTCTGATTCCTGCATTCATTCTCAGCCACTCCGAGTGTTAATCCCTTTATTATCTCCTTGAGCTCTGTGACTAGGAGGCAGGCTTCACTCCAGTCTTCTTGGCAAAATAAGTCGGAAGCCCAAAATTAGATGCATATGCTGCATGGACTTGCTGAAAGTGTTTAGCTTAATGAAGTCGTCTGGCTGGCTCAAAACTTCGGTGGATGGATGAGTCAAAGGCAGCCACTCAACACCTGAAGGGTGTGAGTCAGCGTGACCACGCGGCGTCGTGGCACCGTGACTCTTTGCCGGTTTTATATGACTGTGTCTTTTCCCTCGTTGTACTCTATTGAGTGCTTAGAAACTGGACTTCTTAGCCCAAGGCCACGTTAATAAATTAAATTAATTTAGGGGAATTCTGTCTATAAACCAGAGAAACGAATGTAAATGAAGATGCATGAATACTTACAGACTATACTTGATCCAATTATTGTATTATTTATAATATAGAATTAATTTTTTCTCTTTGTTCTGGTGATTTTTGTTTTGTCAGTTCGCCACGGTAAATCAACGGCAAATCGGCATGGGCCAACTGTTTGGCTTAGTGAGGAAACGGAAAGCGTGTCCGGTTCCTATGAAAGATCATCAATACAGATTGCTCCAGACACATCAGTTATACTGCAGAGGTCGTGGTGAGGCCGCTGGCTCTTTTGGCAGAAGCTTAGCAAAACTGGAGCAAAATCCCAAGAGGCTATCTTGCGATGTCACGGGGTAATGAGGAGACTAATCTTTCCAGGTAATTGAAGGAACATCCTAATCTCGGAATCTCAAGTCTAAGTACCGTGCCGAGATTTACTGTTCCTTACGATTTCAAACCATCTTGATGTGGGAATTCAGTTTTTTTTTTTTTTTTTTTAAAACAAATATTTAATCATTCCAAATGGTTCAAAAATTGATTAGCCAATGCAGAATACAGCACACATACGCCTGCATGTAGAGATGTCATAAAAACAGTTACAGAAATTTTCATATAGAAAAAGAAGGGCCATGTAAGGCAAAAATTGAAGGTGAATCATATTACTCAGAAATCCATGGAGCATTTCCGTCTGTTCTTCAGAGACCACCTCCTGTGCTAACATCTCGTACAAAGCACAGTTCATTAAAATAAAAACCCAAGGTATTCACCAGTGGGGGGAAAAAAAAAAATTAAAAATGTGATCATGAATCATGAAGGCTCAAACAGAAAATTACTGAATGGTCAACACCCATGTCTTGGTTCTTCTATAAATATCCAGAGATACAAGGCTTGAGTGAAAGGTCAAGCTGGTTTTCCATATTAAATCACCAACACGATAGGAGACCAGACCAGAGTTTTGGCATCAAAAACAACATATGAACAGACATTCAAAAAAATGGCTTATGCAAGCCATAGTAACCAGCTACCCCAGCGAAAGCACTCTCTGTGCCCTTTTCACAGGGTACCTCAGAGAATCGCAGATCCGACAATCACTCTTGTGTTTCAGTTCTCATGATGCTGCCATCTTCTTCATGAGAAGAGAGAACCAGATAATTGAATGGACCATCCATCTTTTAACTTTCTTTCCTGATCAGGGTCATAGGGGGCTTGAAGCCTATCCCAGGCAGCGGAGAGCACAAGGTGGGGC
The DNA here is from genome assembly GCA_009936485.2 of Gymnarchus niloticus. Classification (NCBI taxonomy): domain Eukaryota; kingdom Metazoa; phylum Chordata; class Actinopteri; order Osteoglossiformes; family Gymnarchidae; genus Gymnarchus; species Gymnarchus niloticus. The sequence goes on along the minus strand of JAACJT020000001.1, from coordinate 27,288,649 downwards.
ACATCCTCGATGGGATGGCAGCCCATCATACGGAACACAACGCAGTGACACACACACTCATGTGTGCAGTTGTACACTGCGAGCAATTTAGAGAGGCCAATTTTACATGATTGCTTATCTTTCGACAGTAGAAGGAAATCTGAGTAGCCATGCTAGACACAGGGAGAACATGGAAACGTCCACACACACATAGTAAAGCCTGGATTCGAACCCCCAACCCTGGAAACAATGAGACTCACTACTGAGGCACCATGTTTCCCAATTAAAGGCCCAACTTCCTGTAATTCTACAATGTTCTAATCCTTCCAGTACAGAAAAAACAATTTAGGCTTATTTTTTTATTGACTGTCTGTTATATCAAGCCACCTAAACTGGAAAACTTTACATTTGATAATAGATCATGATTAATTAATGTAATGGGGTACGCAAGCAGCCAGAATCAGGCCAAAGAAATGTTACCACACATAAATGTGTGTCAATGTTTCATTATTTTGAATTGGAATCCATGCCCAGGTCAGAAAAGCGTTTATTGTGGCCCTGACCAACACAAGAGATTAAGTTAAAAGATGGATACATGCATGCATGGATGGAGGTCTTTTGTGTGGGAAAATTTTACAAGCCAAATTCACCACACACACACACACACACACACACACACACACACACACACACACACACAAACTTCCTAAAGCTGTAAATATTTCTGTTTTAGTGTGAAGTGCAAGTTTTATGGCTCTAATAAACTTCCAAACTTATTAACTGACAAGTAAATAGTTTGGCTGACTTATCAGTGAGATACATCTCTGAAAAATGACAAAATGACTTCATCCTGCAAGAAGTCGAATTTATTTTCATTTGTACATTTTGACAAAATTTCACATTGAGATACGCAGTTTAAAAGGGAAGAAGATAAAATGTATGTTATTTGAAATATGCTGAGGTTATTAATCACATGATGAATTTTTCTGTAATTGGTGGAATCCTTATGTAATCAGGGCAGAGCAATTGATCGTAGAATTCTGTCCCAGGCTTCAAACTCGGTCCATATGATGAACACACAAGAAAAAGCTTAATGAGGACCGATTGCAGCAAAGTTATTTACCTAAACGAATCGGACAGAAACGAAAGCCAAGTCTTCCATTAGTTTGGCAGCAACTGAGTGAAAAATAACGTGACCCATGATTAAAATAAAAGCTGCTTTTCAACAAGTCGTACACACTTTGTGAGTCAGAGATTTCATCTGTGTGTGTCTGTGTCTGTATATGTTCATGTCTGTACATTTTATCATCTTTGTAAATGTGTATGTGGTTGTTTTTTAAATATGCATGGATGTGTGGAGAGGAAAATCAATAATTAAAAAAAAAAACAAAAAACATTTGGTCCCTTTTTGCTGTTTATTAATCTATTTAAAAATCTAATTTGTTTGATATCAATGGTAGATAAGACACACATGAAGTCTAATGTAGTCGATAAATCCAGCATTTTAATTACTGTGCCAAACTTATTCATTAGCAAGGGGAACTGCTAAACCATTAACTGTGAAGCTTCCGCATTTTCCTGTATTATTTAGATGAAGATGTGAGCTAGTCCTCCTCTGAGCATCCCACCAGATAATATCAATAATACATACATACATTAATTCATATCCGTGTATTGGAGCCGATCCCAAGCAGCACAGAGCAGAAGAACACACTAGACCCCATACCGAGGAACAGCGCTCCATGACGGAACACAATTTTGCACCTCCCAGTGATGCCAGAAAGCATCTCTAGTGGCTCACTACTCAGGACTGTTCAAATCTTCATGCAGTACCAACCCTGAGTCGGAAATTTGAAAAGTGCTACTTTGGTTGAACGCTTTTTGTTTGGTCTCTTTCTTAGCTTGTCGGTTTGATAGCCTCGTAAACGCTGGTCCCTTTCAGCATTCACTTTAGCTGCAGTGTTTTATATCCATTCTCCCAAGGTCAGTCTCCGCTTTGACGTGAGACTTCCTGTTTCCTCTCTTAGTTTCTCTTTTTTTAAATCTCCTTCACCAACTTCCTGTTTGTGTTCCATCCTCCATGGCTGCCTGTCAGCAGCCAAGTTCCCCCCGTTGAGATAAGGAGGAAAAACATCAACAGGAAATGTCTTTGCATCGAGCAGAAGGCCCAGCATTCTCGGCAGGCCACGGCCCTGCTCTGAGTGCTTGTTTATTTACTTTTCTTCATCCTGGCTATTTCCACATCTCATATTTGCTTCAGTTAACAAAGCGCTAAGGCTTTTTTGGTCAGTCTCACCTGGCCTTTCCTTTTTGACTGGAGCAGTCATAAGAGAAGCACACACTTCAACTGCTTTACTGTTCTATGTCACTGTGCACCGTTTTCCTCAAATCTGACGTCTACACCTGTCACGGGTAACGGTGTGCTTAAGGGGAGTTTCGACACAGAAAACGACACTAGCGACTCCATAATTTGAAAAACGAGCAACATTTTAAATGTTGGGCAAATTAAAAAAAAAAAACAAAAAACTGAATGACCTCACTCTGTGTGTGTAGACTGAGTGTAAGAATGGATTTATTTTGGTACTCCAATTGCAGCCGAACCACCAGAGGCCTATAGCCTGTATGTAATGTTGACTCTGTGATGGTCAGTGCTTCTCTTATGTTGGCCTGGCATCCCAGTCACGGCATGCCTTACCTCCCGACCTTTTGACGAGGCCCTGCATCAGACAAGCAGTTTGTAAAAGGCATAATTAGGAGAATTATAGAATAATTAAGAATTATGATGAAGTTTATTTAAGGTGAAAAGTTTCATGTAAAGTTTTCACTATTTTGTATAAGATTATTTTTAGCCTGTGATGGTACAGACCTGCAGAACTCCTCCCGTTGTGTTTGTCTTTGGTTTATTCCACTCTTACTTTCTGGGAAAAAAACAAAAACATGAAACGTCTCTTGCTAATTACCTCCCGTTGGTTATTTCACCACAAATCCATAAATTAGCTTGATTAATTTTCCATCGCTAATTCTTGCGAGAGCCGTTTCGGTGGATGTATACAAACAGTTAATGCCATGGTCAGCAGAGTGAGATAAGTAAATGTTTAACTCTTTCTGAATAATTCAATGTGATCTTATTTAAAAATATGGTATTGGCTAGGAAGGTTGAACCATAACTGTATGCCTTATTATATGAAAATGAGCGCCCTGTAAGCATCACGGATCATGTGATGCTTAGATAATGAACGACTTTTTAAAGACACCATTTAATTCTACAAACTTTTTAACATTAGCCCCTGTCCATCTGGTTCTAGAGTACAGCTCAAAAATAAACAGTAAGTGTTGATAACAGAATTAATTCTACTTATTAAAATAGTCATTAATAAATAAATATTTAGAAAGCAAACACACATTGTGAGGTTTGTAAATTGTAAATAGTGAATTTGCCTGAAAGCTAGTGCAAAAAGAACTCGGCCATGCTGAAATTTCATAAACACAAAGACACACATTTAGATTACATGGAAGATCAACAGGGAAAAGTCCCAGAGATGAGACAGAACTGTGTGCATGCTTGAAAAGGTGCTGGGAGGGTTTGGACACAAGTTATCTCCAAAAATTGCTGGAAAGGATGCCGTGAATCTGTGTTGCTGTGATAAAGGCAGTTGTTTTCATGAAACTCGTACTTAGGCATTCATTAAATCGCACTTAGAGTGAATATTGTTACATTACACTTCAAAACCACTCAGTTACATTTGTTTTAAGAATTTCTAATGTTTTCTTGTGATAAAAATTTGACAAAGCAGTGTATTGTTTATATTTAAAAAAACGGAGGGTGGGCCCAAACTTCTGGCCTGTAGTGTATGTTATTCTGAAAACCTTGCATTTGCATGCATGGTGCCTGCATTTTGAGATTAATTTGTATACAGAGATGGGCAAAAGTACTTTGAAATGTTTTTTTTTTTTTTTTTTTTTTTATACAAAATACCCTAATTGTCAGTGCATCAAAATAAAATGCATGTGGTTGCTGTAGTTTGTATCAAAATAAACGGCAGTATTTTGTACGTATTTAAAAAAATACATTTCGCCAGCTTCCGTTCTACACGATCTGTTCGATCTGCTCCTTCACCAGCGCACTGACTCAACTGGCCAAGCCAGTTAAATAAGACATGGGACGAACGAGAAACTAAACAAAAGACCAAATATTCTGAAGTGTCCAAGACAATTCCCAAATGTCCAGATAAATGTGTGGCTATCAAATTAAAAATGAAAAGTAGTAATAATGCAATCAGAAAGACTTGTATTTTCAATGAGAACATTTTATCCTTGCCTGTACCACAGCTTAAGCGCATAGCCTGTGGCAAAATGGAAAAGGGACTCTATCCTTCCAGTAACTAACAACCAAAAGTGTTAAAACTAAAGGCTTCTGCTATATATAAACCTTATAAAAATATACATATAGGCAAGTGCTAAGGCGATTACAGTTTTTTCTACATAAAAACAAACACATTGCATCTGTTGGAATGCATGATTGTCTCTCAGGTGTCCACAAGCTTGAGCAAATTATTCTCCAGCACAGCAAAAGGGGCCCATTGCATATGCACTTGATGTCATCATGTAGGGCCTATACCGTTATGGGGAAATCATTTTTGGGATTTTTAAAACAGAAAAATATGGATTTTTTACTTAAAGTGAAATTCAAAAATGAAACTCAAAAGTATTTTGATATAAATTACATAACCATTTTTATGACAATGGTGAGATACAAATTACAAAACACACAATTATAATTCCAAACAAAAATTTCTGAAAGGATTTCCCTGAATCAGAAATTCAGCTTGACAGTTAGGCTTAGATGTGATGCTTGGACTAAAGTAATTCAGTATCAGTTTTCAATGGTAACTACTGCTCATGTTTGGGAAGTCATTTAAATCCTCAGACAAGTCAATGGATTTCCTTCCCTGAATGAGGGGCTTAGTTTCAGGCGATACCTGATACACCCTTTAGGGCATTCATAAATAAACAGAAGTGTGTTACATCATGATATTGGATTATTCTACGTTTTTCATAATCTGTTTTATATGATTTTCACTCAACAAATTTCTGCAACAAATGATTATGCAGCTGTCAATAGCGTTTGATTGATTGTGGTTGATAGGCTGGTAGATCTTATTTCAGTCTCAAATGGCGAAAGTAGTTTTTAAATTCTAAATCCTTTACATTAATTTCTCTTTCCGCGTTAATGCTTTTTTTTTTGACTGAGACTTCATGAAAAAATTTCAAAGTGCTTCAATGTCTAACAGCACGTGAACGGTTTTCGTAACTCGTCCATCTTTTCATTCGTGCTATTCATTTCCCTGGACTTTGAAGCCCAGGCTCTGAAGAAACGCTCGGCTCTTGATTAAAATAGATGTAACAAGGTCACCCCACATTGGGCCTAATGATGTCTTCATCTATTTATCTTAAAATCAGAGAAGATTTTCCATGAGAGCCTTACTACTATCTCCAAGGATTGAAAGATTGAGGATAATTCCTTCAATCCAGTCACTGCTGCCTAGAGTCAACAGGGGAGATGGAGAATAATCTGTCACACTTTATACTGAGTAGGCCTGGCTTGCCTATGTAATTACACTATCGTTAGTGTAAGTACTACCTAAAGGCCATAAAGTATTGTGTAATCAGCCGTCTTGTTGGCATTGTCAGATAAACTATGCAATTATATAAAGTACCCGGGTTGCTATAGGGCTGTTTACATAATTCAAAGATTTTCCTTGACATCACTTTCACTTAAACTATACTTCTCATAGAACGGTTACACGTGGATGTTGTTTTTGGGTGAGCTGGACGCACAAAAGGTGGAAGAGATGCAAGGGAGAACGATTTAAAAAACAAAACAGCACAACAAATCAGAGAATAAGTCGAACAAACAATCCTGGAAAAGAAACGCAGAAAAAACGTTTAAATAAAGAATGACTTTTCATGCAGCCAGAAAATTGTCTGCTGGGAACAGGTTCAGGATTGGCCCAGTTGATCTTGCTCTGGTTTAGCAAGTTTGTTTTTAGTACTTATTTTGTTATTGGTATGGAACTCTAATGGAGTCGTAATTCTATGTAGGCATTTAGAGGAGCTTCATTCTGGGTAATGTATCTGCGAGTTGGTTAGAATATGTCTGTCTATAGTCTGTCATTCTGAACACTGCTCAGCTATTGTGAATTAGAGTCATGCAATCAATGCATCAGTCTGTGCTGAGTAGAGAATAACTCTGACAAGAAACATTTGGCAGCATAAGTGCAGGATAGTTTGCATTTTTTATAGAAAAGACGCTTTAAAATGTTCAGAGCAGACCATTCAACATCCATAATCCAAGCTAAATAGATCGATCAGCATCTTTGCCTCTTTCTCTTTGCTTGGCAGAAAAGACAAAGAAAAACCACGCAAACATATTACTTGCTCACATATTCCATTTATACAATTCAGTTATGAATTTGAAAATAGTCATACTATGTTAGCCTTGTTGGATGAATGCACACAAATGAAAGAACTACGTGGTAAAACATAATAATAATAATAATAATAATCATCATCATCATCATAATCATCATCATAAAACAACAAAAAGAAGAAGGAGGAGCTGGAGCACTAAATGCAAGGTCAGATCTCTGAATTATAACATTCAAAGATTTCCTTGAAATGTGACCCCATTTCTGTCATTGGGCAAAGTGTATGTCACCATACAGACAAACACCGTAAGGCCGTGGATTATCATTGTGCCCTAAATGATGAACTTAAAGCTGAATTATTCACTATGTGCGTCGAATGAAATAATGTAGTCATGGGAATATGTATGTAGATCAAAGTTCAAATGACAGCATAGAATTAAAGGAGCTTATTTCATAAATCATCATCAGATATACATGGCCGGCCTCATGTTCTCAGCACGGACGTTAATTCCATTTGCTACCAGCATAAAAAGGGCCCCTGCTTCACTTCACATGGGTGAATGATGATTGGTATGTATATTCAGCTGAGGACTGCTGCACAGTGGATCTTCTCACTCTGCGTGAGCATGGATGAGAAACGCGTTGACACTGACAAATGTGATCCTCCCATTGTTGAATAAAAGGGATCAGTCGAGCATTTTGAGAAAATGCAGATAGATGGCACAGATCTGTAGCCGCATACTGGGCCAGCCACTCTTCAGTGCATCTCCTCAGCTCCAAAATGCATGAAGATTCCAATCAAAGCGAGAAGATGTGCATTATACTTATGATACTTAATTATCGTTACATTATTGACTTCTGTTGAGATGCTTTGGGCCTGCAGGGTTAAGTGGGGATTTAGAAGTAATATTTACAATCTCAATTCACAAATTTACTGTAATGATTTTTTTTTTTTTTTTCTAATCTGTTAATCCACTAAAAATGCAATTCTAGAGAACTGTGGAAAAGAAGATAAAATTTATGAGAATTTATGCATCCTCAATAGTGGCAGTCAGCACTGTTCCGTTGTGGAAGCTCTGCACAGATATGAATGAGAGGAGACCATGAAAAGCAGGCTGTTTTCTTGCCATAAGGATGCAATCATCAATTCTCCTTCTCTGTAATCATGTTGTTCCATCATCTTTCCTTGTTTGTAGAGAGGTACTCTCTCAATCCTTTTTCTATTTGTTGTAGTCTTCCCTGATCTGACGAGACTACACAAGAGCCATATGTTCACCTGACATGATGCAGTCAGGAGGGGAACATTAGGCAGACCAGCTTCAGGTAGGCCAAAGGTTACATGTGGAGGTCTGGGGGCCTGCCACATCCAATAAGAAAGGACTAACGGCATATTAAACTGCATAGGGCCACATCCAACAGGAAGTGGCTAACGGAATATTAAACTACATAGGGCCACATCCAACAGGAAGTGGCTAACGGCATATTAAACTACATAGGGCCACATCCAACAGGAAGTGGCTAACGACATATTAAACTACATAGGGCCACATCCAACAGGAAGTGGCCAACGGCATATTAAACTACATAGGGCCACATCCAACAGGAAATGCATTTTTGCAATGAAAATATTTTTGTCCCACTCGGTAATGTCACAATACTATTTTACAATGCTGGTTTTTGTTTAGTCATGTGATGCAGTAAGTGAAGTGATTTTGAGTCAATATAAATTAGCATTCCTATTTCAATGTATCATCGCATTTAAGAGTCACCACCCGGCAGGTTGCAGAAATGAATGTAATTGTTGCACTCTTCCCCTCATTCTTCCGCTGTTTGAAACAGACTTTGTAATGCAGGTGTCGACTGATCAGAAACAAGTCCTCGAGTAACTGTTTTTCCATCTAACTTGTAACTGCTGTTGTTATGTTATAGCGTGGTTTGCTGAACAATTTATAGTACAAGTTAAATCATTTAACATATTTCAAACCACATTTTAAAGTCACAAGCTAAGTGTGCCTTTGTAAGTATTAATACATCATTAAGGTAGAAACATCTGTAGTGGAAACCTTTTTGATGAATGCACAAGCCACTCATTTCATTCTATAAGCAGTAAACGTCTTAATTGAAAGATTGATTAGTTCCAGAATGAGGATTTCATTGATTTCCTAGTGCGCAATCAGATTATAATGTCAGCGACTGACACCTCCTTTTAACCATGAAGTGTGTGTTGATATTTTTAATGCTGAGAATTTTATTTCGAGAGCAGCTCTACCCCAAGGGCAGATATAATTTAATTGGTTGATTTGAATAAGTCAAGATGGGTGCTTATTGGAAGAGATGTGACAATCAAATCCTGCTGAAATTTCCAGTCAATGACCAAAATACAACACATCCTACAACTGCAGGGCATTAGCAATTGGCATATGGCCAAAATGATGTATTTTACTCAGTTAGTGGCCACTTTATTAGGTACATCTAGCTGGAACAAGGTAGGACCCAATTTTCCCTCTAGATTCACTTTAAGAGTAGATGAGTTGTGGTTTGAGAAGCAATTCTATTCTGTACACCACTGTCCCAATAGCAGTTATTTTTCAACTTATTTAACAAGTCTGGCCATTCTCCTCCAACCTCTTCAATTAGCAAGGAATTTTTACAAACAGAACTGCCCCTGAAGGGATGTTTTTTTCTTTTTTTCTTCTTTTTTTTGTCCATTTTACCATTCTCTATAAACTCCGGACATCGTAGTGCATGAAAATCCAAACAGGGTGGGTGTTCCTGGGATGCTGGAAGCACCGTATGTTCAGAATGGCTTAGAGGACACATTTTACCCATCCTACAGCGTAGTCGAACAGCGGGTGAACCTCTTGACCCAGCCTGTACACTGTAAATATTCAGGTCCAACTACATAACTTGCCCGTTTACTTAACAAGCAGATGCCCGAGACAAACTGACCACTGAGTGTATGTTCATTATTTTTTATGTGTGACATTACCATAGAAATATAATTACCAAAATATGTTAATTATATTAAAAGCCATGTTAAAAATAGTTGAATCAAAATAAAAGGTCATTACTTGTACACAGCATGGAAGGTAAAATAACCCAAATTTCACATTGCATCATACCAAAACTCAGGAATAAAACTACAGGTAGAAGAACTGGAAGCTATTTTTAAATGCCTGTTCTCAGATGAAGTATAAATATTATTCAGAGACTTTCCTTCCATTTTCAACAATGCCTTATCCACAAACATGGAGTCCAAACAGGATCCAATTCCACAATTCTGCAAGCATGAGACCACGCTGAGCCTAGATGACGATGAATAATTAATAAACATTAAACCATCAATAAACACATAACCCCAACGATATTAAGCGTATGACCATCGCCAAGGTCAAGTTTTGTGTATACTGTTGATTCTGATTAAGGCGAGTATAGATTTTCTTTTTAAGCTGATATTTTAAAATCTTTGGGACTGCAATTATCACAGGGTAAAAAACCTAGGGTGTTTATCCACCTAACCACTAAATATTCCTCACATTTAGATGTGTGTTCCATAAATACTATTTGCCATAGCAGTCTAAAGTTCCACTTCCAAATATGTGTGATACTCTGCAGGCTTCTAGAGACCAACTAGCAGCCTGACTGGAAATTTCTTGATTACAGATAACTGATTAGTGCTTAAATACAAAGATAAGACTCATCAGTGTTCGCTAATATTAATGGGAAATTTTTTACAGGTGATTTTTTTTTTTTATAGAGCTGTGGAAAAAAAATGCTAGCTGGGGAGAAAAAAAAAACTGAGGCAATAACCAGAAAATGGAAAATCTTCTCCAACTGCTCAAAGTCTAGTAAAACTCCAGGGAAATAAGGAAAAACAGAATCAATAGCAGAGGTGTGGCAATTATGCAATAAGGCTGTAATTTACCCAGAAGTTTCAGCCATTTTTGTTGGTGGCACAGAAGATGACTGTCAGCTGGAGATGCTGGGCAATGGTATCAATGCCCTGTTAGCGTTCCGCGCATCAGAGCTTGAGCTAAACCAGTTTCGAAAAGGACCTAATGGCAACTGGGAAACCTGGGCCGCAGTGCACTCTACGCTTGGCCAGCTCGTGAGACGGGGAGAGAGTGAGGAAGACTAAAAGTAATAAAAAAGTGAAAAAGCATTGGGGGGTTATTATGGTAGGGCAGGATGAATTAACGGAGAAAGGTAGTATGCTTTTAGTTTTGAACAGAAAAAGGGATGGTAACATGATGAATAACACACAAAGGGAAAGGACAGAAGATGTCTCTGTGTAGAATCACAGGCACACCCCAATGAAAGAGAATCACAGGAATTTCCCACATTCACAAAGAATGTACTTAACAGCACAAGCTAAGACGGGAAGTTGTCTCTCTATTCCTGGCCTAAATATTGAAGAAATATTATTCATTGTTAGAGACTGGGGATGTAAAAAGGTTTAAAATTTAAAGTCCCAAATGCTTTTAGGGAACAAAGCAGTAGGTGGGGATTGTATGGGACCAAGAGATTCTGCAGACGAAAGGTGCACGTCAACTTAAGACCCTGCATGGCACGACTGTAATCAGTCTGGTGCTTAATGGGTAAGCAGTGAAGCAGTACAAACCGGGGATAACATGAATCAGTAGGCCTTTTCCTCTTTATTTTATTTATTTTTTAAATGTTCTTGGCCGCAGTATTTTTCACTAGTTGCAAAGCTTTTGTAGCAGAGTGCAAGCACCTTAATAGGGTGCCATTACATTATACAAATCTGGGTGTTAGAGAAAGGTCTGCTGTATCTGACTTCCTGGTAATGGGAAGCCATAATCCCAATGAAATACCTGCAGTGCCAAACTCTGAATGAACATTTTGAAATGATTTTCGCATGAAAGACCGGAATTAACAGGTTCACTCTGTCATCCTTAATATGTGGTTTGGGGAAAATTACATACTCATCTACATCAAACTCTGAATCAAGCTATTTTTATTTTCAGCATGAAATCATCCCTTTTTTTTTTTTTTTTCCCCACAATCTCAGTTTTAATTGCATTCCAGGTCTTAAAACCACTTGATGTTCAGTTCCAATTTTGAGCTGGTTTGCAAATTTAAGATGAATTTGAATTATGAGGAGATAAAATCCTGGTCTTTCTGCAAAAGAGAGCTTTGTTTGACACTTCTGCCATTCACTACCTGAACAGTGTTGCCGGACGTTAGAAAAAAAAAAACACCCCATGGATCGCGGCTTTAAATGCATACAAGTTCCTCTTTTCAATTAGATTAAGATTATAATTCTCAGCTCATAGTTTGGTATTGCTTCCTTCAGCAGGGTAGCCTCAGACTAATTGTCTAATATAAACATTATGGATTCTAATAAACATTGTTACCACAGGGCAAATCACACAGACCGTTTTGGTCGCTAGTGTCGCTACGGATCAGATTTTAATGACGAATTCTCTTGTAGTGCACATGCTTAGATGGATTTCCATTTAAAGACTCCAGGGAATGAAAAACATAAATGTGAGGAGTGAAGACCAAGCCACGTAGAGAGGAATTCCAGGTGGCAGGGTAGCTAGGTGAAGGGACAGATCCACTGTGCGTCTCTGTATGGCAGTTATGGAAGGGAATCTAAATCATTGATCTAATATGATCTCGTATTTATTTATTTGTTTGTTTGTTTGTTTTTCTCTTGACGTACAGTATTTTGTCCATGTGTAATACTTTAGTGGGGGATTCTCTGGACCCACTGCACTCCATAACCTTCTGGTCACTCATTGCATAGGATTAAAAATAACCGGGATAAATTAGAGGCAAACGTGTTACATTTCCTTGTGCTTAATAAACAACGAGATGAGGCACGATGGCAACAGATCTGTTTGTCTGCAGCTGTGGTGACTGTGGGCTTCAGGAAGGCAAACAGCTGTCTAGGGAATTTCCCTCCCTGTGACTCAATAATGGAAGTCAAGCAGATCCAAAACAGTAGGATTGATTTACTGGAACGAGGAAACTAAAGAGACACTGTACGATTGTCAGCAATGACATTGTACTAATTGCTTTTTATTGGCGCTTAATCCTTTTTTCCACTCTCAGTACCCATGAATTTGGTCTTACCCAACTGATGCAGAATTGGGTCCTTATCAAATGCACGCTTGATTATTCAAATGCGTACAGACTACCACTGAAAGAAAAAAAAAAAAAAACGTTTTACAGAATCTGCAATGCATCGTTCCTCATGTGTCAATGTGGCACGAGGCTGTGTTATTTCAAACAAACGCTCACAGCATCAGCGCCAACTAAGAAATTTTAACATTATCTGGCAGTTTGTCAGCAAAAGATACCAACTTATCTCTAACAAGCATTGCAACTGCAACACAAATATCAGCTTTGAAATCAGAATGATGCACTGTCTGTCACATAACTGGAATACCGTGTACCTCTGCGGAAGTCATTTTGTAAATTTTGAGTTTCTTGCTAAAACCATTGCAGGCTTACCACATGTACCTACTGTAGTTTACTGAATGGAAAGTGTCAAAACTATGATTAGTTAATTTTCCTAACTATTATTATTATTATCAGTATTATTATTAATATTAATATTAATATTAATGATGGTGATAATAATAATAACAATAATAACATGCTTTCCTCATGAATAATAAAGTCTATGCATTATTATTAATTGTTATTAATGTTAATTATTATTATTCATAATTGAACAATTTGTGTCAGGGTCAGAAAACAGAATGATTCACCTCGGTAAGAATATTATGAGTATGCAGACATTGTGCAAACAATTCTTAACTACTTTAATATTGTCACATTTCTAAATTAAGGTAAGTGACCTTTCAATATGTATTATTCAGCAAATATTCCCCAGCAAGCTCATAGTTCAAGAAGTTTCCATTTATTATTATACAGAATGGATTTGAATTTAATTTAAATCAAGTGGTATGATAAGCTATATAACATGTTCGAAAGACTCTACGAACAATTGTCTGGTGACACCTTAGTTTGATGTATTTTTAACTCGTCTCCTTGACCCAGTGAGATGGCGGGCGGTCTTCCGGTTTCACTAAACATATTTGACACTGTGTTCTACTGCAAAAACACACCCAACTGAATATCTTTTAAATGTTGCAAGACAGAAGAAATATTTAAGCTATAACCAGAGAATATGGTGATTTTGGAAATATGGTGGGAGTTCAAGAAACACACCAGGAAATAGAGGTGAAATTAACAAAGGCCTTGAATGCCGTGACGTACTTTTTATTTTTAAAGTTGCAAGCGAGACATTATTGAAAGGAGTGCCCAGATGTCCTGTTTTACCTGCCTTCCTTCTACACCACTGCAAGCTGTCCGTTTTTCATTGTTTCTCAGAGGCACAATTTAACTAGCCTGGATCATTTTTAACAGGGTGCCCTGAGGCCAATAAGTTGTTTAAGTGGTGCAGCATAGTCAGTGGTTTACGTCTGTTACTGTTTTGCTTGTGAGGCCAATGATATGGCATTTGTGTGGAGGTTCTTACGTGATTTAACTACAGTACATCCTTATGGGCACGACTGTGGCACTGATTTGCCCAGTCTACAACCAGGAACAGAAGTATGAGCATCATAATTAGATAGGTAAATTACAAATAAACAAATAACCAAACATGCATAAACACAAAAGCCACAAACAATGCCTAGGTCATCTGGGGATAGTTTTCTCACGGACAGCAGAGTATGTAAACAAGGTAAAAAATGCCTCGATAATTTGTATCAAAACATCAATAGCCATATTGTATCATAGTAATATGTATAACAAGCAAATACATAAACTAGTCAAGAAGGAGCTAGAAAAACGAAAATAGATAAAGAAATGGCAATGCACAGCTTTGGTGGCCATTTTTTTTCATTGCTGAAAATGTCATCACCAATAGGTGGAGTAGTCTTTAAGTACAAGGTTTTGAATCCCCCCCCCCCCCCCACGACCAGCGGTGCTATTTCTGGATATGTTTGGCATGATGGTAGATGATACGTATAGGTGTAAATGAGCAGGATTTTGAGAAGAGAATGCATGTTGAAATGACAGTATACATTCGAGCTCACTCTTCCACAGATGATATTGTGAACTTTTTTTCTCTTTTTCTCTCCCCTTCACATGTACCGTTAAAAAAACAACGAGCTATGACGTGTGAGCGGATTCGATTTACAGATACAGTGGATATTAAAGAGATGGAGGATGGAATAAAGGAGTGAGTCCAGGCAATAAGGCTCCGGTTTATTCCTATAATGAAGCTTCATGACACGGATGTCTACAGCGCACACTCCATAAAAACAGCATAATCCGTACGTCGTCTCAGTAAAGGTGACTTACATATTCACTGTCCACATATGGATGCTGTATTGGCTATTTCTTAAAGATTTGCCTTTTTTTTTTTTCTTTTTTTTTTTTTATTCTCCAGACCTGTCATACAGTTAATTATTTATCCGCATTCAGCTGCAGTTGTCAGCCTCAGAAAAGTAACACCTGTATTCACGGCCGCCTATTAAATCCCACTTCATAAAAAGCCTTTATATCTTTGAAATGGTTAATTATCCTTTAAAACCCTGATACCACAAAGCGACGCCAGGGTAGCAACTTTGAAATAGCAGATCCAGATCCAGAATATTTAGAAATATACCAGGGGGTAGATCTCCTTATCCGCAAAAGGAAGGATGGATGGAGCATTACACACCAGGGTGCAAAGTGACATGTGTGGACAAAGGATCTTTGGCAATCCACTGGTTTTAATGTGGGCATTTCTAACGCCTGCCCTGTGTGTGTGTGTGTGTGTGTGTGTGTGTGTGTGTGTGTGTGTGTGTGTGTGTGCAGACAGGTTTTTGCCATTGCAGCTCAGCAGAGGGTGTTAGATCTGCCACAGAGTAGCAGGCTGTAAGGAAGGGAGCCTTTTGGTACCCCCCCCCAGCCCCCTCCCCCCTTTTGTAATTCGGAAATACAGAAAGGAAAGCCGTGGAAAAAGGAGGGGGGCACAAAGAAAGAGAGGAAGATGCAAGGATTTGGGAATTTTTGCAATGCCTTGCGATGGGCTGTAAATGCTGGGATCTGCTAAATTTCAGCACCGGGGAGTCGGGAACAGCAGCCAGTGGAGGAGCCGCACTGCGAGGGGGGGATCAAATTCAAAAAATCAAGCAAGGATTATGACATCTTTCAGAACAAAAGGTCAGTTGTTGTCCAGCTAAGATGTGTAGTGCAGTGTCGCCTTTAGCTGTCCTCCGTCCTTCTCCATTGCATAATGGTGTTTCGGAGGAAAGGCATCGCTTCGGGGAGCGCATCTAGTGACAAGTAACGTCTGGACGAAGCTGCCTACATGCCAATGGCTCTGATTCCGGGCTGTCGTCGTGGCTTTACACAGTTTTCATAAGTGCAAACAAAAAAAACAAAAAAAAAAAAAAAAAAAGAAATGCTTAATTTCCTCTACGGTGTTCATGTCTTGAAATCGGAATGAATCGTACGCATTAAAAATGCTGCTTTGGCTTGTGTTGCTGAAGGCGACTCTTTGTGTTGCTATTGGAAATGTGACAAGGGACATTTGCAAAGAGCAGATCTGCTCCTGCAATGAAATCGAGGGCGATCTGCACATCGACTGCGAGAAAAGGAGCTTCTCAAACCTGCACCATCTGACTGGCCCCAGCTCCCAGTTCTACCACCTCCTGCTGCATGGCAATTCCTTGTCCAGACTCTTTCCTAACGAGTTCGCCAACTTTTATAATGCTGTCAGCCTGCATCTGGAAAACAACGGGCTGCACGACATCGTGCCCGGGGCTTTCCTGGGATTGCAGCTGGTCAAACGACTGCACATAAACAACAACAAGATACGGTCCTTCAAAAAGAGCACCTTTTTAGGTCTGGATGACCTGGAGTACCTGCAGGCAGACTTCAATCTGCTGAGAGACATTGAGCCGACTGTGTTCAGGGACTTGAATAAGCTGGAAGTTTTAATTCTGAATGACAACCTCATCAGCGCCCTTCCCAATAACCTGTTCCAACACGTCCCCATAACGCACCTCGATCTGCGTGGGAACCGAATTAAAACGCTGCCTTACGAGGGACTACTGGAGCAGATACCCGGGATAGTGGAGCTCCTGCTGGAGGACAACCCGTGGGACTGCAACTGCGATCTGCTTTCCTTAAAGGAATGGCTTGAGAACATCCCCCAGAATGCTCTGATCGGAAGGGTCATCTGCGAGGCCCCGACACGCCTGCAGGGCAGCGACCTGAACGGGACGTCGGAGATGGACCTGTGTCCTTCAAAGGGTGCCATCGACTCCTCTCTGGCCGCCCCGCCCGCACACGAAGAGACCGCTGAATCTGGACCAGTGTCCACGTCTCATAAGACACACGGTGGCACGGAGTCGCCGACGCCGGGGTCTGGGCACAAGTGGCGCTCGAAGTCCCGGGAGAACTGGCAGCTGAAGAACAAAGGGACGGCCACGACGCCGGTGCAGGGCAGGAGCCAGCCGGACAACGCGTCCTGCCCGGTGCCATGCAGCTGTAAGCCCACCGAGTCCAGACAAGGTCTCAGGGTTAACTGCGAGGGTAAGAAAATAGCAACCTTGTCGAGTCTAAAACCCAAACCCGTTCGGGTGCTGGAACTCAATCTGAGAGACAACAACATACACGGTGTCAAAAAGTATCAATTTCAAGACTATCAAAACATGACCCTGCTCGATCTGGGGGGGAATAACATAAAGGCCATAGAAAACGCCACTTTTCAGAATCTAACGGTGCTCAGATGGCTGTATATGGATAAGAATTACTTGGATATGCTGATCCCGGAGATGTTCATTGGATTGCAAAATCTGGAATATCTCAGTTTGGAATATAACAACATCCAACTGATAAGTGCTGGGACATTCAACCCAATGCCCAGCTTGAGGGTACTGTCGCTTAACAACAATTTGTTAAAGTCATTGCCCGTGGATGCTTTTCTTGGTGTGTCCTTGTCGAAAATAAGTCTGGACAACAACTACTTTTCATCTCTGCCTGTGACCGGCGTCTTGGACCAGCTGAGCTCCGTCATACAAATCGACCTGCACGGCAACCCGTGGGAGTGTTCGTGCAGCATCATACCCTTCAAACAGTGGACAGAGAAGCTCGGCTCGGAGGTGGTCGTGAGTGACTTAAAATGCGAGTCCCCTGAAGAATTTTGGAAAAAGGATTTCCGGATGATCAGCAACGATCTCCTGTGTCCCCAGCTCTACAACAGAATCCTGCCCACGTCTTCGTCAAAGAACGACTCAGTGGCCTCCGACACCGGGACGCGATCTAACACCTTCCCGGAGCCGAGCAGAGTGTCCATCTCTGTGCTGGTGCCCGGTTTGCTCTTGGTCTTTGTCACGTCTGCCTTCACGGTCGTCGGCATGCTGGTTTTTATCTTGAGGAATCGCAAGAGATCAAAGCGAAGGGACGGAAACTCGTCCGCTTCAGAGATCAATTCCCTACAGACGGTGTGCGACTCGTCGTACTGGCATAGTGGCCCTTACCAGGCAGACGGGGGGCACAGAGCCTATGACTGTGCTACCCATACGCTCACTGACTAGCACTGGAGGACTAGTGAAGAACAAACATATAGGAATACAAACAAACAAACAAACAAACAAACACTAAAGCGAGCTGTACCGTGTACTGTTCTAAATGCATCATATTCGCCTGGTCGAATATATAGCCTATTTTTTGTTTGCTTCAGTTGAATATTGACGAATGAACCAGTTGTAATATATATGTATAGACCCTCCTCCATGCAGATATGTGCAATCAGACAAGGTGAGAACGAAGGCTTGGCTGAACAAAGCTGCACGAGTGCATGAATGCAATGTACATAGATGACTGTATCATACCTGCATGATATCCGCATGGTCTCAACCAACACTGGGATCCATAGTTGTAAAATAGATATCCGGCCCCGTCCTTAATGTTATAAATAGAAATATATATATATATATACATACTTATACAAATATATTCAAAGTGCCATTTCTCTATTTTTTTGTGAAAGCGCGCGGTTAAGATTTGTATTTGTTGTTTTAAAACAGTGACACGCAGACGAAATAGGGACAGCGATGATGGTATGTGCATGTCTTTTGTTGGTCATCTCATTGTTTATGGAGAATTAGGGTTAATTATACTTTTGGCAGACTTTGCATACCTGCTGAGTCACCTCCTGAATGTAAGCTGTGGTGTCCCTACAGTGTGCCCGTAGTAAACATTCAGAGGTACAGATGCACATGAGCGTGGCCAATTAACGTCACTCTTCTGCTTATGCTGCCAAAGTCATGCTGCAGAATGGATCGTGATATCCTGTATTATAATTGCTATGCTGAGGGGAAGTAGATTCCACTTAGCGGAACGATCGAAGGTTTTATATTGTCAAGATTTTCCAAAAATTAAAATGTTTCAATTAAAGCTGTTTCAGTATGTCCATAGATTAAGCATCAATCGGGATAGAGGATGCCAGCACATTTTAAGCATTGTTTCACAAAAAAAAAAAAAAAAAAAAGTTTGTCTTTAAGGAATTTCTTTCTAGGCTTTTGAAAACGACTGTCTGGGAGAGATAAAATGAAGGGGGTGCAAATGACAAACAACTTCTTTAGGACGAAATAATCAAATTACATTTCTGCCGTTGTTATGGAAATGTTAGGCATACAATTAGTGTTTTTTCTCTGTTTAACTCACGGGGTCGCTGTTGCATCTCAGCTCGTTTTACAGGCTTCTGACAGTCGCAGAAAAATAAGCGTGTACCTTCTCCGTGCTGAGATGTGACATGAATGGAAGTTTTGTTTAATATCACACTTTGCTGTGATGGTAAATGTAATATCATAGATGACCGCACATATGTGGTGATTTACCTTTGACTGAAAATGCAACAAAGAGGCACGTTGTATGCAGGAAGCAAGATATTCTCCAGTTTATTAGTATAGCCAGAGTGATTGATTATGGTCCATCCATCCATCCATCCATCTCTTCTGGACAGGGTCAAGGCTATCCCAAGCAGTATAGGGCACAGGGTAGTGGTACACATAAACATAACAACCCTAACTCTCTCTTTCTCTCTCTCTCTCACACACACACACACACACACACACACACACACACACACATCTGCAATTTAGAGATGTTCAGATTCTTCTTGCCCAAGTAGTAAATCTGTCCAATCAATATCCCATCCCTTAATGAAGTATACTGTATCTGTATATTGGTTCTGAAGAGTATAGGGCTAATTTTATATTGTTAAAGTAAATAGAAATCCTCAATGTCTGCATCTTTTTGAATCCACAAGCATGTTGAAAATACTGTGATCTCATGATTAACAATGAATGTTCGGTTAACTGTTGAGTAAATAGATCAATTGTGAGTCTCCACGTGGAAGAGGGTCATGCTTGATATAGGTTCAGAAAAGTGCAGCGAATAATCTCAGATTTCACCTATTTCAGGTGGGCTGCTTGCAGACTCACTTTCGTTACAAAGAAAATCCATCCATCCATTCCATTCATCCACCCACCCACCTATCCACTTACACTGGTCAGGATAGCAAGAGGGCCTTCTGTAGAGCCTATTCCAGGCAGGTATACAGGGCCCAAGGCTGGGGTACACCCAAGATGAGATTCCAGTCACCAACCGTGCATGCCCACTACATTATGAAAGTAATTATTGACTTTTACAGCAGCCTTTGTTAATAAGAAGTTCTATCAGCGTATCACACTACAGTCAGTGCTTACGAACACAGCTATCCAAATATGAAACTGAACTGCTAATGGTGGGTGATTCCAGAACTTTATTGTCCCTGATTTTTTTTTTAGTTTTAAACTGCAGCTTGCTACATTAAACTTTACTATACATTGGTGAAGTTGTACTTAAAGTGGCGACTATATAGTTTTGTACTCTGAACTGACACTATTTTTAGAGGTAATAATCTCCTGGTTTAAATTATAAATAAGACTTTTTTGATATTTTACCTTTCTAAGTACAATTGTTTATGACTGTTTAACCTAAATTGTGCTATGTGCACCCAAATATTAGTTAAAACCTTTAAATGCCACCCAAAAAAAAAAAAAAATTCCTCTTGGAAATCAATTTCCCGCCGTCTTTGTCCACACATTTCCCGATGGATAAGGTGTTGCCATTGCCATTTTCACCTGGGCTTCATGTATAAATGTCATGTCCACCAGGTAGGGGACTTCGTTAACATGAGAATAGCGAATGCGGGATCCAGGAATAGCACGGACAGTGAGTAAGACTAACAAGCTGGTACGGTAATCTCCTAGGTGTATTCATACATTTATCTATCTTTTTTTTTTATTCTGACTATTGACCTGATGTCGCTCTCGCTTTTGATTCTCACGTTTCCTTAACAAATTTCATTCTTTATTTGAGGAATACAGTTAAATACTGCTGTAAACCATGTCTTGGCAGTAGCGACCTAACTGACCCTTGGTACCTTTCTTTGTGTCCGAGGTTTATAGAATATGCTGTCATAATTACTTCACTTGGAACTTCAGTCAATGTTTATAGTCTTTGTTTACCACACCTGCTGTGTAAAGGGTATTTTCCTTTGTTTTACGATGCTAAATGCCTGATTGATTTCCTCTTCTTTTGCCATGGCCTTTTATATAAAACCACTGAATCTTGTAAAGTATATTAATGCACATTCATCCATGAAGTAACAATACTGACAGTTCGCAGTCCGCAGACTGCAGGTGTGAGGAGTGTGGGTGAAATCTACATCAAGAAGTTGTCCTTTCTAAGGCACAACCTGGAGTTTATTTTGGCTGTCATTCAATCTTGGAGAAACTTTACTTTGTCACCTGTTTGAGTTGACTGGCTTTGGTATTGAAAGCTTGGCATCTCGAATGCTTTTGAGAGTGCCTGGCATTTGTGTGTGGCTGTATGTTATGTACACACAGCTCATTTCCAGGCTGAGAAAGGCCTCTGGCTCCACAATGTCTCATTGACTAAACCCTTAAACGCTCTGCTGCCTTCAAGCCACAGCATTCTGACGAGTTTGTGAAAACAAAGTTGAGAGTTACTTGCACATTCATTGAGGTTGATGCGGACGGTTGAGGCCCTGGCTAATTTCCACTCAGAATAAAATCCGTCAGCGGTCACTTTCCTGTAAAGCCTTTCCTTGATTTCTCTTTGTCCCTTTTGTAGCATTGTGATGAATGAGTCACGCATTGAGATTCATGTCACGGGAGAATCCAAACGTGTGGAACGGCGATGGCCGACGGAAAATTGAATGGACAGATATTAAGTTGCAGTTCATTTTTCCTTCCTCCGTTTTTTGTTTACTAAGGTTGGAAAAACAGTCCATTCTGTGGCACTAATGATGTTAAAATGCTAGCTGGAACACGGGCACGGAGTACGTGGAAGCAGATTCAGACCCTTCTTTCCGACTGCGGTCGGCTGTCCCGGAGGCCTAGTTTATGTGCTGAATTTCAAACAAAAACCGCATCACGTAGGAAAGGCAATGACGAAAGCTCTGCTGAAATAGAATCTGCCTTAGTCAGTCTGATTTTCCAATGCAAATCCCAAACCCATGAGCAAGTCTGTAAAACAGCGGTACGGTCGACATCGGTGATTCATTTACCATCATAGGGAGCTGCACCTTTATGCAGAAAACGTCTTCAAAGTCAGGGAAATGCAGCCAAATTACTATGTAGCAACGGTGTACAATCTGTAAAAGATGCTGGCTGGGAATTAACTGCACAATGAGCATGAGGTAATGTCTCTCTATTTTACAGGGGAAAATCCTCCATTTCAGATATCAGTAGGTATGTTTTGGGCAGGCAGATTTACAGAAACTTATATATATATATATATATATATATATATAGTACATAGACAGACAGCCACATGCCACACACAAACACATGCGTGTAAACACACACACAGCTCCTTTTGTCTTGAGAAATCAGCTGGGCTGAAACATAATGGAAACTGATTAGTGTAGTTTTGCTCCAAATGTATTTATTTAATGATGACAGCTGGCTGATAGTTGACACATTAGCTGTATGCACATCAACATTTCAGGGAGAAATGTTTTTTTTTTTTTTCTCTAAACTATTCCAGAAAATTATGCCTTTGTTTTTTGACCTAGTCATGTATCCATCAACTACTTGTCCAGTACAAGGTCACGCTGAGCTGGAGCGTAAGCCAGGAATAACAGGGCATGAGGTTGGGGTACACCCTGGATGGGATGCCAGTCCATCACAGGGTAGAAGGCTGGGGTACACCCTGGATGGGATACCAGTCCATCACAGGGCACGAGGCTGGGGTACACCCTGGATGGGGTGCCAGTCCATCACAGGGCACGAGGCTGGGGTACGCCCTGGATGGGGTGCCAGTCCATCACATGGTATTCTTTATTCCTGTTAGTATTATTAAGAAAATGCATTGGTCCCTGTATTGCTTTCTCAAAAATTTCAGATCCATCCAGCCTGACTTATTTGATAGTAGAAACAGCATAAAGATGGTCTTGTGTTTATATAGGTTTCCCTAGCTAAGGTTTCTATCTTGAGCAGCTCACAGTCATTCTGTTGGTTGATACAGCTCCTTGGAGCCGGTTAAATACTTTACTCAAGGGTTCCATGCCGGAACCTCCCCTGGGATTCCTTTGGCAGCATTGCGGCTATCCGTCTCCGACGTACCATTTGTTATCTTCAGGGAGAGCCGCCATAGGTGTTCTGTGGTTTTCGGCCCCCCCTTCCCCCCAAAACAAGCTGTATACTCAGCACGAAACGAGAGCCAGAGCCTGCTGATAAAGATCACACCAGCTTGTTGTAGATCAGCTGGATACTGTGGAAAGAATGGAAAAGGCATTATTTTCATTAGAGAGTGACAGCGTAATGTTTGTTTGCCTGTTGTTTTCTATGCAGCCTTTTTTCCCTTTTGATTTATTCAGTAATATTTCAAATATTCAAAAATCCTTTCCCATTCTCATTGCCCTTTGCTCATCCAACCAGATAAAACGCTAAAAAAAAAAAAATCTATGTAACCATTTATCACATGGATGTTTATCCCTCAAGTTCACATGTTGATCATTCTAAGGACTTCAGGGCCATAACCCAAATGCTTACTGATGCTTTGCGTGTATGATTAACTACCGGGGGGTACTCCATTTATGCCATATGACAGATGAGAGATGTCAAAGTAGATCAAGTTATGCTGGGCAACCCCAAACGATAACTTTCAGCTTGCTCTAAAGCCCAGCCGTCATTTTCACCAATGTGTATCATTATAAGTGTTTGCCTTTATTCACAGATCCATATCAAAATGAAAAGCTGAAGAGTGACTGACAGAGTGCAGAGACGTCTCTCAGATTTTTCTCTACAGAACCAGAAACAAGAAGTCTGGTCACCGTTTGAAAAATGTCATATGTTTTGGTGACCATCCTCTTTGTTTGCCTCTATTTATCCAAACTCCATTACTCAAGCTTTTGTGTAAAAGCAGCCATGAACTGGACAAATGACATATTCAAAATAATCCTGAGGCCAGAGGAAGCAGAGTTATTGCTTTAGTTTAATGGATGGGATCCCAGGAGATAAGCCATTACACACAGGGCCGCTCAATATACTCAATGACTATACACTATTTCTGATAAATAAAAAACAATCCACTGTTGATAGACAATTTTCTTTTATATATCATTGGATAGGATAGAGTAAACAGTACACCTATTAAAGAGTCACTTAGATCAGTTCCTCTGTGCAAAGGTGAGGGGCACGCAGTAAAAAAATAACACACACGGAGATTTCTCACAAACAATAATGAGCGCCTTTGGACTGCCACTATGTTTCAGTGACATTTTTAAAATTATCTGCTACCAGTCTGACTCTGCAAATAAAGACGTTTTACTAGCTCCCCTTCGAGATTACGACTTTTATGTGAACTAAACTTTATCAGATGTTGAGTTGCGACAAGGCAATCAGCCAAGCAGGGCTCCTAAACTTTAAATGAAAATGTCCACAAAATATATTAAAACTGGGGGAATGTCAGTCCTTTAAAGTCTGTGTAAAGCAAAGGGATGTGATTTAATCTACTACTGAGTAAATCAACATGATTACAAATAGACATTTTGGCTAATGTTTCTCTGTGGTACTAGGAGGTTCTCCAGGACAATCAAAGGAATACGTTTTTCCCACCTGTATGCTAAACAGAATCTAATAAACACCAGGAAAGCAATGACAAAACTAGCTGAAGATCAAACTAATTGGCAAAGACAAGGATGTGAAATTGTGAATTCCTGTTGCGTAGTCACAAACATATCAGATCGTCTCCCTCGTTCCTATAACAAAGGTTGCCTACACTTTGGGCAGCTATAATTTGAATTTAATGACCTACATTTGTGATTTTTTTGTTATGCAGGTATAAAAATGAACAGACATTTGCTCTACCTTTAAAGGACCTTTAAAATTGCCATGCTTCGTCTATTTTGTGGCGAAGCTTTGATAATTACGTTGCCCAACAGAAAACTAGACTCGTTATTTTCCTCACAACTTGGAAAACATTCTACACATTGGCATATTTAAATATTCTGTAAATCAGAAATGCATCACAGTCTTATTTTGTCCATAATATCACAAAACTAATAGGTGGAAAATCATTATTTATTAAAGACAAAAGGTTATAAAAAATAAGATGAGTTTTTAATAAAACATTCATTTAACATCACTACAGCAAAATTCATTTTTTTATGTTTCCCAATAGATTCCTCAGAATTTACTGTCATGGAAAAAAATATTCCGATGAAAGAAGCAATTTGCATTTAAGACAATATCTCGTTATACAATATCCTTCAACCTTGATAAATAAAGTGCGTGTGTATTTGTAGATTCTTATATTTAACATGGCGTGATATCTGACTTTCCCTTGATGTTCTAACCACATGGTGGGTAGCAGTACTGAAATTGCACTGATTTTCAATGGAATTATTTTCGTAGTCATTCTAGGCCCATCGAGTCGGACTGCTAGTCAAATATACAAATGTATCTATAAGTGGGCTTCTCTTACCTGGCATTAAATACTAGCTTAAAAGCCAGAATGATAAGGAAAGACTTCACAGAGAATCCTTTGACGTCTTCATACGGGTGCCAAATCCATTGCAATGCAACTAGTTTGGAGGCACCACATAAAAAAAAATATTTGGAAACTATTTTCTACTACATGCCACTGAGAACAGAAAGTCTGACATTTAAGCCTTTTAAATCATTTTTTTTTTTTACTGTGTCTATTTATACACAAATGTAGAGATCCGGGTGAGAAAAGAAAAACTTTTAGCTAGCAGCACCCAAAACTACTAAAGCGGAACATTGGCAGTGTTAAATTAATCATGATTGCTAAAAACAACCCACTACTGAAAAACTAAGCTTTCTTATGGAAGCTTCAGGATAATTTTCGGCAACAAGGTCTGGGAATATGCCTGAGGAGTTTGGAGAAAACATTAACCAAAATGAGGTCTTTGATACGCCCTGATTTTCATACTCACTCAACGTCAAACCAGCTTTCTTCTCAAGAACGACAATAATTATTGATAAGTCTGAGTATGCCTAAATATGTCTCAATAACCCCATTCCAAAAACATTGCTACTCTCTCCTTTTCTAAGCTGTTAGCATGCATCATGTATCTACCATATATAATACAAACACAAAATTAAGGCTCTTCTTCAGGATGTAAAATACCATGAAGGACCCAGGTCTACACTACATATACAGACAAACCATAAAGTAGATTGACAGCAACATAATACATGTGACATAATCACTGCTTCCAGCACACCCGCATAAATAAATACATTGAGCTCCCACATCCATCCAGCTGGTCTGAGGTAACAGTATAATTAGTCTAATCTGTGCCACCTGAGCTCCATTACCTGGAGGTCTGCTGATAAACCTAAGCTGGTGATCAATTGCCATGTCAAAGCTCAATCAGCCAAGCACAGTTCTGTGCCTTTGTTCTGCCTCCCTCTAGTTCACAAGACACCTGATTCCATTATGGTCTAAACATAACATTTACAAACACAGTTTAATAGCTCCATCATCTTATCTTTACTTGGAGCCCGTACCTTTAAATCGGAATGATTACAGCAGTTTTTCCCTCCAAAACTTTCTGCAGTTGCTTATTTTTACCCATAGGACACTATGATTTGTGCCTCAACATAATTCTTTGTTTCAGTCGTCACACTAGTCCGTAATTTAATGAAATTAAAACTCACGCAATGTTAATTATAAAATGATTTTCTTTGTTCTCTGTCATTTCAAAGTTTCAAACGTACAATTAAAAATCCAACAGACCATCACTTTTTCATTAAAATTAGATAATAAAAGTTTTTGAAAACCACCCAGATTTAAAACATTTACTATTGGAGTATCCTGATATATTTCACCTGTCTCGTAAGATTTCTTATTTGTAGCCCTAGGTTATTAGTGATGAAATATTGATTTTAAAATAGCTATAATTATTTCATTGGAATATGTGAGAATTTTTCCCTATGATGGCCTGGCATCCGATGTGCTTCATATTAACCCTGTAATATATAAATTGATGGAAAACAGAAGGATGGAGTGCGACGTTTAAGCCATGTTCTGACGAGCTAATTTCAGTTTCAGTTTTGAAATTACGGCAAATTCATAGGCACTGTAAAATACACACTGGCTGTTTTATTTTTTCGTTTTCATTATGTTCTTGCCATTTAATCTGGGTCAACGCCTTTGAATTACACCAAAAGAGTCTCACGACTGGAACCAAGAGCCTTATTTTTTAACCTGTCATCTCTTTCACGATTCTCAATGACGAATTTCTTCCCTACTTGTTTCATTATTGACTCCAGCTGTACATTAGCTGCCACTCAGAAAACATGGTCATAATAATAACCCGGCACAATGGTTTACAACACTTGCTGTAAAGACTGATTCATCTGGCTTCTTGTTGCTGTCTCATTGTTCCCTTAATGAGAGAACTGGCAAGTCATGGTTAACTTATTGCATAAATCCAAAAGAGTGGAAAATTATGCACATGCACAGCTGTCCTACATTTTTGATGACAATACAAACAGACAGAATATTATAACACTTCACAACTAAGCTGTCGTCTTTTTTTTGCGCTTGTTTTTTTTTTTCTGGCTAAAAAATGGAAGACTGTGATGCATTTTCTTTTCAGAGTGAAATATTTCAACACAGAACTGACTTCTTGAAGAATCGATATGTCTCTTCTGTCGTGGTTTAATTTAACATTTAGAAGCAGTGAATTTCTTTTAGTTTTCACCAGGTTAACTGGAGATTTGTCAGAAGACACTGGACTCTTGAAACATGAAACTTACGTAATGTTTAATTTGTGCAACGATGGCAGGGTCGAAATTATTACAATTAAGGCCTGTATAGCAACATACAGGAAGTTAAACCTGAAGTTATTTTTTTTTTACTTTTTCCTAGAATGACAGTTAATTACAGGATGTTATAAAACTACACTGAAAGAAGATAAAAATGTTTCATAGATATATTGCTGTTTATGCAGTAAAAAGAAGAATTAGCTGCAATTTTAAGTTTATGCTCAAACCGTTCGAGTTGTGGCATAAATGTGATTTTGAAATTTTAAACAGGCAGTACTTTAAAGGACAGTATCATCATAAAATTATGCGGTAGACAATATAGGAAAGATAAGAAAGGGTTACAGAGGATAAGCATGTGACAGCAATGATGGGGCCACACTCTAAATCAGGATTTAATACCAGAGGGGACTGCACATCTGTATAGTCTCTTGGTGACTCTTGCTTAGAGTAATTGTCTAACTGTATCCCTGAATATTGATTGTGCGTACCACTTAAAGGCTGACGATCTGGATGCTCTATAATAGAGGCTCTCCCCTGTCCTCCGATTCCTGGCGTCTGTCAAAACACACTTGCTTTGTTGAGAAATCAATGGTGAAGCTTACACTGGGCACAACTGAGAGAGTTGCCAAGGTGTTTGAACATTTTCCACAGCTAGTTGGATACTCAGTCAGCAGTGGGCTCAAGGGGGTGTGATCTGCTGTGGGCAGCAAAATATATCTGCTCAGGATGCCACAAAGGTTGTTCTCGCACAAGCCAATGTTCAACCGATGCATGCTTTATTAACATCGACGTTCTGGCTCAATGTTCTAGAAAACTTCTTGGAAAGACACTGCTTATTGTTTTCCATCTGTCTGTCCATCAGTTTGTCCTCTAACTGTCCTTCAAGGATGGGGGGTATTGTGATGATCACTACTGTGTTTAAACGTTCATCACTAAAATCAATATAATATGTGATCTTGTGCTATTTACCAAATATGGTCAAAAATCGTCACTGATCGAAAGCATCCATTATTTAATGTATATATGAGCTGACAAATTCCTGTGTAGCACACACACACACACACACTCACACACACACACACGCACACACACAAGTTGTCAGTTTGGATACTCAGTGCCAATTCATGCAGTGCATGTCCTCAGCCATGCTCTGGCCCTCGTCTCTGTGTGCATTGGCTGAGGGTGTTCCACAAAGGGGATCAGTGTCTGATGTGGAGTCATTTTTCCCTCCTGGAAGCTCCTGCAACCGTGGGGGGGGGGGGGGGGGGGGGGGGGGGCGGGGGGGGGGCGAAAGGCATGCCCGCGGGGCCCGCGCGGGGGCGGGGGCACGACGCTCCCC
>JAACJT020000001.1:27222229-27257449 GCA_009936485.2 Gymnarchus niloticus | reverse complement strand
TGGTTTAATTATACTGCTAATACTCCTCCCAACACGGGATAATCACCTAACCACAGGCAATCAAAATCAGGCATATGGCTTAATGATACTGCTAATACTCCTCCCAGCACGGGATAATCACGTAACCACAGCCAATCAAAGTCAGGCATATGGTTTAATTATACTGCCAATGCTCCTCCCAACACGGGATAATCACGTAACCATAGCCAATCAAAATCAGGCATATGGCTTAATGATACTGCCAATGCTCCTCCCAGCACGGGATAATCACGTAACCACAGCCAATCAAAATCAGGTATACAGCTAAATTGGATATAGAAGCTAAATGCTTTTGTTGTACAAGATACATAATTAAAATTTTAAACTGAACAAAAAATACTCATTGTGAATGATATGTAAAAATGTTTGTTCTCTTCTGTTTATTCTGCAGGCTGATCCATATTAGGAAAGTTTTTAGTTGCTTACTTAATTCTTACTTAATAAATACAAGTAATAATAAAAATGATTTTGACCTAGATAAGAAGTCGGAAGATGGGTGGACTATTTTTATCCGGTTGGCCGTCTGTTAAATAGATTCAACAAAAATAACACAGATGAACGTTTCACTGGAGCAGATCAGGTAAAGTGTGCTGTTATATGGGTATTAAAGCGAGGCCCCTCCACAGTATTATTCAGTCATGTTTACCCAACACACTGGCTGTCAGCCTACCATTACTCTACCGAAACTGAACTTGGCCGTCTTAAAAGCCAGGCTTTATTTATGGGTGTCCATTTGAAACATGTAACATATCCTGTGCCATGTCTAAAAGAGAAGAATACGTATTCTCTCACTCTAATCTACCGTGTGACATGAACATCACATGTTGTGTTCTTCCCACAAATGCCATTCAGTTGAAGAGAATAAAACTATTAGCAGATTTCCGGGGATTGCTCGCTGCTACAGAATTACGTTTTTAAGACCATTTTGTGAATTTCTACAACACTTTGGAGCTGCTGTGACGATAAGCATTGCATTAAATTCCATTGATACGGCCTACTTCTGTGCCCTTTGATGTAGTATTTAATAGACAAGACACACCAAGAAATGCTGAATACTTTTCCCATGAAGACTGTCCAATGAATTAATTAGAACCTGAACCTTAATCTTCCATTTTAATGTGAGTGGTCTGCTAGTTCTGCCAAATTTTGACAGAGATCCAATCGGGGCTCTCCACATGTTCTTATGCCCCAGAACATTATCTTACAGCCTTAAACGGTCTAGAAGTGGTCAGATGGTGCAGTTCAAATTTAATATGGCTTCATGCACCAGCACCGATATTCTGTGTAAATTCGGGGGGGGGCAAAACTCTTCACCATGTAATCTGCCACGTTAGCTATGTTCTGTAATCACATTGACTATGCAGCCTCTCTGACTTGTCTGACAGGATTTTTATCTGACGTTCCCAAAACCATTATGGATTACACACCGTTGCTCCAATTGACTGACATTCCTCAGTACAGGGCTCACAGTTTCTCCCTGAAGCACACATAAATTGTCCCGAGTCAGTCTGCTGGTAGATTGTAGTTAAATAGTCATCTTCAATGCTGCCAAGCCCTTTTCAGAGACAAAACAGCTGTGAGAAGGAGCATCTGCATGGAGCTTAATGGGTCTCCTGGTGCAGCCCGTGACCCGGCCTACTGTGATTCTGACACAAATGACTCTCGTCTTCTTAACGAGTGCAGCTGTGTTACTCGAGGAGAGCCCAGAGAAGCCGCGTTTAAACCCAGTGGTCACATTATCCGTCGTGAGAATCGCGCATTTTATTTTATTTACAGTTTGCATTAAAGCTCAGTATATTCTGCCGATAATCACACACATATACTATACGTTAACCTGTAAAGGAGAACACGTTGAGCTCTGCTACGGACTATAAATTTAATAATCCCAGAACCGATTACATGTAGTGGAAAAATACTCCACCTTCATTCACAGACCAATTAGTATCTTTAAAATGTCATAATCAGTTTGATCTAAACTGAGTTATTGCTTGATGTACTCTAGGTATGAGTTCTTATTTGTATGGTATGCATACTTACGGGTCTGTATTTTTGCACAAATTCCACACTGCCTATACCCCCTACACCACCTACAACCCCCAACTCCTAGATGTTACCATTACACATAAACACTAAGCGGAATAACACACTGGACCAAAAACTACAAACGATTAGAGCATCTCCTTTAGTTTCTCGTGGAAAGTACTGTGAATTCACAGGAGATCTGTCTTGTTTATTTGTTTACTCTGTTTCTTTCTTCCCAATTTATACTCTTTAATATAATCCTATCAGTGGCCCAGATCCAGGTCTGTTCGATTAAGCCTCACTTTACCGCAGGATTCTGTCTCCTGACTCACCAGACTGGACCATGAATTTTATACACACGATGTGTTATCGATTGTGTAAACATAGATGTCATAATGTTAACATTTCCTGCACGTGACTGATAGGGCCTGTCCAAGGTGACCTCTGTCCTGTGCACTCTCCCTCCAGGAATGGACTTCAGGCTCCTGGGGACCCTGTGTTAGAGGTTAAGGAGAATCGATGGATCGGTGATGGATCGAAACCAGGTTGCCAGCAATGTCTTTTACCATTATTAGCTGCTGATGCATCCAATAATTTCATTATTTGTAATAAATTGCACTGTTAATAATTTTTTTTTCAAAAGTCCTCATCAATATATTACATAAGTTGTTATAACTTAAATCTACACCAACATAACACAATACAAGTTTAAAGGCGCAACAATTTGATGTCAATGAAATAAACGAGAAAACAAAAGGTTCGTGTCGGAAACCGGACGACTTTGAACAGTGAAAGGCAGAAGTTAACAGAGGAGGCAGAGTCCGGCATAAAGGTCGTGAAGATGATCATGTCAGTTACCAGCTCTGTAATC
The DNA here is from genome assembly GCA_009936485.2 of Gymnarchus niloticus. Taxonomy (NCBI): domain Eukaryota; kingdom Metazoa; phylum Chordata; class Actinopteri; order Osteoglossiformes; family Gymnarchidae; genus Gymnarchus; species Gymnarchus niloticus. Next base: position 27,254,517 of record JAACJT020000001.1, on the reverse strand, counting down.
ATTTGGGTTGGGGGGAGACCGAAAAAAGAGAAGAGCCAAGGTAAAACGATAAAAGACTGTGTTTATCAGATCTTACCCCGTGGAAAGAAATGTGTAAAAGGACACATGTGGACAAAACTTGTCTCAATCACCTGAGACTTTCCTGCCTCAGCTTAAAAGTATTATGGAGGAGTGCAAAGCCTGGGAAAACAGTATTTATCAAAATCAGCGGGGAGCTCATCTCGTCCCTATCTAGTTTTAAATGGTGGTGTTCAGATGGAGTCTGGCTTTTAGAGACTTAAGTAAAAGTGAAGGCAATCATTAGAGACAAGGCAGCGCATTCAATTCGAAGAGATCGAGAAATGATTTTATTGTTGTGAAGAGCCGATAACAGCAGAGGAGGAAGAAAGAGGACCCAGAAATTGTGGCTGAAGTTAGCAGTTAAAGAAACCGGCAAGCGGACTCAGACAATGCGGGCCGACAGGAAGTGAAAGAGGAATTGTGTGGGGGCAGGAGGTCTCCCTCCAGCTTATTATGTAAATAAGCATAAGCACCAGAAAAGACAAATTAAAGAACAACTGGAATATAATATTAAGGATATACTGACGATAATAACAAGAACATTAGTGTTATATTATACCAGTCACAATATAGACAATTTTGAACAAGGCTGAAATATGTCAGTTACTAAGGTACATCGATCAAATTATTATATTGGCTATAAATAGCTGCTGTACAGAGGAAAGAGGTGCAATTGTGATTGCTGTCTGGTCATGGTGTACTCTGACGAAAAAAAAAAAAAGTACCAGCCCAGATGGGAGAAGATGATTTTCTTTTTTGTTATTATTAAATGAAAGTCATTGTTAAATACTTGTCTTTTAAACCCAAAAAGAAATGTACTTAGTAATTTCATTGTTTTATAGATATGTAAAGGGGTTTCATTCTGTTAAAAGGTTAATGAATTGACAGCCATATTACCCATAACTGATGTTCGGTAAATCTTTGCATACAGCAACGTTGCAAAAGGCAGCACCGAGAAGGATCTTATACTGATATGAAATACCTTAACATGACAGCAGGTGTCTATGTTAAAGGACTGGTGCCACCCATCTTTACATCTCCTAACCAGTTATCCTAGATAAGATCCGGGTTAAGAGGGCTGTAGCCTATGGGAGACACCATAAGGCAAAGAGGACAAGATGCCAGTCCTTTACAGGGCAAAAGGCTGGGGTACACCCTGGATGGGATGCCAGTCCATCACAGGGCACAAGGCTGGGGTACACCCTGGATGGGGTGCCAGTCCATCACAGGGCATAAGGCTGGGGTACACCCTGGATGAAGTGTTTATTTCTTTTCTTGTGTTGGATATCTTATATAAAGTAAAATGTCAGTCATAGGTAACATGAATGGGAGTTTTTTCTTTTTATATAAATTGGAACACAGCCAAGATTTTCACCAGAAAGGACACAGGAGTGATTGTGGATGGTAATGTTGTCGTATTAATATTACAGCAGAGGAACTCTTACATGCTTGAGAAAAGTAATTCATCTTGAAGGTTTAAGTGAACGACACACTGTCCATTACAGACTGATTTAAATATGGACTGTGTAATGATTCCTCTTTGCTGCCATTTCTAGGGCTAAATCTCGTCATCTTATTGGATAGCGTGTCTCCATAGCCAAGTGTTGACCAGACGGACGCTCTGCTCTCCCACCTGTAATGGTACATCTCCTAATTCTGGTTTGCATCTGATTAACAAAATGATTCCACAACAGCCATTTTGCAGCAACCGTGCCGTTCAAGAATCAATGAATCACTTCTGAATACAGCAAGTACTTCAATAAAAATAGGGAAGTTATTAAATCTATTACATTTCTCCTGATACCACTGCTGCTGGCCTAACATAATGAGTTGCTGGTCAGTTAAGGTTTCCCTCCTTCTGTGTTACTGAGCACTAGCCCGATAAATATTTATACAAAATTTTCTTTTCTGATTCCTTGCAAACCAAAGGGCTCTAATGCAGGATAAGAAATATGTTTTAATGGGGGGTAACTATTACCTCCCCTGCTTCCCCGATAGTCTTTTTTTGGATTAATTCTTCACTTTTTGAAAAGTAATTAATGGTTCAGAGATCCCTCCCCTGCTGAATCCCTCTGGGGAACTCCATAACTCAGTAGATGCAGGGCCCCTGTCAGTCTCTGGGCACACTTTATTAGTCAGACTGTGTGCCGTGGAGGCCTCTATCAATAACACACGAGGGCCCGTGGATCACGGACTGTATCGCTCTAGCTCAGAGACGCCTCCTGGCAAAAACAGGTACTCCGTTAATGACAGTGTGCTCTAGGGAGCCATCCATAGCGACAAGGACCTCCCTAATGATCCTCACTGTGTGAGGGATTAATCGTTTACACATGGTCTGCAGGGAATCTATCACCATCCAGTGTGTTCACTTACTGATAAACAGTCCTGTGATGCTTCTGCAGGGGAAACTAACCTTGTATTCCTTTCTTACAGTACTAGTGTCTGGGTCCTTCATGGACCAGGAATAGGAATTCACCTCTAAAAATATGATCCTGCTCACATAATTATTCCGAATTTTCCACCTGGGATACAAGTCCTGAAACGCTCAATAATTGCCACACACTGGTAGAGCGAGTTATTTTTAGCTAGCTAGGACTGTAAGTACCCAGCACTGTTGAATTGAAAAGACGTGAATCAGGTATGCACGTTGATGCCTTATGTTGCTCCGCTTAAATGAATGAAAACAAATTCGGCTCTTGACTGCGAATTAGCAAAGCATGTTTGACTTGAAACAAAAGCCAGGTAGGGAAATGCAAGGGTGCTCGTTTTGGTCCAGGTCTGTGAGCTGGTTACTGTCTTCCTTTCTATGAAACGTGGTGTAACCCTTATATGTGTCAGGAAGCAGAGTGAGCTTTGTGTGGACTCACAAAATTCACGCCCCCACAATTTCTCTTTTTCTCCTTTCACATGCCTGGTCACAGACCGTTGGACATAAGGTTCAGTGAGTGGGAGCAGATACTGAACTCTGCACAGCACTGATGCCGTTACAGCAATATTGAAGTGTGTCTAACAGATACGTGGATTGTGCTGTGAGAATCCTTAATGTTTGATAATTATAACTACAAATAAGCTGCAAAATATCTCAGCTCTGCAGCCTTATATAGCTCTGGTGTAGCGGGTTCAGATCCTGGCTATTTGTGGCCACGGTGTGTATGTTCGGTCTGTGTTTGCAAGGGTTTCTGCCTGGAGTTAGAAGACATCCAATTAGGCGAACAGCTTTTTCAATATCTGCTGCAAATTGTTTCACTCACATGATGTGCCGGCATCCCATTAACAGCACCCCCTCCCCCATGCTTCCAGAGACAGCCCCCAGGCTCGCGGTGATTCTATACTGGATCGATTAGCGGTTATGGATGGAAGGATGAACGTAGCTGTAGCTAGTAAACACATGCTTTATGAAGGGAAAAGCTGTTTCATTGTCGTTCATTTTTTTTTTTTTTTTCCATTGCTTTGCTCTGTGGCGAATCACAGTTTGGAAAACTCTGCCATGTATCCTTGTTTCAGAAATGTTCATGTTGTTTAAAGTCAGTCTTGGTTTCTACAGAAGTCATACTCTGTGTGACTCTCTGTCTGAGTAAAACACCATCCAAGGGTGCATTTATAAGGTGCTCCTATTACAAAAAACTCTTTGAAATTGAGTAAAGCCTCAGCTAGCTAACACCCCCCCCCCCAACTACCACACACCCAATTATTTGAACACAAAAAGACTTTGCAATTAAAATACATAATCTGGGTACCCTGACGGCTGTCATAATTTGTCAGGATACATCGCCAAGACCACAGGGCAGCCATAGCTGAGCGAAAAATAACTACAAGCACTTTCAAAGTTCAGCATCACCGAAGTGTCACATGAAGTTAATTATGCGGAGGGAATGTGAGAAAGAGGCCAATACGCATATTGAGATCCAGGGTACGAGTCCATGGTTCCCCCAGGTAGTTAACAAAGCCAGCGAGACGACGCACTACCTCAACCGCTCTCTTCCTTCACGGGCTGACTTGGCTAACGAGATCTCGTTCCAGAGCCGTATAAACACCATGAAAAATGACTGCATCACAGACGGTGTCACCAGCCCATTAGGAGTTTGTTGTTTTTCCCATTTCTGCAATTGTTCCCTCTGTATACCGATAATGTAAGCATTAGGACCGTGACGGCAAGACAAGTCGGCTTCACAGTGGTGTAGACCGATCTCCAGCTCTGCCTGCCAGGACACTTGACTGACTGACCGAGGAAAACCTGAGAGCCCCTTCTAATTGGGCTGCCGTGATGCCGCACCCCGGACTGCGGCCAGCCGAACAACAGCGATGTAAGCGCTTTCATGAGCTTGATTTTTTTCCTTCACCATGTTAAATTAGGCCATCACACTGTTTAAGCATCTGCTCTGACATTCCCAGCACGTCCGGATTCAGCCGAGGCTGGCAAATACTGCACAGCATCCCAGTCTTATAAGTCATCAAATTTATTTGCTCATCAATTAGTGTCTCAGTATAATAAGACTTTCAGTTGTATATTTTCTGCTTCATTTGTATAAACGAAACACACTGGAATCACTTAGAAATATATCAAAACATATACACTTACATAAAATACACTAATTATTCATAATGATAAGAAAAACTTTATAAAATACTACACCCTACACAACTTGTTTTTTTTTTTTTTTTTTTGTTTTTTTTTTAATCCAAGAAAGAGATCGCAAATTTCTCTGCCATGCTGTTTATCTGAAGTTTAGCAACTCTCTAAAATCCCCGCCCCTCCTGCTGGGGCCCGAGGCTTGTTGCAGTTCATTATGTTTGCACCCTGCTCACACTTGCATAAAATGTGTCATATTAGGAAGCAATCAAACCAGCCAAGAACTGTCTCTAAACACCAACACTAGCCAAAACAAAATAATTAATAAGAAATGCATTACGTCTTTCCCCAAAGGACCGCTACAACTTAACTAGTAGACAGCAGAGACAAGGAAGGTCAAGCATTTTAAAAACGATATATGGAAAATAGTTGACATTGCTGGCTGATTCTGCTGTAGGAGCAGAAGCCGGGACTGCTGGATAACCCTGAAATAACTGCCTTTCCCTCCTTTGGTATCATAGGTATGGATCACTTGTATAATTTCAAGTGCTCCTTAATTTTGCCATTTCACCCAAAAACACATCTTAATGCTAATAAACAGTTTTGTAAAACTGAACATGTATGCAGGCAAGAAAAATTCTGCAATCTCCACTGTTACAGAAGATCTAAGGTACTCAGCTCCAGAGTTCTACCGCAGATCTTCTCGTAGGGAAAAGAAAAAATAAAAATGGGTCAACCTTCTAAATGCTGAATTTATTTGGAGTGCTAATGTAATGTGTACCAAAATGTCTTAAGCATGCAGACACGCTTACTCAAGAATGTGGGGTGAAAGTCTTATTGCCTAGTCGTTACCCAGCTTGAATTTGAAACATACATAGACCATCCGTCAACATGGCAAGAGAGATTACACCGAGCGACGGACTTCGCCACATGGGACAAAATGTCAGCATTCAAAATAGGAGCCAGAGTTCCAGGCTCTGAAAAATAAATCACAGACGATTCGTACCGAGGAAGGATAATTAACACGACTTTACACCTTAAACCCACAGAACACTTGTTAGAGTCAGTATAAAAAACATGCTCAAATACACAAATTTCCTTGGAAGAGAAAATCACATCAACACTTATCTGCCTGGATGATCCCCGGACAGCTGAGATGTGTTAATAACCTTGTGGAGATGTCTAAACACCCACTCCATTGCAAATATCTCCCTGAGGATTCTTTCAGTTGAAAGCAAGAACTTAATAGCCCTTCAATCTGTTTGGTCTTATATAAAATTATGATATTTAAAATGACGGAAAAACAAACATTCATTTACAGTCTGTGTGCTATGCTTCAAGATGTGCGACTTTAATATGCATTTTCTAAAAATCCATCCATCTTCCATAAAGACTTTCGCAGTAGAAGGTTTCACTGAGCCATGCAGTTACCATGCTTCACTCGTGTGTCCTCATGCATTAGGCGGGCATTAAAGTGACTTATTAATAAAAATATCATTTCTTTGCTGGATGCTCGGGTACCAGCTAGTTCTGACCTTTTCACCAGAGATTCTAAACATGATTGGAGGCCCTTACAATTAAATGTCACATTCAACCATGTAATGTAAAGACTACCTACTTACCTACCTATCACTGCCCGCTAAATAGTTACAACCATACAGCACCTGTAGTATTATTTTTTTTGTTCAGACTGGATTCTTCATTAAATCTATGCCTATGTTGGTCCTTGCCAGCTATTCCGGCTTCCAGGGGCTTTAGATGCTTGTTAACAGGCTGCCATAACCCTTCGTCTGCTATCCCGTCGCTCCCTGGGAGCATAAATGTGCAGATATCTCCTGCCAACATCCCCTACATCAGCCGGTCTTCCTGCAGTAGGATCGGGATTCTTACCGTGTGTCCAATTAGCATGTCTCATAAAAGGAACATTTCGGGACTGAGTCACACTACAATAATCCCAACTAATTGACTTTCTTGTGTGTACGGAGTGAAAAATGTCATTTCATCTAAGAGGTGTTTATTTAAAAATCAATGCAGTATCTACTAACAATACTAAAAAAAACAAGAAAATATATTTCTTAATCATATATTGAATATTAAATATATGACATGATTTTATTTGGGCCATGCATGCCTGGTCATGAAGTCAACATAAAATTGACAGGTATATACATGTATGTATAATTATGTATAAACATCCTGTTTATAAACTATTCCAGGAGTCATTTAAATCCTTGAACCATTACTATATATGTATAATTTTGTTGGAAATTGACATATGCTGAGATTAAGTCCAAGTAAAACACGACATCATCATGGGCTACTTAAATTATGTATAATTTTGTTCTCTTTATTTTGCCTAAAGGCTTATAAGTTATTCTATTTTGCTGCCAAATAAATAAAAGTTAAGGATCTTGGTGATGCGACAGGGATGATGTATAGTGTATTTGTCCTTTATGGTTTTTTTTTTTTTTTTTAAAAAACTTATGAAACAGTGCGATAGACACCAGGTTTTTGAAAAAGGCTTTCCCTCACTCTTTTTTTTTTGCAAAAATATTGAAGCATCATCCCCTCACATGTGACGTCGATGAATGAAATTTTCCTATAATAAGTTATGTTTGCTAGTACTGTACGAGGCATTTATTGACAAGCCCTGATTTGTAATCATCTGACCTTTATTTGAAGTGCACTAAATCTGGAAGGTAACGAAGTAAAGCAAGCATATTCAATTATGTTTTGCTTTCGTTCGTGTATAAATCCATTTTATCTGTTCTGCTCATTCATGATTGATTCTGTGGGCTTCCCCTTCTGACGTCCCGAAAATACCCTGTCACACCGTATTGAAAAGCACTCAGATTACCCGAAACCTTGAACGATACACGGTGCACGAAATTCTACACTACTCAAGCATGACGTGGTTTCTGCAGGAAAGCCATTCATTGCTCCTTCTTTAAGAAGCATTTGAATGAGCCAAAAATAAAATGGCAGGGACAGAAAACTTGAGAAAAATTCATATTCCTCTCACACGAGTGGTTGGGACGTGCGCTCCAAATAAGAGACTCATTAGGCAGGGAGAAAGGGAACAGAACAGTGTTTAATTACACCCATGCCTCCATTAGCAATTGTGCTATTTCTTGGGGAGCCTAACAGTTGTTCCTCCTTGTTTTATGTTCCTCCATATGCTGTGAAGTTGTTCAGCCTCAGCAAAGTCTCTTGCTAGGATTTTAATGTCTTACCCCCGCTGGCTCGCTGCTGCCATGCCCAGCAGGATTTACTGGTTGTGTTTGGTAAATTCCTGTTGCTTTATTGATTTTTTTTTTTCTTTTTTAATGGAGTATTTTTTGTTTATTTGTTTGCTTTTTTGTGTATTGTTTCATTTTCTACACAGCTCTCACGTGACTCAGTAATACCCATGCACAGTCTCAAAATGTCAACGAAAAGACAAACTGCTCGAGTTACCTGGGTAGAGCTGGTATCTGCGTTTTTACCAAGGCCAAAATGGGTTATTTCTCCCGGTTCCTGCAGCCTCATACGTAATGCTGTAACCCCATTATCCTAATTCAACACGGTAAACAGGACCAACTGGAATCATGCACCACCTCAAAACTATTGTATTGAAAGTCCAACACAACTCAGTACAGATTGCTACTGAACAACAACTGATTATCAATTGGAAATGTTAAAAGTTTACTTTTTAAATATTTCCATGTAAAAAAAAAATTGCGTCGATATTTTCCCATTAACAATAGCTGTACTATTTTTATAAATATTAAAATCCCCAGCATGTGCTCTTTGAATTTGTCAGGTAGCCACTGAAATGAGAAACACAGTTATCATTAATCATAACTGATATAGGCATCAGCTGATTAGGATTTTAAGAACATAAAATTTACATTTGCGTAGCTGGTGTTATTTTCCGAGTGACGCATCCTGCTCAGGAACAGAACAGGCAAGAGGCTTTGGGGATTTGAACAGACAACATACTGACTATACACACCAGTACGGTGGCTCCAGGTCCTGCAATGCAAATTTGACAGGCATGCTTTTGATGCCCATTAGCATGTACAAAGATGCATTGTGGAGATGTTTATTTCAAAACCACTTGGTGACAAAAAAAAAAATGAGGATAAGTGTGGGGAAAAATTACCAAAAGATGGCACCAAATATTAATGATGTCCATCTGGCAAAAGGCTAAACAATGAATTGTTTATATTAATTCTACTGCAATACACATTTATGCCATGACAAATCTTTTAATTGAGACTTGGAAGATGTACCGTAAGTCACATCGCTACTACAGGTCATACTGTAAAAGATTTTAAGCAGTGCATTAATAAACATCATTGGAACTGTTTAACAGTTTAGATAAAATCATGACAAAAAAGAAAGCATTTTCATAAATGAATGTCATCTGCACATTTAATAATATAAATTTATAGCAATAAATACAGCAACTGTAACATCTGGGTCAACATGCCAGATTTAAATGTGGAATTATGGCATAAAATTGACTGCACTTAATATGCAGGTAAATTTGATTTGTGCATTTTGCTTGCTCTGGCCGGAAAACATGTATGATGGAACAGTTGCAGTAATAGTACAGTGAAATTGACTTAGAAAGTGTGTTGGTGTACTGGGTGTTAGAGATATCTGTTTCAGGAGAGAAGAGAACGTGAGATACGAGGAGAGAGGTGAAGCTCAACAGCCAGACCAAACAAAACAAAACAAAAAATCTCAGAATAAAAGCAGATATCCAGCTAGTGACTGTTGCTATTGATTTTTCAATATAAAGCTCCAAGCCTTGAAAAACAACTGGCAGATAATGGTGATTTCAGTTTTCATAGCATGTATGAGTATTCATATTTCATATTTGGTTATTGAAATCTTTCATCATGGGGGGAGGGGGTTGAATTCAGTTCCTGCTCAGCGTGTGCGGAGGTTGAATGTTATCCCTGTGTTACACGCATGTTCTCTCAGGACGCTTAGGTTTCCACCCTTTGGCCAAAGATGTATAGCTTACCAAACTGGATGCCCTGTATTTGGCAAGTGGATGAATGAACAATAACAAAATCAAATTCCAGACAAGCATTCATCTTTGTGAACATGGCTGGTATGTACAGGAAGTGTTTATTTAAACAGCAATAAAAAGCACGCATTCTTTCATCTCACTCTCCATGTCTTGAGCTACCCTTAAATGGCTATATTGCAGCGTTTTTCTTTAGGCTGATGAGCAGATGGGCAGCGATTGAACAGCTGCCGAACAACGTCTCAGGTGTTTGTGGACGAGCAGAGCGGGGACCGTCCTCGATGCTGAACATGGTGCTGAGTAGTCAGCTCCTGACCTGCTGGTGGGAGACACACACACTCAAACGGACTCACAGACTGTTAAACTCCGGAAGAGGACAGAAAGTCATCCTGCTCGAGTTCAGCTAGTGTACCATGAGAGGCCCAGCAGTTTTAGGTTTGAAAACAATACATTTTACCACACAGATAAATGGCAGTCTGTTCAATTATTTTAACTTTTTTCAGCTCTGTTTCTGCTTTATATCTAGCTAGCATTATTTTGTGCTCTCGTTATCCCATCCCATGTTCGTTTTGTTTACTACACCATGCAGAGATTAACATATTTTCAGCCCTTATATTTTATTAGGTTTATCACAGCTGCAACAAAGGAAACAAATGCGATTATATATTGTGGCTTAATAACTAATTCCACTTAGAGCCATTGGTGCTGTCTTTAAATCATATTTTTTCTCAGTAGAACAAAGTAGAATTGCAGTCATGCACACGAATTCTTACTCAACACTAGTAGGTCAGACATTCAGCCATGCTGCTCCGAAATTGCTTTCCCGATACAGGGTTGTTACAAGCCTGGATCCTATCGTGTGAGGCCACGAGGCTGACAGCACCTTTGATGGAATGCCAGTCAATTGCAGGCTACACACTTAGACGCCATTGCACAGAATAGGAAACGTAGAGATGCCGATTGATCTAAGAGTGTGTTTCTGGACTGGAGAGGAAAAACAGAATCCTCAGAGGGAAGCTCCCTAGAACATCTGAACTGCACATACTTGAACCTCCCACCCTGGAAGTATGAGACTCCTGGTTTAAACCACTCAGCCCCCATGTCACCTCATTTCTATAACAAGATATTGACGCTTACCCATCTGGTTTTACATTACATGAAATATACATCTAACTCCTTCACAGCCTAATAGTCGCCAAGAATATATCAATGGTCTGTTTTTAATGCCAAGGAATATCCTGATTTTTATTCCAGCTGGGACAAATGAGGCTTTAGAACCCGTGGCAGGTGAGAGGATTGGCACCATTGATTGATAGTACTGGATACTCCCAGCAACAACACTTTAAGCTACCCGTTTTAGCATTTTAGCATTGCGATTCTTCCCATTGGGTTATTCGGGTTTTCTAATCTGGAAGATTTGGTAGAGATAATCTCAAAGGTATCGATAAATTGTCACTAGTTTTTTTCAGTGGCCTATTTTCAAAACTGATTTTGACTTTCTGCTTCCTAGACAGTGATGACATTGATCTCGGTGAAGATTAATCCAACTCAGTATGAAGGGTATGATGATTCTCTCACACTCTTCATACTCTTTCTGTGGTGTGGATCCACATCCAATCATCCAACCAAACACTTAGACAGAGAGAAAAGAGAAACTCAATGTCATGCAACATTTAGTATAATTTAGTTTGAGTACGTTTGTAACAAGCTGTGGTGTGTAGCTGACGGGTCCCCATCACAAGATATGCAAGTAAACATTGTTTAATTGTTTAAGGTTTTTGTTATTCAATATTGTATATGGACATATACGATTATTTTTCAGCTTATTAAAACGTTAACATTTTTTAACAACCTAGCAATGACGGTAGAACGCTTTGGCACCAAAAAAGTGATTAAACTCACAATTTCAACGGTAACTGTGACATTCAGACGGCCTTTTCAGCAGTTGGTGATACTACAGTTACAATTAAGATGTTTTATTATTCAGATTATACCTTCTGTATATACATAATGCATTTTCCTATCTTTGGTGAGTGTCGTTTGCTGTTTCCCGTCAACAGAGATATATAATTATGAGTTAGATTAACCAGATTAGAAGGCCTCTACATTTCAGCCTGAGCAGCTGGTCCCCCATTGCTGTCTCTGGCCTGGAATAATCACTACGCTTTGCATACTTGCTGAGTCCACAGAAGTTAAGTTGAGGTGTGTGAATTTTAATTTTTTTTTTTGTAATGTGCTATTGAAATATGCACAAATTTAAATGTCTTGCCAGAGGGCATTGCACAGGTTGGAAAAAAAATGCCATTTCATCATTGAGATAATGTGACATCACACTTTATTTTCACATGATAAATATTTTCACACCTAAGACTTTATGCCATTCAGTGTTGTTAAACTCTACCAGACTGTATGCTGTACTTGTCCAACAAAGTCAAATGTCAAAAGTCAAAGTCATTTCATATTCATGGCTTAAAAACACATTACCTATTTTTTAATTGCCTTCAGAGACTATTTTACATGGGAATAACTGTAATTACAAATTACATGCATCAACCCAGAATAAAATTACCCACTGTTTATAGGAAGTGGGTGGGGTTACAGTTCACAATATATTCTTATGTCCAAAAGGACTACCAGTGTAAGTCCCTCTTGTAGTACCCCTGAAGAAGGTTCTTATCCTTGTTCAAGTGAATGTAAGGCTGTAAAAATAGAGAATAATTTTAATTGCTTTGGATAAAGACAATTTTAAATGGAAAGCAGTGAACAGTCATGGCAATTGGAGTTGTCGTAGAATAATTTTAACAGTTCCTTTCACTCGTTTTTATGTATACGCTTATTAGAAGTGATATTCAGATATTCCAGAGATGGAAATGCGAGGCGGTGCATTGAAGCGTCTCATCACATCAGTGAGTGGAGGAACCCTAACCCAACGCAGCAGATTGCTGCTCCAACGCTTTTGCACGCTGCCAGATCTCCGGCCTCTGGCTCTGCTCTGTCAGCTCCCAACGTCTGCGCATTCTGTGACAGCCGCCTCGTCATGGATCTGCAACAGACGTGGCTCTTCTGGTCATCACTGCCGAGCAGTCCTATGGTCAAATCTTATCCCAGAGATATACGCATCATGTGACCGCGTTCAGCTTTTTCCTGTACTCCAGACCTGTACCCCATGTGTCAAGTCCATTGGAATTCTGTACAAACAACTAATAGCATGCATGTAAACAAAGCAGTAAATAGACAATGGTGCAATCAAGCAAGTCACAATTGGAAATTATGATTCAGAGTCAAAGTCTGTCTGGTTGATGGATGACTGTTTAATATTTATGGTCTTCTTGGTCATAATCATCACCGTCTGCTTGGCCTTTCTATCATGAGCTGCGGATCCATCATATCGCAGCGTACCGTTCCACACCCTGCCAGACTATGTCACGCCATGCCATCTTGTGCCGTAGTACCATTCAAGGGGTGTCGGAAAGCACGTAGGGTTTAAAAGTACGAAATAACCGGCCCAAACGCAAACTATCAAAGTCCCACCATCTCCAAAAAATGCTAATAAAAACAATCTACATATATACAGTATGTATAAAATTCACAGTACAAGAAAGTTCAACAAAACCATTTCCGATCAGGTTCTGAAAGTAAGCGAACCCATCCGAACCACCAGGGGTCCTTTTCTACTAGAAGCCCCACCCATGCCTCTTTCATATACCAACAAATAGGGTTTTCCAAACCATTCCAAAAAATGGTCTGTGTCCAGTTCAAACTCTCTGGCAAGTAGGTACCACCATAAGCTGTCTATGGCCCAAGGCACTCTATCGAAATTGTGGAGTTTCTGGTTGCTCGAGGTAATAATTTATGACTGAGGTGGAAGATACCTTCTCTTCTCCTGGTTGCTCCTGTGCCTGTACAGCACCAATCCCCCTCACAAATGCATCCAAAAGCAGTGGAAACTGCTGGTTAAATTCAAGACTGCACAGCACCGGCACGGAACATGGTTGTGTCTAGAGAACAGAGAAAGCAGAATGACAGGCATTAGTCCATTCCACTGGGTTTCTAGTTGTTTAGTTGTCAATTTAGTGAGAAGTACAGCAACTGATGCAAACTGGGGGAAAAAATTGTCGATACCATCGTAAAAGTCCTAGAGTTGATCGCACCTGTCTCTTGGTGCAGGGTCTTGGACTGTTCCGAATGGCTTCCACTTTATTGACCTGAAGCCGAACCTCACCTCTCCCAACCTGATACCTGAAATGGTACATTTCTTGCCTTGCCCATTCACACTTCTGGAGATTGAGAGTCAAGCCAGCATCATTCATTTCCCCAAGAACTGGATTCAAACTTGATTCAAGCATTGCAAATGATCTTACTATGTTTTATTGAAGACAACGTCATAATCCAAATAGGCTCCACAACGATTACCACAACCTTGCAGTACACAGTCCATATTCCGCTGAACGGAGCTGCATTTAAACCAAACGGCGTAACTATTAACCTGGAGAGACTCAGAGGGATTCTAAAAGTAGTGTAGTCCCAGCACGTGTTCTCCAAGGGAACTTGCCTGAAACATTTACATGGGTTAGTTTGGATGCTAACACTATTTGTGCACTCGCAGTAATATAGCAGTGGAAGCTGAGATGAGAATTTTGATGCTATCATGCCCAGTGACAAGATTCTCTGTCACAGGGGGATTCTGTTGTGGCAGAAGTTAGTCAATGTGGCTTTATTCATTAGCTACTTCCTTGGCCTCCCTAGGATCATGCTATGTTATGCAATGGTACCATTGTGGGAGAAGTTGCTCGTTGTGTCCTTTCTCATTCTCCACCCCAGGAAGTGTCAGCACCGAAACGCTTTTTGTAATGATTGATCCGGTGTCCATCCAGTTGCTGACATTTCATCAGACTACACAGGAATCAGTGGTGATTAGTGTGTGACTCCTGCTTTGCCTCGGAGTCCACAAAGATCTCTCTTGTTTTATTGTTGCTCAGAAGAAACATTTTGTTGCAGGAGCAATCCACCATTTCTGCCACCGAGTCCTTTTGAAGGACAGTAGACGGGGATGAAAAAATGTTGGAAGATGTCAGTGAAAACAAGGGATAACTGTGCCCCGCATGCCCTTAGACACAAGAAGGGATAAGATCAGGGCTGGCAGCTTTGCAGGATGCTGTGACTTTGATGAAAATCCTTTCCATGTCCTGTCGATACAGCTGCAGCAAAATTTCCCTGGTTCACCAGGAGTTTTGTGCAGCTGGTTTCGTTTTCAAACTTCAGGCCTTTCATTAAAATTACTCACCTTATGAAGTTCTAATCTGACACCTCGTACCAACATCCTCATGCTGCACAGGTCTGCTGGTGTCATGTTGACCATGGAATGGTTGAGGAGTGTAACTAAGGTTATTCTGCTTCATAGAACATATATATTTCCAATAAAAGGTCCCCATTATAATTTACCAGAAGCCATAAGTCAGTTCAAACTAGTGCTAAACCAGCATTTTGATGGCTTTCTCTCTGGTCGTTTTCATGTTTTCTATGGTAGAAAATATTTTGGACGATACTCATTACTGGGCCGGGGGGACAGTTCAATATCTCGAGCATACGATGAAATTGCCACCATTGAATGCAAGTTTTGTTTGTGTTGCTCGGGCTTCTTGCTTTTGTTGTGGCTTGCACAGGTATAATAGGACGTAAGTACACATCCGTCTCTGCTTCTCTGTGGGGTAAACATTCATTTTCACTGCAGCGTGCCCCTCTGAGACATCTTTAATTAACTGTGAATCCCACAGTGAAAGCAAATTGCCATGCGGCAAAATGCACTACTGGCTGAAGGAACCGGGGCCGTAGAGTGGCCGAAAGGCACGCTCAGAGAGTGGCGTGATATATTCTGCGGCAGAACACCTGGAAACTTTAAATAAGCTGCGCAATAAGGTGCAGGGACAGGATTAGCACTGCAGGTTCATGATTAAGGCTGTGAAAACCATGTCCCCGTTTCAGTTATTTGCTGATCAGCTTAGTTGTTGAAGCCATGTTGTAATTGAAAAGCTAAATGTGCAGGCGAGCCAAAAAATGGTTACTATTCTTTGCATCAAAACCAAAGTTTAATACAAGTGTTTCCTACTGACCATTGCGCAGAGATTGTTTCAGTCGATGTACCTTCCTGCGATACAAAGCGTGGTTTGAGTATTACAAAGTGGAACTTCTCAGCAGGAAAAACTCAAAATATATCGTAAGCAAATCTGAAGCATAAGGTAAGAAACATTTCAAATCGTAAATGTGAAATCACAGCATCACCAGACACACACAGAGTCACACTCTAGTTTACGCACACATTTGATCATGTCTATACCTTACCTTCTCATGCCAGGCATATTGCTGGACTTCCTCTTCTGTGCATTTGGTGTTAAAAACAACAGCTTGAAGTTTCACGCCTTGTAGCTTTGATCGAAATCCGGGTCATTGACGTTAATGAATACAAAGGAGAAGGTCTACAAGTCATGCAAGTCACACGTTTGTTACCGATTAATTTGCAGGTGCCATCAGTATAAATTATTGATCACAAGATTTTAATAAAAGGTTATTTGAGAAACTTGTAATTTACCATGAGTGTTTGGCAGTATGCCACATTACTCTATCATATATATAGTATATTTTAATAAAATGGTATTTTCTCTATTCAAAATTAAAACAAAGATTAACAAGAATGAAATTAAACAGAATAAATGTTATGAAATACTGTTATATTTCTAGGTCTGTGTTTGCATACTAGTTAGATCGTTCTCTTTTATTTTTCTTGCCAAGGTAATTTTTATTTTTCTATTATAATAATCTTAAAAGGGATCATGTATTAACCCTTAACCATTATTGCATGCCGCATGCCTTGCATCATTAGCTACCCTGCAGAAAAATAATGCTAAATGAACTATAAACCATTCTCAATGGGTTCTCAAAGTATCAGCAAACATTCTGGCAATGTTTTCTCGGCACAAGCAACACCATTATTAGGCTGTATTGTCATTAGAATTGCCTGGCCTCTCAGAGCCTTGGTGAAGCATATTGCACGTGTGGAAGATTTTAGCAGAAAAAATTTTACAATCACATGAAATTTAAAAAAAAAAAAATTGATTATTTTTCTGACCGATAGTAGCATTCGACTACTGCATCTAATGAACCTCGAACAAGAAGAACACCGCAAGAAAATACATTTGACATTTTTGGTGTTTCGAAAGTAGACAATCATTGAAAATAATCATTTTAAGGAATCGCTGGAGGAACGAAGGAGACTCACAGGAGTGTCAAAATACAGGGAGGGCCACATGGTCCTGGGTCGCTACTGAACTGAGATTGGTCATGATATATTAAAATAGCGGGAAGTGTAATGAAGGTAAAGTCTGAATTAACTCAGTCGCATTTTCTTTAAATAATGCTAATGGCTTAATGGTCTGCTTATGGTTTTTCAGTTGTTAAACATTTTTTTTTTTCCCCCAGAATGAAGCTCAAACATTTTTAATCCCAAGACCCTCTGGCTGCTAGTGATATCTACCAAGAGCCTTAATTTTGATAGGGCTTTTTCATAACTATGAAAAATCCAACAAATTTATAAACAAACAATAAGCAAAAATATCTCCCCACCCTGGCTAAGGTCGTTTGCCGTTGAGAGAATTATGTGGCACCTAATAACTACATTGTATCATAAATAATTAACCAGCACCAAAGTCCAGCTTTCAGATGACCGTAAATCGAGGCCCTCCCTCTTAAATGAGACATTTTATTGTATTTATCTCACCTAAATATACACAGCTCCCCCCTTTGTGGCATTAAACTGATGCAAGAATTATTAAAATAAATAAGTGGATGGTATCTGACGGAATGAATCCACTGGGGTGTTCTGCACACAAAACACACACTTAGCCTGTTGGGTGTTCTTTCAGATATATTACCTCTGCACGTCCGCCTTCAGTGCTACACTGCAGATTCTATTTATAGACTAAACGTATTGATCACAAAATGCGGCACATTTTATCACCCTGCCGAGTCCTGCGTCTAAGATGTGGTTTATTGCCGCATTGAGAAGAGGAGGGACTGCTGTCACATTCATTTTCAGCCTGGGTTTTACACTGATCAAATATTCTAGTGGTACAACAACAGCTCAACAGAAATGGGGGAGCGATATGCCTACGGCACTTACTTTGTGGCATTTGAGAAATTGAAGATCATATAAAATACAGTTGGTACAGACACTGTTTCCTGCCAAGACATCCCCATATTGTCTTATTAACCTGATATTGTGATTGTTTAAAATGCAAGACAGGAGCAAAACAGCCGTCGGGATCTGCATTAAAGATGAAATATTAAAAATGACCTGGGAATTGCGTAAAATTAGTATCAGAACTAATATCAAACTCAGTACAAAATTTCGAAACATGAATATATTATTATTCGAAAAGGAATGCATCCAGCTACATTATAACACCAAATTTGCAAAGAAAGAGTCAGCCATTGAGCCTAGAATTAACTGAATCTGTATGTTAATTTCAGATGGAACTTACTGTAGTAGTTCTTTGCTGTAACGTGTCTATTTACAGTATAGCATAATATTATGAAGTGAAACTAACCATTAGTAATAAATGAAATCCACTGTGACCCTTGTAACAGGCAATTATGGTAGCCATCTACCTCCCAGTGGGTACCAGCCTGACAGATTCCATTGTGGAGTTTTGAAAATGATTAATGCACCGCCATGGCGTGGGTGCGAATACTTCTTCAACAGTAACGGCGTACGTGGCAGAAGTGGTCTTAGGTAAGAGGCAATTACAGCGCCTGCAATCAAGATGAAGAGGAGGAATTTCACAGGCATCGCATCTTCAAACGGCCTATAGGCACTATCACACCAAACATCGTCATATCACAGGCACGCTAAAGCGTGTTTTATCAAAGACCGTATAAGATAAGCTGACTTCAATTAATCACTCTACACAGCATGTACTCTGAATACATGGAGAGGACTTAAAAGATCGTTTCCTTCATCATTTTCAGGTCACATCTTGCTGTACAAATTTAATAAAATTAAACTGGAAAATGATAACTGCTACATGTAGAGTGTGTGTGTGTGTGTGTGTGTGTGTGTGTGTGTGTGTGTGTGTGTGTAGACATGTTTATAATCACGCTGTGGGGACTTGATATCTCCTCTAGGAATGACACACGTCTCATAGGAGACATCCAGGAGGCAGATCCTAGACATCCTAGACAGATGCCCGAATCAGCCCAGCTGGCTCCTTTCAATGTGGAGGAGCAGCTGTACTCTGAGCCTCTCCTAGATGTCCAAGCTCCTCACCCTGTCAGGAAGCTCATTTCCGTGACTTATATCCATAATTTTGTTCTTTCAGTCACTACCCATAGCTCATGATCATAGGTGAGATGAGGAATGTAGCTCCACCCGTACATCGACAGCTTAGCCTTTCGGTTTAGTTCTCTCTTCACCATGACTGATGCTGCATCGATCCACCTGTCAGTCTCCTGCTTCATTCTCCCTTCACTTTTGAACAAGACCCTGCCATACTTGAACTCCTCCGCCTGAAGCACCAGCTCATGCCCAAACTAAAGATGGCAATCCACCCTTTTCTGGATGAGAACCATGGCCTCGGACTTGGAGGCGCTCATCTTCACTCCAGCCACCTCATATCTGGCTGCAAACTGCCGGAGTGCAAGCTGGAAGTCATGGCTCGATGAAGCCAACAGCACCATATCATCAACTAAGAGCAAAGATGTGATCCTGAGACCACCAAACTGGACACCCTCCACCCCATGGCTGTGGCTAGATATTCTGTCTATAAAAGTTATGAACAGAATCGGTGACAGAGGGCAGCCTTGACTGTGTCAGTCAAGACAGCCCAAAATCGTGGAAGGAAATTGGCCCCAGTGATGGGCCAGTCCTCCTTCAAGTTCCCGGCCCTGCTTCCTCGAAGAGATGCATGTCAGGGAGATTCAGGAGATCCTCAATATATTCCTTCCACCGCCCAACTAATATATCCCCAGTTGAGGTCAACAGCACGCCGTCCCTGCTGTAAACAGTATGGGCAAAGCACTGGTTCCATCTCTTGAGTCAGCTGCCGGTTTTGCAGAATCTTGTTGAGGCTGAGCGAAAGTCACGTTCCATAGCCTCACCGAACTTCTCTCATGTCAGATTTTTTGCTTGCACAATTGCTAATGCCACACTTCACTTGGCCTGCTGGTGCCTATCAGCTGCCTTCAGAGTCCATGAAGCTATCAAAGCTTGGTAGGACTCCTCCTTCAGCCTGACGGCTCATTTCACCTCTAATGTCCACTACCGGGTTCTGGGGGTGCCACCACGACAGGCACCAACAATCTTATGGCTGCAGCTCCATACCTTAGTGATGGAGCTGCAGAACATGACCCATTCGGTCTCATTGACCTCACCCTCCCTCGGAATACAGCAGAAGTTCTGCCGGAGGTGTGAGTTGAAGATCTCTCGGACAGGGGCCTCTACCAAACGCTCCAAGCACAGCTTCACTATATGTTTGGGTGCAGCAGCCTGTCCTGCATCCTTCCTCGCCATCTCATCCAACTCACCACCAGGTGGCGATCACTTGACAGCTCAGCTCCTCTCTTCAGTCTAGTGTCCACGACATACGGCCAAAGATCTGATGATATGACCACAAAATCGATCACCGACCTACAGCCTAGGGTCTTCTGGTGCCAGGTACAGTCATGAGCACCCTTTGCTCGAGCCTGGTATTCGTTATGGATAATCTATGATTAGTACAAAATCCAACAACAGTCAAAATCCAATCTGCCCATTCCACAATACACCAGACCCTTATGGCTCCTCCCGTAGGTGGGGGGTTTCCTGCAGGACAGTCGCACATAGCTCTTTTGCCCTGAGCCCAGCCACACCCCGAGTGTGAACGTCCAATCACCATGTGCTTGCCGACAAGCCCTACCACCAGGCCTGGTTACAGGGTGGGGCCCCTGTATCCCTACCCCATGCAAGGTATCTAGATTCCTGCTTATTCTATACATGGGGATCTTTTTAATCTCACTTAGTCTGGCCCCTCACCTAGGACCAGCTTGCCTTGGGAGACCCAACAGGGGCATCTGCCCCTGATATCATACATTAGCTCCTAGGACCCCTGGGGCCCTCAAACACCTCCACCACGATGAGGTGGTGATATAAAGGCTCATCCAACCAGAGATCTGTAATAGTTCAGACAACAGGAAGAAAAAAAAAAAATATATATATATATATATATATATATAGTTGTTTATTGTTTTATTATTATTTTATTGTACTACCATTTATTTGCATAAACTTTCATGTAATATTGTATTTTATCATGAGTAAATATATACTTGCTTCCAAGATAAATGGCAATAAACACCAAACTCACCTAAGACTTTTGCACAGTTCAGTATATATGCGCTTTGATAAAAAATTTACGTCAATGAATGATTTAATATGGAGTGCATTTCACTGCAGTAACAAGGAAAATTCAAAAACAGAACAGGTTCCTGAAGTCTGTGAGAAGAACCGGCAAATGACCTGGATGGTCTCCTCCTTAACCATATTCCACGGATTCAGAAGTGCAACTTTGGAGCTGTCATTGGTCACGTTATGCCTAATGAAAACCAAACAGTACATTTCAGACTGAGCGTCGTACCAAAAATCAAACCTCTCTGACGAAAGACAATCTCAGTTTGCAGGGGCTTCGCTATATAAGAAAAGACGCTGACTTGCTGTCGTCGAAGGAACATAAATTCTGTTGTGTTCCATAAAATTCTAAAGTTCAGGCCACCCATCTGTGATTTGACACGGAAGTGTATTTAGGTCATGGTGCATATCATTCATCTGAAATGCGTTAGGCAATTTACACCAAAATGTTTGTGGAAAAATTAAATTACGGTTGAGAACTGGCCTAGTCAACGTCTGGATCTCGACTGTCTTGAGCTGTGGTCAGAGCCTAAACTCGCGGCTCATCAAGTGATCAATAACTGCACTCACTGGTCAGAAGGACTAATGGTGTCATAACCCCAGTAAGAAGTACATTTACTTCTCAATAAATGAGATGTGCACCGAGGTTAGTTTGACGGTCACTGATTAGCAAAAAGTGCTCTGGTTAGAATTTCAGTAGAGGGGCAGCCTTCATGTCCTAACATGCTCTGGGTTGACTGTGCTTTTGGTCCAAAAGTCAGGTCTTTTGAAAGACTAAATGCCTCAGAACAGATCTGGACGTGAGGGCTTTGCTCCATAGAAAGTGTACTAAATGGGATTTTTGTAGTTATGCTATTCCTGTCACTACTTTTCTTGTTCTAACCATCAACGGCCAAGTCAGATAGCCGCTTTGAGGTTCAGAACCTACTGTATGCCGGTGTGCAAGCTGCAGATAGGGGCCTGTTCATCCACACATGGTATCTTGTCACCTGCCTTGGAAGATGAACTCGGAGTTGGCTATGTTGAGTTGGTAGATGGGCATTCAGCCACAGTGGATCTCAGCATCCCTCTCCCGCATCTCTGGCAACATCCTTATGTAACAGACAATGTAACAGTTAGCAGAACATCTATTGCCAAAGCATCCTGGCCCGGGATTCCATCTCAGTTGTTAGGCCGCCAATTCTCTGGTCCAACTGAGCACCTTTGTTGGTTCTGTCCTGTTGTTTTTCATTTAATTATCAATCTATGTATTTTACTAGTCATCACACGCAATTTATGAAAGATACGTGCGTTTGACTTTCACCATCCTGCTCACTGTTGCGAGCCTTCATTAATCAAATTATGGCTTCTCTGCTAAAAATTACAGTCTTTCACATCAGGAAATACACCGAAAACTGCTTAAAGGCTTGGTGGTGCATTATTAATTTGCGCAGGAAAAAAATAGCACAAAAATCTGTTCAATCAACAGAATGTATTCTTGGGCCTCTTCATTGCAGTGGCCTTTTGGCAAATTTGATTAACAGCTCAGGACATTAAGGGAGAAAATAATGATGACAGCTAAAACCAAAACTGAACGAATATAAAAATAAAAAATCCTACATTTTTTACACCAACAACACTAAAAATAATAATAATAATAATAATAATAATACATAGGAGCTGCATCTGATGTATCAAAAGCAGCTGTCTTGTAGGTACTGCGTAACGAACAGCGTATGGCAGTGACGCCCCGGCCAATGAAGTAGCTGTAATTACACTTGGAAGAAGAGCGTTAACGCACTTCACGGGAGGCTGTGTGTCTCAGCCTAAAGCAGAAGTTTGCCGCTTATTAGCCTGGGCTATTAGCCCACGCTAACTCGTCCAATGGTAACTAGGAAAACAACACGAGTGATGACAATAAAATAAATATCATATGTCCTTCGGGTAGAAAAGCACACACAGGTCTGTTTACACTATTGGAGTGAAACAGAAGTGACAATAACAGGAAAAACAATGGCAATTTATGACTTATCTCTGATTGTATTCTCTCTGATCAAAAAAATGACAGAGACAAAAAACAGTGATCTGTGTGTGGGGGAGGGTGGGAGGCTTCTCATGAGGCTAGGTCATCATTTCTGCATTGACTCACAGCAGACGGCCATCCACCTCAGAACAGATGGGACTCTGGACATTCTTTGGCAGTATGAATCTGTCCTGAATCACCTAAGTTTCAAGAACATTTACAGCATGATTCCTTCAACGTGGGAGAAGTTCTTTAAAAGCATAATAATTCTCATATCACTTATGGTCTAAATTGCTAAAAATTCAAATTTCCTTTGAATTTTCCATGATATTGACAACTGCTAGTTACACAGATTATACGGCGATAAACTCTGAATCATGGTACAAGCACATTGATTTACCATGATTACTGTCTCCGTTTTTCCCCCTTCTAAAATATCTTCTGATTTAACAAAAATCAAGTTGTGTTTTTGTCATTACATTAAAAACGGGCACTCATAAGAGTAATTGATCTTGGAACTAGCCAAATAAACATATAATTCAGTTTACTGACCCATCGGTTTGAAAACTAAATAAGCTTATTGTATGAGCAAATGATCCATTACAGTACATTTTTCTTGCCTTAAATTATCAAAACAATATTTGACACAATTGGATACCGTCACGATGATTCTGCATTGCTCATAATGAATGATGTATGTTAATAACACATCCATCAACAGCCAACAAAGGGAATTAAATACAGTATATGGTGGAGACATGGACATGTTTGACATGGCCTAGTAATTTTTTTTTTCACAAAATGCCTACGAAACCAATGTAACTGCTGACTGTGTAAGAAATATCCCACAACCTGTGATTAATTCATTGTAACTACAAGCAGTTATGTAAAGGACTTTACCTACAACAGCCCAGGATCACTCAATTGACCTTTCTGGCACCAGCTTTCAATTACTGAAAAAAGATATTTCTTAAGCGATTTGTGTGTTAAGGAACGCCGGAGCGTTTAAAGATTTATCACAATGCATATTTAATGCATCTTAAATGCAGATCAACGTGCACCTTCATCTAAGCGATGTGGATTTTGTGCAGTTGTGTTGCTGTGTTTAATGTGTACTTTTTTTTTTGTTCAGTACACAGCACCATTCCACCCTGTGTAGTGAAATGATGATCATGAGAAACAATGACAAAAGGAGTATTTACAGACACACCGAGTTTATGAAAACTGGCACAGTTACAGTGACAAAATTCCAAAATGAAAATGTGTTGGGAGGCAGATTGCATGCAGTTGCTAGGCAAGACTGCAGTGTGATGCATTATGTATACCGAGGCACTCATCTTTTAAGCATGAAACGCAATCGCAGTCATATCACATAATTTAACGTGGTTTTCCTCTCAATCCGGGTCTCTGGCAAGACGGCCTTCCACGTGACGCGTCGTGTCTGACTTTAACAGAAATGTAGCGTATGCCCTACTTAATGGGACTCACGTGAACATTGTTAAATTTCACTTCACAGCTAGCTGAGCCATAAGCAGGCCGTATGACATCAGCCCGTTTCCCCAGCTCCCACCTCCAGGCATCTCTCGCACATTTGGGCTCCGTCGACAATCCTGGATGAGACCACAAAGGTCACGTTTCGGTGTCTGACAGCCGTAAGGTTGAGGCGCGGTGGGGGTCCTTCTTGGCCCGGTCCACCCTTCGCTCTCCATGTTCCCCGTGCAGGGATCATGTAAATCTGAGTGTCCGTGTCACCTAAATGGTGTCAGCTACAGTGCCTACCAGCACACATTCATATGATTGCCCATCATCTGTTCCTTCCATCTGTCAATGCTCTACGGGACTGGCTTGCTCCATCGTGGCTGCAAATTCAGCCAAACAATCTATTATTTAATTTTTATGTAACACAGCGTGGCCTATTTTTATGTGTTCCCTATTATTTTAATCATTATGTATAAAATTATTAATTTATGTATTTAGGAAAAAAAAAAATTACTTGAAATTTTTCAGTATTCATTTTACTCGAGGCAACTGGAGCAAAATTATTCGGTGATGTGTTAAAGGGAAATAGCCTATTGGTATACATTTCATGCAGAATGGATTAAGCAAAGTAGATATCTTATCTGGCTCTTTTTCAGACTCTTTAAATCTAACCCATGCTGACACTTAAGTCTTGCCAATAAATGTTAAGTGTTCCCATTGCCAATTCCCCATATGGATCTAATTGACAATACAAGGGATGGCTTACAAGTCCTTCATTCAGAATGCATTCAGTATAACCTAGTAGCCTGTTAAGCTCTTTAAAATAAGTGTAGGCAGAATGGCAAAAACAGGAAGACATTTATATTGCGAATTCTGTGTTAATGGATTTTTCACTTTATTCCTGCTCTCCAAATGACCTGCACAAACTTGAGTAAGTAAATCAGTAAATAAATAGCAAATAACTAAATAACACCCGCACGTCAGTTCATTTCAATCTAACATTTCATTCCAGGCTTCTGATCGATAATTTCTAATGGTTTCATCGTTTCCTTTGTACATATGACCCGTCTGAGTTTACCTCTCAACATCTGTTACGTTTTGCCATTTTAAAATATGTTCTCATTGTCCTTTCATTTAGTCCACTCGCATAACTGCATCGCTGGATTATCAGCAGCCGATGGTTTATTTTCCACGGCGACCGTATTTCTTTGGCGCAAATGATTCAGCGAGGTCCTACATTAATTTTACTGCCGGGGGTCATTAGGACACAGGGACTGCATACTGTGCCAGTGGCAAAGCGTTTCTATGGTGGAGAAATGCTTCTCAGGGAAGAATTTTGTGACCACTATTAATTATAAAATTAGCAAGATAAGTAACAGGCATGTTTCAGATATGAATAACGGTTCTCTGAACTGGACAAAATCGGAGTAGCCAACTTTGAACACCTATCAATGACTTCTGTATACACGTATTGCAGATGGCTTTGAGATTGATTTCTGTTGATTGCATATAGGAGTCAATAAATGTCTTCAAAATCACATAAGATCACATTTGCATGGATAGCAAGTGACGTTCATTTAACGTTATCGGAATGTGGGCACCTGTTCATTTAAATATACTTTATGCATGATACAGTAAAACCACACCCACGCCCCTTATTTATCACCCGTTATCTTTAAATGTCCTCACTCATTTAGTGACTGATTGCGGTTATGGCTTTTCATTCCCTCTCTTTTTTACAACTGCCGAGCCATTTCTAGATTTTGTTTGTTTTGGTTTTTTTTGTTTTTTTTAAATAACGCCCCATGCGAATAAAGAAAGACAGCAGGACATTAAACTATAAGAATACTTTCCATTTGCAGGAGGGCAGGGTGCGTACGGTATGTGTATTACATTTGCATGGACGACCACGGTGTTGACCTTCTAATGGTATATAATTCAAAAGGATATAGTCACTGAGCTGGACACAGAAATTGTTACCAAGCAACAGTACACACCTTAGTAGGGAATGATGATGTGACCCAGAACCTTACAAACACTGTACTGATTATTTTATTTGTTTATTTTTTTTTTATTAAGTATAAGCGATAATAAGAGCACCTAGGTTACAGATTCATCCTTTGTAGTCTTTGCACAAAGAAATCCACTTTCCCATTTGGCTTGCTTCAGAGTGCGCTCTTCACTTCCTTTAACTGCTGATCCAGTCTAGGGTCATGGGGAGCCTGGAGCGTTTCTCAGGATGATGGCTTTCCAGTCCACCACAGAGTGCACACAATGGGCAGTTTAGCTTTTCCAATTCACTCAATCTCATGTCTTTGGAGAGTGGGAAGACCCCCACCCATGCACGCAGCTGGAAGTGGGAATCAAACCCTCCAGCCACAAAGTGTGCGGCCACATTTTACCCCGGAACCATCCATCAGTTCAAATACTTCCTTTCAACGCTATTACTAATGCTTTATCCTACTCCATTGAATGTTCCGTTTCATTCAAACAGTAGTGATGGGAGTATTTTCCAAACAATGTAAATATTCTAAATAGGAATGCCAGTTTGGAGATTTAAATTCATCAGATGCAATGCTCAAAGGTGAAACACGACCCCAGAAAGTATAATGTGCAAACTACTACCAAGAAATCCATATCCATTGAAAAGACAGTCAGTGTACTAGGGTTACCGATGTAGGATTTTTGCTGTGGAAGTATAATTTATAATATAATATATATAATAGTATATAATTTGATATGCTGCAACCAAGAAGAAGCAAGAAAACTTAGGCACATTAAACTCGAATTGCTACAAAACATTCATACAAGTAGAAGACAAAGGCTCAAATATCTCAAAATGGTAGAAAATCGACTGCTTTAAGGGTCATGTTAGAATTCAGCCCATGAAAACTGATAAAGATTTACACATTTTCTCTCAGACGCAGACAACTTCTGAAAAATCGTAGAACTGTGTGCCATCAGTGAGTTCAAAACTAATTTACCTGAATCAGAAATATCAGAGTAAACGACCGTTTCATTACTTTCATCATGAAAAACAGCTAAAATGAAAACTAAATAAATTGAAATTAACTAAAATGTATCGGCGTTCTGGTTTTTTCCGTTATCTTACAGCTGCTCATCTTGGTCAGGGTCACCACAAGTATCCCTACAGCATTCTGTATATGGAAAGGTCTAGAATGTGGTGGTCATTTTCTCCCAGCGGGAAACTTGAACAAACATAGATGTCCACGCCTGCTCCAGGCTGACCTGACATTTTTGTCTTTTGTCTGTGTCCTGCCTGCTGTCTTTTGTCTTCGTTCGTTTCTGCTGCTATTATTAAACTCACCTCCCCTCCTGTTACCAAATGAAGTTCCTTTCACTTCCTCACATCGACGTATCACATGACCCAGTCTTGTGCCCCTGCGCAGCCTGGGATCGGATGGTATTTCAAACATATATTTTGTTGCCTCTTAACTAGACAATTGCAGCTTCATTGCTTTATTGAATTGTAAGAGTAAAAAAAAAAAATCAATACATCTTTCCAGCCATCCATCCGTCCATCCAGGACAGGCTCATGGGACAAACAAACAAACAAATAAGTTGTAGAACCGGCAAAGCAAGGCTGAAAAATGTCTGCAGGAGGAGATCTCTATATATTTTAACTGCATGGGTATGCACATTTAAACTTCATTCCATTGTCACATAGGAATTTCAAATAAATAACGACCGTATAAGACTTGTTAGTCACACTGTAAAGGAACTGGATAAACCATGATTCAGTATATAATTCTCATGTATCATAATGTGCTTATTGCATTAATGTATTGTTATAAGCAGTGTGGTAGACGGTGACCAGATCTGTGAGAACCCAGCTGAATGTGCTGCTATAGAAATGTGAAAGTTTATCCGCTCTGTTGAGGTCGTCGTACCGAAATGGGCCACAGCACCGGATCTGTGAGTCTTTGCTAGCCGCTGTCCACCAGCAGCACTACCCACTCAATAGTCATGAGGCCTTCACAGGTTCAACATCACGCTGGTCTGTGTGACATCACACACCAGAATGCACGTCTAATTTGCATGCTAATGATCTTTGACAAATGCAGATGTATTTATTCTCCATGTTTCACTAGCATGTAAATAAGGCCACCTCCGAACGGCAAGCCATTTATCTGCACTTTTGTGTGGATAACAAATGTTTTTTGGCAGTTGCAAATTCTCCTCCCGGGAAAAGTAAAAAAAAAAAAAATGCTGTTTCATCTGTAATTGATTAGAAACGCCTACGTTTCCCTCTGGTTATGCATCACCAGTGATGCTGTTTCTTCACTGTCTTTTAAACCCCATAATATATGGACCAAAAATACAGGCACACATTAGCATGAATCGATACATTCTTTTTTTCTGGTTCGATACATAAAGAAAATGTTATTCCCTTTAATGAGTATTGTTACTCTTTTAATTTTCAAATTAAATGTATAAAATTAACAAACTAATAATACATAATAAAACTTCTATCTAGCTGTGCTTTTCTGCATATTCCCATTACCACGGATTTGATGTGTACGACACGCTACGCAGCCACGGTGTCGTTCCCGACGGCGACTGCCATGAACCTTTTCACCGATCGTTCCGGTGATGCACGACACGTGACTGTTCCGTTTCATGGTCGGTTAGAGGTGAGCGGTGTCAGCTCGATGATCCAGCTCACTCAGAGTATTGTCACTTTACAACCAAGCCACGCTGAGACCCAGACGACGATCAGAGTCGGGTTCAGTCGACAGCGGAGAATCATATTTCTACGAGATGTACAGGAAGAACATTTAGAATGATACAGTCGCACTGATTTCAGTATAAATGCGGTATTGACTGACAGAGCTCCATTAATGGTTTAAACAGAGCACATCGTAACAGACTGCGAAATCAAATTCCCAATGCACACCAGTAATACGAATGACTATAAATGGCAAAGCTTTTATTTTTTCAAATCTCCAGTGTACCGTAGCTCTCGTTCCATCATAACTACAGCTAAACCGCAGGTAAGTCAAATGCCAGGCTGTCCACTGCTGCATTGGGCTAACAGTGATTTTTTTTCAGCACGGAATGTAGCTTGAGATGATGGCTAACAGTCCCTTTATGTTCCTTTGGGTCTTCTATTTCCCCCAACTATTCAGCCAGGAGTAACAAAGGGAAGCCAAGAAAAAAGCCATTACTTGTCACAGACAGTAACTGGCACACACCTATTAGACACCACATCCAAAGCCCGGCTTTCTGCTTCACAAACACAGATCCACAGGGGTTTAATAATGGGGGGTGCTCACATGACCACCTATTGTCAGCGTACCTTACGGCGACTGTCAGGCCAAGGGAAAGAAACGTGCTTTCCGAAAAATGGCCGCCTTGTACAAGGAGTGACAGCTTGCATCCGAAAAGTCTGTCCACGGATGTTTTAATTAAAGTCACACACTTCTGTGTTATGACAAAATGCAGCTTTGGATGAGTAAACTATGAAGGCTGAGGGCAGAAAGGACCTCCAGGATAAGTGTTTAAAATCCTTCCATTGATCAAAGAGCACCGCTCAAATGCGCATGGCATGCTTGAGGTATCTGTTCGGCTCATTCTTTTTCACAGTGACTACTGAAGTCCTTTGGCTTGCAGCTCTTTCCCTTCAGGGGCGAAAGCTCAGAAGGATGAGCTGGGGTGCCACAGGGTCATCTGGCCTGAGACAGGAGGCTTTAAGAGCTGGAGAAATCCCACTGGGGCCTGTTCAACAGTCGCTGCAGGTTGCCGGACAACACTCCAGCATGACCGAAGCCACTTTTTCTGTTGAAAGTCCTAAGAGGGCAGCGTGACAGGCCTGACAAGTCCCTCCACTGCTAGAAAACCTAGTAGCACTTGTGGGAGACCATCTTCTCTTCAGTCCAGAGAGCAGAGAGGCTTTCCTCAGCACAGGGGGTCTTCATCTCAAACAGAGTTACGCTTGCTAGGCATTACATCTGAGTCCACTGTGTCTCAGCTGCCTGCCGTATGATTAAGACTGAACTTTATCAGCGTCTCACTTATACCTAAATGTGTGTAAACTGCTATACGGATTCTGTAGTAATTCAAACAATCCTACCTATTGTAATTCCCTCAGAATTATATGAAGTGCAATTAGTATGAATTATGTGATTTAATTCCTATTTTTATTTATTTTTATGATCATGAAAGAACGCATTTGAAGACTATCAGATGCATTCTGTTGATTATATGAAAGAATATGTAAACAACATTTAAGACTCTCCTAGTTTAACTAGGTAGTTAGTCTACATGTTTAACCAGGCAGTTAACCCACGTATAACCAGATAGTTAACCCGCTTGTTTAACAGGTCAAAAATTCACATGTGATTGTAACATACATTGTATTCATTTACAAAAGACACATTGAGTAATTAAATAATAAATTGGTTAGTTAATGGTGAATCTGTTTGCTGAGGACTGATAGTTGACAGTTTCACGTTTATGTAAATGTGGCAGAAACCAGTAACTAAAACTGGATGCTAATTTTCTTTACAAATGAATATGACTTCCTATATTTTGCCTTTGAATGCCTTACAGATGTGCTCACTTGATAACTGTTCATGAATTTGAATAAACAAATTAAACAAATTAAAATCTAATACCATTTAGTAAAACAAGTGTATGAAACAACAATGTGCAAATTTATGCTTTGATATGACAGTCGAATTATTAATGAAGTCATAATAATGATGATTATGCCATATGAACACAAAAAAAATTAAATAAATTATCCATGCTTAGCAGCAGCCTGGCACAGTTTCAAACAGCAAGATCACAGTGTCCATGTAAGACTAAACCTTATTACATACAGGGCACACGAATCATATACATTAGCCAAATAATTAAATGCTTCTGTATAACATGTAATAAACAGTGGGCCTAATGTTTATAATTAGCACGTGTTGGTATTGTATGTGTTTGGGTAATTCAGTATAGTTCTACAACGAATTTCACACATTCAGTTCTGTCTGCCTCACTCCCAACGTGGCCTCCAGCGCTTGTGAAACTTGAGAAATGATATCTCTGCTTTTAGTTTGTGTTTCTCATTCTTTTATGATAGTATCCTTTCTTCTCCACTTTCCAAGTCACTACTTAGATTTTTTTTTTTTTCTTTTAATTGTGAAATCAGGGATATATTAGTGGGAATTTAACTTAAAGTCAGGTCAAATATACTCACTTCACATGATTTGTGGGTAAATGCAAGACTTATTGTAGCCAATGGATTCAACAGAACTCTACAACCATATCATGGAACATGCCTGGGGGTAATACAGCAGTAGAGTAACCTCATATCTACTCAGAAGCATCATTGACACATCATCTTATGGGAATCCTTTGGACTAGGAATCTTGTCAAGAATGGGGGAAAAATAGACAAAGCTATACATAAATAAATCCTTTAGGAAACCCTTATTCTGTCTTGAAACAGCACTGGGATTGAGATTCAGTCTTTGGCAGGACAACGACCTAAAGTTTAAGTTAAAATGACTGAAACGGCTTCAGAAAAGGGAAGTGGATGTCCCAGACTGACACGGTCAAAGCCTGGATCCAAATCCAGGTAAAAACATTTTAAAGACTTTGAGATAGCTAGATACATGGAAAACTTATATAACTTGATAAAGCTTGGCTGCCCCCCCCCCCTCCCCCCCACCACCTCACCCACAACACACGCCCCACCCACAGCC
>JAACJT020000001.1:27192698-27205838 GCA_009936485.2 Gymnarchus niloticus | reverse complement strand
GGGTACACCCTGGATGGGATGCCAGTCCATCACAGGGCACAAGGCTGGGGTACACCCTGGATGGGATGCCAGTCCAGCACAAGGCTGGGGAGCTACAGCACAGTACAGTATATTAATGACAAACTTCAATACAATATTACGTATAAGAAACAGTTTGAAATATTATTGGGTCCATGTATTTTATGGTCGATGTTATTTCACTTTTCACTTTAATTAATCTAAGATGTTCAACATGTAAAATGGCAAGTTAATTATTTTCATGCATTCATATTTAATGAAAATTAAACTGCAGCCATATTTTGATGCATTCAAAACAACTTTAAAATAATTTCATTCAAATCTATATTTCATAATCACTGTGGGCGCTTCATTTTCTAGCTTGTTACTAATTTTGTCATTGATGTCATCTTTTATCCATGTCTCCACTTTAGTTTCCTCGTTACGGTCTCTTACATACGATACCAGGAGACCTCAGACAATCAGCAGAATTGCAGAACTGTAAGGAATCTATGAAGTTACCCAGATAGTTAAAATAGTTATATAAAATAAAAGTTTATGGTGCTATTCTGACAAACTATTTAATGCTTTGTGGTGTCCAATTTTGCACGCCATTAAATCATGATTGAATAACAGGCTACACTGACAATCATGGTGATAAAAAGAAAAAAAAAAATCAGTTGGTAGCCTTCGATTTATATATATATATATTTTCTGTAGCACAAAACACAAGTCTTTAGTTTTGGGTCCCCTGTGTTTCGTTTACACTCATCGGTCACCATGTGAAACATTCAGGGGTCTGTTAGTCCACTGAGGGAGAAAAGTCCACCCAACAATCACTTAGAAACCTGGAAAGATTACTCCAGAACCTGATCCAGTTCTTCATCCATTTTAAACCAACAGATATTTTACTTTAATTCAAGACCTAACCCAAAATCTTCACATGACTAAGTGAAATTCTGGAAAAGTAACTTTGCTCACCATAGGGTATCCCTTCACACATTTTTTGGATATTTTGTACCAGGAAGAATCTTTAGCAAAACACCTTGACTAACAAGGAAGTCATTAGTGTCAACCTGTTTCTAATTCCTGAGATTAACTTCTAGATTCTTGTCTTCAAGGCTTCGAATGGTCTGTTAAGACCATTTCCTTGCAAGACCAAGTTGTGCAACGTTGCAACTACGTATAAGACAGGTAATTTGAAATCCCATGTGATGTCTTCAGAAATGGACTACGCCTTCATTTCAGACACTGACTGATTATAAAATAACAGCATGATGTCACCTGCCAAGCCAAAAGCTTATCATTCCTCAGGAGGTCAGCATGGAGAAAAATACATATTCCCATAACATCTTACATAGGAGATCCCAGAGCCTAGTACTTAAAACCACAAAAATAGACAGTCACAATCTGCTAACGGGATAGAAGACTTAAAATGTTAATGCACACAATTCAATTTGCTTCTTCAAGAAAAAAAAAAAAATAACACGTTATGTTACATGGACGATGTACAGTTACATCATTTTCATATTAAACTCTATTTAGCCTTCAGCGTGACCTTTACTTCTAATTTTTAATGAAATTCAAGGAAGAATTCTGGAAAAGCATCCTGATTGCTATTTCCAGAGGGAGGATATTAGCATAATTACTGCAGATGTGTACACATTAGACAGTCATTTTGAATTCAGCGCCATCCCAAAACAGGCAGGATCGTGCTAATTCAGGAAGTCAGGTGCAAGACGACGTGTAATACTGCATTCAGGTCATAGCATCCTTTCATCATTATCGGTTGCATAATCATAAAATTTGGAAGATTAGGGGTCCTGCGCCTCTAAGTACCATCTGTTCTTGAACTTGACAGGTGTAACTATGGGCTCATTTCTCTTTTCAGATCAATTTTTTGTAAGAAATTATTGACTGATATACAAGGATGTCGACTCACCGTATGTTTCAACTGTAAACCAAATCAAACTGACCAGTAGAAGGAATAGAGTTAATATTATTATTAGTAGTATTAATAATAATAATGACGTTTTTCTCTATTCCCTTGCAAAATGTTTTTAACTTTTTTATCTTATTACAGGGGCTTCATACAGTCTTTTTAATACTTCAGTCCTCTGAAAGATAACTCATCCTCGGGGCAATCATTAAAATTAAGCATTGATGATGTGATTAACTGGCATCCCATCCACTGTGTTCCCCAGCCTTATGGACTATGTTACATTACATAGGATGGATGGATAGGCTCCAGCCCCCCCCCCCCATGACCCTGGTTGGATTGGATGGATGGATGGTTGGATGGATGGATAAACAAACAAACACATAAAAACATTTGCACAAAAAATAAATATTTTAGTAAACTCTGGCCTGTTCAGTCACCTGTCATGAGCAGGGGTGAATGAATTTGGCCTGCCACACTTCCCTCAGGCTAGGAAGCAAATGAGTAGGGCGCGCTCAGCTT
The DNA here is from genome assembly GCA_009936485.2 of Gymnarchus niloticus. Taxonomy (NCBI): domain Eukaryota; kingdom Metazoa; phylum Chordata; class Actinopteri; order Osteoglossiformes; family Gymnarchidae; genus Gymnarchus; species Gymnarchus niloticus. The sequence continues at coordinate 27,203,380 of JAACJT020000001.1, read as the reverse complement.
CCTAAATGCTTGGTTTCAGCATGTTTCTCAAGGAACGTTTCACTCATTGGCTGCGTAGCTCATATATAATCCACGCCCTTGTGCTTGTTCAACAGCCGTCAGAAAAAAAGAAGTTCACAGCCGACATATTCATACGTCCTTTGTTTGATTACTGCAGGTGACGCGTTTTTAATGCAAACGTTAGGCCTCTGCAGTCCCTTTACGTATTTCACACATACATCTCAGGGGAAGGATGCTTTGTATGATAGTGATGGGCTGCCACACACCTCGGGTTCACAGAGTCAGTAGGTGGAGCAACGCAGAAAGCCTCTCGCGTCAGAAAGTGGGAAGAGGAAAGATTTTCGGCCACAAGATGTTTTTGGTTGTTTCTTTGAAACCCTTTCATACACTTTCCAAAGATGGTTTACATTTACATAAATCCTTAAAAAATACCTTGTTACGGGCTAAGAATAGCATTAATTTCTGCAATCATTGTATTAATTACTCTAATCAATCAATCGGATAGATGCTTCATGTTATGCATTGTCTTGTCAAAATGCTGCTCGCATTTCCAATATGTCTTAACAACAACCGTATCAAGCAGTGTCGCTGCACGTTCCTTCCACAGCTCAGTCACGTATGTAAACGTTGTCTTCTGGCATTCCTTCACTGAGCCATCTGCGTAAACGAGAGAGCTCATTTCAGAGCACGGCATCAAACGGCACCGCACGTGATTTGACAAAGCGTCACGCAAGTAACGAAACTGAAGAGCATGGAGAAATAAGATGGGAGTAAGAAATCACCTCCCTGCAATTTCAGCTTTTCTGCTTCTTGTAATAAGCATGTGCTAGCCGTCTTGCATAACTGTACAATCCATAATCTAATACAGCATCACGGTGAGCCAGAAGCCTATCCCAGAATGCACAGCGCACCAAGAAAGGGATAACCTGTATGGGATGTCAGTTAAATAAATGTTAATTAAACACGTTTCAATTTAAAACACAAGCTATACAAAAACACAACCCTGCTATATCCATTTATAAGTTTTATGCTGAATATGATGTTTGTTTTGCAGTTTTGTTTTTGAACATTCTTATGACCCCCATGCTTTTGTTCAACATTTTGAATCCAGACTCGGCTGTTCTTTGCAAAATCTACGAGCCAGTTTAATTGCTGGGCTTGTCTTTATCGTCCCTTAATACTCTTAATTTCTGTCCTTCCTTAAAAAATGGACTTTCTGTCCAAGACCTTCAAAGGTGCATAAAAAGACAAGTTTTACATAACAGTCAAATATTTTGCCGAGATCATCGCTTGGATGCTGCAGGTATTTATTTTTTTTGATGGCTCGGCCTATTATTATGATTTTGTAACCATGTAATGTCATTTGGTTTCCAGGAATTGTACAAAGTACATAGCAACAATACAATCTCCTCCTGGTCACGTCCTATTCTGAGCTATTCACTGGGACATTTTAGAAATTACATTTAATATTTCTATGTTTGTCTGTATCCTCGTGTTTTCCATGCTTTTACCCAGAATCCATGTGATTTATATTAAGTATCTGTGTGTAAATATTATAACTTTTTTTTATATCCTTCTTGCAAAATGGTGCCCCCAGTTTGCAATTTAATATGAATATTTTAGATTCTCAAATGTCTTTGAATTTATAGCAAATGAAGTTCCTGTGTGTTCATTTGAACTCAGTATATTTAGAGTTGTTTGATAAGCACATCTTGAGCAGCGTTATTAAAATTCATAAATGTTTTTTCTGGCAGTCTTACAAACGGCATTTTATGTCTGGTGTAAATTTCTACACATGCTGAGGTTTTGAATACAACTATTTTAAGGCAATTCAATGTCTTATAGGCATACCATGAGTCCATAAAACGGTCATATTATTGACTTTTATGTGGAGGTCTAGATAAGCGTGTGGTTATTAACAGGTTACATGAAAATATGTAACGTTAGACAATTCATATCATTCAGTTTTGTTTTCATTTAATCATTCATAATCTTTGTGATACTGAAAAACTGTTTGTAAAATTACAATGCACAGTCTACGCAAGTTGATTCTGAAATTCCAGCAATGTGCAATCATATTAGAAAATAACCTATTAATAATTTCAGACTAACGACTGAAAATATTGCTTTGCTCCATTTTAAAGAAACTATTTGGCAAAATATCTTCCCTGTCCCACCGACGTCATCGAGCAGTTAGATTCCAGTATATTTATTGAAGAAACTCGTTTTTAAAAACGTATTATTGTGGGTTCTTAGCCCAACTAATAAATGTTCAGAGGTGCAGTATAATTTAATGATTCAAAAATGCCTATTCTGACATTCCAGCCATTATAAGCGGGAGGATGAATTGCATTAACCACCCAATTAGTGTGATTGGTCTTGTGAAGGACTTTCTTGAAGGCATCTGGCACGCTTTGCAGAGAAGAGGAAGGAAAATGACTACTCCCTGGCGTACCACAGACAGAGCTGCTGTAGTTGATACCCCGGAGTTTCCACGATCCACCACAGTTCCTTTGAACATCACCGCTGAGCCTCCACTGTCATATCGGCACGTGTCCTGTGCTTCGCCCCGAGTTCCTCATGCAAAGGCGTCCTAGGTGGTCTCACTGGTGTTTAAATGTCATAAAGAGTCAACAGGCCAGGCTTGGCAAACCCGACGGGAAATTCCGTAGCGTCACTAGAGGACCAACAAGTGGGGGAAAGAAGCACATTTTTGAAAATATTCTACAAGGAATATAGCTTCTCATTTAAAGAGCTGTCCAATTGCCTGTTGAGGCCAGGAGCAAAACTCTGACTGTCTAACTGGCAGAGGTGGTTGTGCATCATTGACTTCAACTCCCGGCAGGCATATAAAAACCATTCCCAAGGCAGCGCTAACAAATTCATTGTTATAAAATCCAGACGTGAAGAGCAGAAAACAGTTCTTAATTTACTGTACTGTGAGGCTCTTTAAAGGCCATTTTAAAAAATGAAAATAAATCAAAATTCAGCACAATTCTAGCCTCACTTTTGTAACGAATATTCATAACATTTACGTTTACAATATTCTGTATTTTTATGGTAATTCAAAATGCAGAAAAAGACACAAAATTTGATATCTTACATGTTGTTCCTGGAGGATCTTCCAAAGACGGCATTGATTTTAGTAGCATTTATTTTAATATAAAGATGTTTATTTTGATATCGATAACAGTAATATCAGTGGCAACTGTGGAACTTAACGGTTTATCTTTACTTAATTTGTATCGAAGGTAAAAAGGCATTCAAAAGTAATTGTGAATCACTGGAGGGTATGGTCCTTTCAGACGTCATTGCCTTGTCGTGATAACAGCTTGGGAGGTTTTATTGACAGATGTACACAAGAACAAAGCTTAATTTATTTTTATTAGCTGCAGAAATTGGTGCTGTCAATGCTTTTAAGTCTAACAAAGTTCATTCCTCTCTGTAATGTAAAAACCACAAGGGAATTGTTGGAAGTCGCTTGGAACCTCATTCAGAAAAGCAATAGCTTAAATAAAAATAGCCTAAGTGTAAAGGAAATGCAGGTGTTTCATTAGCACAGACAATGTGATTTGGAACTCACATCTTTTGTGCGACGTGCAGTTACTGCAGGTAGTCGTTTAAGTTAATTTTATAGGCCATCATGACACATGGTGTCACAAACTATTAAACCCCATTTGCAGGATTTGAAAGATCATCTATGTTTATATCCTGTCTAAAATTGTGAAGCATGTTAATTGCCTTCCACCAACTGTTATCATTTCTAGATTCTAGATCGGATCATGGGATCATCGCTGCTGCAGAGCAGTATGTCAGATCGCGTCTTCGGGCAGGAAGACAGTGTCTCCCCCTGGTGGGTGAAATATGAAATACTCCCTCTTGCTTTGCCATGTGCTAATGTGGCATCTTAGTGAGAGAATGTATGCTAATGAATTATTTAAAGGTATTAATGTCAGTATTTAGTGCAAAAGACACCTGTAAATTGTTATTATACCGGGTATATCTAGCTCTGTTATTTTCTCCTCTCGGTTCCCCAATTTGTCTCTGTCTGCTTAAATAAAACATAAGCAGATTGGCTCCATTCTCAATACCAGGTGACCTTATGATGATAGCCTTGCAATCCCTGCTTCTGTCACACTGGACCAACTGGCATAATATATCAGGAGAATTAAGATCACAGTACAGATGTAATAAGACTTAGAACCGTGAGCGGATAACCAGCGTCACAGTTGTGAAGGTGAAATCGGGCTCCTACCTCAGATGAATGCACAGTGTGTTCCTCGGCCGGTCTACGGAATTCTTCACTCTGACGTGAGCAGTCAGAATGCATGAGAATCGAGGGAGAACCCAGAGGCCTTTTTTGCCTGGGAACCTAGGCTAATCAGAGATCCGCTTTTGTTACCAGTGTGTATCCTTTCTTAATTCTGGGCTCAGTTGTTTTCTGAATGTGAAATTATAAAAGCAGCTCATTGCTGCATGAAGCTCAGACTCAATATTGCTATTGTTATTAGCGTATCATTCCAAAAGACGTCTGTGTTTCATTTGCACAGAAACATCACACAGTTTCGAAAGGCTTGTATGACAGTTTATTGATTCCGACTGGAATGATGATTATATTTCTGTCTTGAGTGATATGTGTTTATGTGTTTATGTGTTTACTTTGTCTTATTTCCCTGTAAAAAGAAAATAAATTGTGGATAATCGGGTCGAAGTGGTAATGAAACAATGCACAGATAGCCACCTTTAAGAGGAAAAACATCTATAAATAATGGAATTTCATTACACACTAAGATCCCAGTTTTATTGCTTGCCCACAGAAGTGTGCTTTGCATGTTGTTGCCTTCAATTCCAAGGATTAAGTGTGACATCTTGTTGGGAGGTAATATTTCTTATAATTAACCAACACTCAGCTTATTATTTGAAGAGAGCCTCTGCCTTCAAGGCATTCAAAGCAAACTTAATCAAGGCACAATTATCTGGGAACAAGCCTAGCCTTGGCTACAACATGTCATCATGTGGAAGTTGATCAGAAAGACTCTAAGGTTTGGCTGCATTAAATTGCAAAAGTGAATGCTACTTCCCTGAAATTTACTGGGACTTCAAATTATAATTGAATATGGCCTCATATTCACAACGACCATCATCATGACGTTGTATGGTTGGTTTTCACGTTGGTTTTTTTTTGTATTTTTTACCATTTGTATCTGATCATAGAAATTTAGGCTCAATAACAGAGTTATATTGCGAGACCTCGGAGTTTATGAAGAATCCATCCATCCACCCGGTCATCCATACATCTTTCTGCCACTTAAACGATATCCCAAGAAGTGTAGGACACACTTGTACGTAGTTCAGATCCTGTGGCGGATGTCAGTAGTTTGTCAATTACCAGCCACCTGAATGAATGCCATTTTTGTATGTAAATGGTGTTGTTTAACTGATTAAGTGGATCAGCGAAGTCTGAACAAACTCTCGAGAAACGTTGCGTGACGCACTGTCAATTTTGTGTTTGCAATAAGTACAGGGGTGAGGCCATAACTTTTTCCAAGCATAAGAGATACACATTTCATTACCTGGCAGACCAGATAAATCAGAGTGCCAAGCTGTCCTTTTCTCCCACATTCCTTATAAAAACACATCATGTAAAGATGAAACTAAATTCAAAGTAGGAAACTGGGAAACTATGAAAAAGAGAGGGCCGGCTTTATTCATGATGTTATTTTTCTCTGCATATGTGCATTACTACTATATTGATTCATTTAAGCAGACAGCTGTAGGTTGAATAATGCATAAAAATCTTCACTAATATGTAAATTGTATAATTATGAGTCATCCTTTAGCTTTGTCCGGCTGTGGGGCTGTGGAGGGATCTAAGAACTGTCGCTGAGGAATCAACACATTTTTGGGCAGCAAAAATGGCCACAGTTGGCTTCACAATGTTTTTACGAATCGAGGAAAAGATTTGAAATGACATGCCAAGCTAGGTTGAGGCAGCATCAGTTCAGAAATTACTCTTTTTTTTTTTCTTTTTATGATTCTGAGTTTGATTAATCATGGTTTATCTACTCTGTAGTGATTTTACTGCATTTGGTGAGAACCCGAGGCTCCGATAGGAAGAAAATATTAACAAATACAAGAAAAAATGCTTTACATAAGGTGCCTCAACATGCAACTGAGCAACTTAATTCAAGTTGAAAATTTAACTGCACGTTGTTTCCGCATTTTGTGAAATGCCTTTAGCCACAATGCCATTGACTGAAGGCTTTCCAGACTGGTCAATAGCCATTTGAATTTCTGCTTTGTTAGAAGAGTTTTTGTACTGTAGGTAGTAAGACAGCAACTGAAAGGTTAGCACTGATAAGGATTATGGGTACAAGTGTTAAAAATTTCAATTATTCTGTCAATTTTTAAGATCCGTTTATCAGCTTAAAGTCATGCTTCCATGGGTGCTATCAAAAGAAGCTTAGGATTGAGTAAATGGAGCAGCAGGTTGGCAGAGGACATGCAAATACATGTACAAACACTCAACATTTACTGTAGATATTATGGAGGCATTAGACGAGTGACCTGAATTATCTACATAATGAGCTTGTTTGCAAACAAAGTCTGATTTTTTCCAGAGGGCACAAACAATTACCAGCAGGAGCATCACAACTGTAATTAACCACACAAGCAGGATTGAGCTAGACAGCCAATTGCAAAAAAAAAAAAAAAAGGAAATTAAGCAGGTATCCCCTTTAAATGCAAATGATTTGCAGGTATAGATGTCACATGACTGAACTGTGAAACAGAAGTCAGTTTCAGTCATTAGAGATGAAAGCTTATAACAAAATGCCCCATCGCATTACAATGGCTCATTAAAAACCATCGACAAAAATATGCTCTGACTCACTTGTACAGAAGAAAGGTCCATCCATGTTTTCTAAAATAGTAGCTGATACAGAGAATGACAGAGAGCATGATAGGTTTAATGATAGTATTAAAATAACATTATAATCAAACCTATTTTTATAATACTATTTTGAAACTGTATATGGCAGGATGGCCATTCAATAGGACTAGTGTGAAATTAAAATCATAAAGTTCATTTACAATTTGACAAAGTACTCTAACATAATTTCATAATTTCATAACTCTTTCATAATTTAAGAGTATACATGCCGGTAAAATGTGACAGCTTTGCTGATAAATAACCACACTTTTCATTACCCGAAGCTTAAAAAAAAAAAAAAAAAAAAATAGGCAAAATGTGCTTGCTTTCTGACTCAGCAGTTTGCTGGCAGTCAAGAGTTGGCCAATATCAAGATTTGATTTCCTACAAAGAGAATGGGATAATCAATTCTCACACAGCCAGTCAGCAAGACTAGATGGCTGCATTTCAGATAAGCCTCATTTGTTGGATTATCCCTGACCTAAGTGAAGACCCATCCGTTTGGATATTATCTACTAATGTAATTGCCTAAATGAGAGATTTTGACTCCAAAATGGAGACTCAAAAGGGTAAACAAACCAGTTTTCTGCAAGATGAGTGGAAATAGGCAGAGAACAGCAGCGTCCACGGAAGAAAATCCCACCATAAAATGGGGTCAAGGCCCCTTTTAAGAAAGCGAAAATCAAGAGGTATAAAAGAGTGAATGAATTCTTAGGCTTCCAGTCGCTCCTGAATTCACAAAGCTGACCTTATTTAGCCCGTAAAAAGGAACTGGTTCAATCAAGGCTGTCTGAATGTTACTAAAATAGGACTGTGTGGGCACACTGGGAAAATGAATAATCTGCATGGTAAAAATAGAGATCACCCATCTAGACAAACCTAGAACAAATAAGTTCTCAAGACTACTGTTCCACTGTTAACATCTAGTAATGATCATTTAAAATAAATACAGAAATAAATTGTAATAATAACAGCCTCCCCCAAGTCTGATCGGAATAGTTTTTAGCAAATGGATGGATGTATGGATGGATGGATGGATGGAAATATCTCCTCAAGTTGTGTGTATGCATATGTGAAGATTACAAATCCCTGTGGTGGACAGTTATCCTCTGGGTAGTCTGATTTGTTCCCTCATTGTAATGTACATCTTTATTTATTCTGTTTATGTATCGAGGGAATATGTGCTAAATAAAATCATATTGATATGTGCTTTGAAACACTTATTAAGCATAGAACAGTTTTTTTCTATTTACCACTCCATCCATTTATGTTTACTACCTAGTAAATATTTTTTGACTTTAACCAGCTAAAGGATATTACGCTCACCAGAGCCTTCATTAATTAGGTAGACCTGTTCAACTGATTATTAAAGCAAATATCTAATCAGTCAATCACTTGGCAGAAACTCAATGCGTTTAGGCATGTAGACGTCGCTAAGAGGATCTGCTGAAGTTCAAGTCAAGCATCAGAATGGGGAAGAATGGTGATTTAAGTGATTTTGAACGTGGCGTGGTTGTTGGTGCCAGACAGACTGGTTTGAGTATTTCAGAAACTGCTGACCTACTGGGATTTTCACACACAGCCATCTCTAGGGTTTACAGAGAATGGGCTGAAAAAGAAAACAAAAAAAAAACATTCAGTGAGCTGCGGTTCTCTGGATGAAAATGCCTTGTTGATGGCAGAGATCCGAGAAAATTGGCCAGACTGGTTCGAGCTGATAGAAAGGCAACAGTAACTCAAATAACCACTCAGTACAACCAAGGTATGCAAAAGATCATCTCTGAATGCACAACACATGGAAACTTGAACCAGATGGGCTACAGCAGCTGAAGACCACACTGGGTACCACTCATCTCAGCTAAGAACGGGAAACTGAGGCTACAGTGGGCACAGGATCACCAAAATTGGACAATGGAAGATTGGAAGAGCATTGCCTGGTCAGATGAGTCTCGATTTCTGCTGCAACATTTCGATGGTAGAGTCAAAATTTGGTGTAAACAACATGAAAGCATGGATCAATCCTTCCTTGTACTAACAATTCAGGCTAGTGGTGGTAGTGTAAGGGTGTAGGGGATACCGGTACATTTTAAGCCCCTTAGTACCAATTGAGCATCGTTTAAATGCCAAAGAAATCCTGTGTATTGTTGTTGACTATGTCAATCCCTTTATAACCACAGTGTAGCCGTCTTCTAATGTCAAACTTCCAGTAGGATAATGTGCTATGTCACAATTTCGACTGGTTTCTTGAACACGACAATGAGTTCATTGTCCTCAAATGGCCTCCACGGTCACCAGATCTCAGTCCAACAGAGCACCTTTTGGGATGCGGTGGAACGGGAGACTCGCGTCATGAAATCTGTAGCAACCGCGTGATGCTGTCATCTCAATTTGGACCAAAATCTCTGAGGTATGTTTCAAGCACCTCGTTGAATCTAAACCACGATGAATTAAGGCAGTTCTGAAGGCCAAAGGGGGTCCAACACGATACTAGCAAGGTGGACTTAATGATATGGCTGCTGAGTACATAATGGAAAATATTGTTACTTGTACTTAACCCGCTTTAAAGATTTAAGGAGCAGTAGTTCTTGAAAAAGTCAAGACACTAATTGAAATATGCAATTAATCACAAATACAAGCCAGGTTGATGATCAACAATCATTTGGGTAAACTGTATTGTTTCTTAATTAACGCATTCCAAAAATAGTTACGACAGAGCTAAAGAACCCAGGTCTTTAGTATCGTAATAAGTCAAACAAAACAGCATGGACTTCCAGCTTCTGTCCCTCCCAGAGAACATTAAAATACATTTTGTTGCACATAATGTTTACCATATTTGCATACTGTTTATCTCCTTTGGAAACTATATTCAAACCTTGTACTTCCATGCCTTGTACTTATGAGAATGCTAAATAATTATTAAAGCTATCTGCATGGTGACGTCAGCACTGAACAGTCCCCGTATCTGAATCCGCTACCCTTGCTGCGTTTTGACATGTGGTCGAGCTGTTAATTGTTCTTATCACATTTCACAGTTCACACAGCACATCCAAAAGGGCTCAGAACACAAATCTCTTTTCTCCCTCCTGTGCATTAGCTGGTTTCCTTTCAGGAATATTGACACGGCTGTCAAGGGGCCGCACACTAAGTCGTTTTACTAACTTAAATTCAATCTTTCCAAAATTTGCAGGATGCCAAAATCAGGACTCACCACAAACTTTATGTATAAACTGCACATAATATGAGAAAATGTTTGAGACCATTACATCACTAAGTACCAAAGCACAATTTTCCACTTTAGAATTTATTGTTCATTTTTTTGTAACTTGTGCAGAAACAACAGACAGCATGGACTAAACTGAAGGACGATGCTGATTTGAACTGATATAACACTATCAAATCATAAGTAATCCTTCCTTGTAAAGGTGAGCAAAATTTTGTTTGTCTACAGAAGGGGCTGTTTTTGTTTTGATTTGGATTGCCTCTCATACCTCTGAGTATCAGAAATACATTTTTTTCTACTTTCCACTGTTGACTGTGTTATCTCTGTCGGTGATGCAGATGCCCTAATCAACCCGGGTACTTTTTCAGAATGGGAATTTTTAATCATATTTTATTAAACAAAGCATTTGCTACACTGAAGGGTTTTTCGTTTAGCTTGACTGTCTTGCTAATACGTTCAGAATCAGAATCAGAATATCTTTATTGTCATTGTAACGGGTACAACGAAATTAAGTGCAGTCCCTGTGTCAGA
>JAACJT020000001.1:27179069-27192598 GCA_009936485.2 Gymnarchus niloticus | reverse complement strand
ACTCCAAAAATGTCCCACCCCACCTCACGGACCCTTCTCTCTCCCCCGTCTTTTTCTGTGGTGTTCCGCTGCGAGGTCGGGGGTGGAGGCTTCCCCGTGCATGTTTACATCTAGTCTTGTATTGTGTAACTCCAGATCAGCAAGCAGAATCGCATGGAATTCGTAACAGCAAAGGCATCCATACCCATGAAACAGAAGCTGATATGACAGAAACAGATTAATGAAAGGAACGACTCATTCCCCCGTTAACATTACCTGCCATAAACATTAAATGCTAGTATACCATCTTGGCATCCTAATAGGTACATCATTTTTATGAAATTAAAGACCTGTAACTTAAGCGTACATGATTTCCATGAAGAATGGTGGGTTTTCTGTAGATATTTCACATTGTCCGGAAAGTTCTTAGGAGCAGAGTCAAGCATCTGAATGCACCTCTGGTACCACCGCCTGCCGCTGGCACAACATCCCCAGAGACTTCCTGCATGTGGAAGTGCGGTGAGCTAATGTGAAACACTCAGTCTGGTCACAGGCTCCCGCACATTTCCAAGAGACCTTGTCATAGCTAGCGGAAGGAATCTATAACGGAGGAGGCTCGACATCGCTGTATTTCATCAGGACAGATTAACCTTGTCAGCTGGGGCCAGGCAGGATGTGTCGGGGACACCAGCGGAAACACAGCGGGGGAAACGAAACACTCTGAGGACTGCTTTTTTTTCTTTCCCGCCAAATCCTGCAGGAAATGGATTCAACCTTACAATGGATTTGTTCTCCTTGCTTTCGGTCGCTCGCCTCCGTATCTTTAGATCTATAAGTGGACTGCAGGATGAATCTGCGTGCCAAACGCACAGCGGTTAAGTCAAGAGCTGAAAAAAGATGCCCCGGTTCCGACAGAAGGAAGCCCTCTGTTCCTTTAAGTGGCCTGTAAAGCAATAAAACTTCGTTTGGACAATGAGTTTCCCACAAGGCCTTATTGTATAGCAGACCTCACCTAACATATGGTCAACGGGACGTCACACTCAACATATGTTTGCTAGAAGGCGCTACTGAAACACAAATTTTAAAATAAATAAAAGGCTTGTGCTGAAGGTGAGAATCGCGGCAGTGAATACTGCATTTTATTGGTGTCCTTATGTGTGTTTTTGACGTATCTATTGCAATGCATCAATTATGTAAAAAACTGCCGACTCATCTGTTCAGGACAGTAACACTACTCTCCCCCCCCGAGTGCAATATAGCAACACTGCAGTGATGAATACGACCGTAAATCACTCTGCCTCGGCACATTGATATTTCCTCAAGGAGTCGTTCAATCCGCGTTCTTCGGCGAGCAGACGGTCTCAACGCCGTTGATACATGCACCGTACCTTCGTTTTAAGATGCATCGGCCAACATCGCGTCAAGACGGCACAGCTGGGCTTTGGCCAAAACTCAACGCTATGCTCCTTGCATGGGACCTTCAGCGGATTTGATGGACTGACGACCCGACAATAAAAAAAATAAATAAAATGATGTGACAGCAGAGTGGAAAAGGGCAGAGACGTCAGACCTAAAAGTCACTGGTTCTGGTTTGAGGAGGGGCTGTGCTGTGGTTTTCTCAAACGAGATGCTTAAGTTGAACTATTCTGGTAAAATATTGAGGTATACATGCACTCAGTCTAATAAATGCAAAAGCATCTGCCAAGGGGCTGAGAGTAGCTGAAACTCTGAGCTAGCGATGGGACATATGAAGCTTCAATAAAAATGGTGGGTGAGAGAATCCTTAACCAATCAATACTGGTGCTAAATAATGCTTCAGAACCAGTGGTGGGTGCGAGCATCCTGAACTAACCAATCAATGTTGCTTCTAAATGAGGCTTCAAAACCTGTGGTTGGTTGGGAGAATCATTAACTAACCAATCAATGCTGGCTCTGCCCCTGGTTTTGAAGCCTCATCTGTCCCATCGCTTATATCCAGTGATCTTCTCAAGAAAAAATGGCCTCTGTGAAAGAACACATTATCCTCTGCGATGCCCCTCATAAAACAAGGGGGAAAAAAAAAAAAAAAAATGGCCTGCATGGTCTGGTTAGTTCAGGATGCTACCAGCCAGCACAGGTTTTGAAGCCTCATTTGTGCCATCACTACTCTGAGCATTATTTTCAAATTTTCTCCTTTCTCCCTGCCATTTGCACTCTCGTTTGTAGGTCTACACTAAGCCGGCTGCTTTGTATCGCTAGTTGCACCAGTTTTGATTTGTGCCTATTATGAGAGCAACTGGTGGAGCCCTGAAAGCCAGTCAGCTCTATCTGGGCTCAGGTCCATTCTCCCAGCCCATTTGCGGTCATGGACCAATAAAAAGCCACAAGTGATGTGTTAAACAGGCCTTCATGTAAGGCTAGGTGGCAACCTTTCTCTTTAACCCAGGGTGGAGTACTTAGCTGTCACTAAAGGGTGAATCATACCCCCTGAACTAAATTTATACATGTTTCTGAAAATGTACCAGGAAATGGTGCCTTGGTTAAATATAGAGGCTTGCAGCTTTGCCAAGAGACATTGACATGAAGAGGGAAATTTTTTATATGACCTGAAAAATTCTGCATTTCCCCACAATAAAAAATGTCTTGCTGAATCAATAAAAAAAAAAAATTTACAAGATGCACTTTAAATTTTATTAATGTTCTGCAGATTTAGTCCAATTTTCACAAAGCGTACATATTGCTGTAAAGAAAATCAGAATTGTTTCCAATAAAAAAGAAATCTTAAACACTAATATTGCATTGTTACAGAAATATCAGCCAACTCAGTCAAGTTAACCATGCATCTGTGGTCTGTTTAATTTTAAGACCTTAAATTGCTAAACAGGGTCTTATGGAATGACGCGAAAGTAAAAGGGCTTGGCAATAATAATAATATCATCATCACTAGACATGGCACAATTTAGGAAAATGTAATTCATTCGGGGAGGGGGGGGGGGGAGAAAATAAATCACAGCTAATGATATAGAAATGAATAAAAAGATACCAAGCTAACTTCCAAGTTTGCCTCCATTCTCCATCTCTACTGGCATGGAGAGGAATGAAGCATGACAACTGACACCAGACGGATCTGCTGCAGGCATGCGACCTCTCCAGACATCCCAGATAAGCCGCACCGTGTGTACGCATACACTATACTGCACGTGTGCCTGCGTACGTCGCCTCGGGCCTTCGTAAAGAGAAAATGCCAGAAATCCCCAAACTCAACCTACCGTAACTTTTATGAGTGTTGTGGACGGCAGCAGGGACGATCTGGGAAGATAGTCATCCTTGGAACTAGTCTGCAAATGTCGGACATTCTGTTTTGTTCGTATTACGCTACATATCAAAATCTGAAATTCAAATCAAGCTCCCTTTTAGCAACAACAAAAAAAAGGCAGAAATGCAAATCTCATGATAGATTAAGTAGAAATTCCAGTTCATAAACAATCGGCAAAGCTGTCCATTTACACACCACAATGTTATAAGGAAAAAACCATCCTGAATAGTGCATTTGTAATATAGAGTCAGCTAATCAAGTTATGATACAACTCAGATTACGGATTAAAAAAAGTGAATATTGTTTAAATATCAGATACAGTGCAAAGTCTGCAAATTCCAAAAATCCTGACAGAAAAACAAAACGGCCAAACTGCATTGTATAACTTGATCTCAGGACTACGTAATGCTCCTTGTTTTTTTTTTTTTTTTTATGTGGGAGGGAAAAATGTTTTTAAACGCACTTAATGCTACTAGTTTTCTGCCTACTGATTCAATTAATATAATTAATGGGGATTTTAAAAAGAGGCATTTTTTTTTTGTGGTTCAGGGCTCCATTTCTTAGAGGTTCCTGCAACCTGGAATACACTTGTTTTCTTTTTTTGGATTCTGTTGTCATCATGAGGTTTGGCATTAAGGTGGAGGACATCTGGTAGCCCGACCTTAAAAGAAAAAATTAAGCAGGTAGGTTACAATGCAGAAAGTTACTGTTTCATTCTGCTATGACAACATACACATCCCTCGCCAACTCTTAACCAAAGATTAGTTTAATCTCATTTGATGAATCATAAAAATCTACTGCCATTACTTGGCTAAAAAGGCATTACCATGAAAATAAACACTCGGACACAGTTACATCAATCCATTCAAGAACCAAAAGAATAGAAACGTTTATAGATGAATAACTGGTAAGGATCAACTTCCACCTCTATATTCGACTGAAGACACCCGAGTGCTGCTACTGCTTCCACAATGATACTTCAGATTTGCAAAGAACCCCAAAGTCCGGGTCCGAGTAGCAGCAGGCTTCACTTGATACAGTAAGGTGCAGAAGTCATGAGACAGCCATGATTACAGAACGAGTAAGAAAGGCTTTCATGGAAGGATGTACGGGGGGGGGACAGCCAGGTGTTAACACCCAGCTGAGAATTACAAAAACTTGAAAGAAACTATGCCAGTATGCCCGGGACAAACAAGTCACCAGCTGAGTCATTTGTCCATGTTTGACAGATACTAAAGACCACTTGTGAACAGCTCAAAGGCTGGCACCAAAGCCTTGCATCTCCAGGTTTGTGGGTTCGATTCAATTCAATTCAATTTTACCCAGCCACAGTCCAGAAACATGCAGTTAGGTGAACTATTGCTTATAAAACACCTGTAGCATGTGATTGTGAATGTAAGTATATACTCCACTATGGACAGCCATCCTGTCCAGGGTGTATCCTGCCTATTGCTCTAGGCTTCCTGGAATGGAGTCTGGGATCTTCGTGCCCCTGTACTGGATAAGCGATTCCAGAACATGGATGGACAGCAGACAACTTTGAGAAGAAACATGTACCCAGCCCTGCGGACTCCTTGCCGCCTTTCAGTTGATAATGAAATGCACACAGTACCACAGAATGATACAGGAATAAAACTCTGGTCAACAGCTAAACGTGGATACAATGTGGATCGTACAACAGGCAAATTTAAAAAAGATATACATCCAAATCTACTAGGAAAAAAGACACTGACGATTTGGGGGGTTTGCCAAAAAAAGGTCAGCCATGTACAGTTAGGACTCACTAAAGATCAACTGTGTATATATTTTGGTACCGACTATAAAACAGTACATTCAATTTATTCCATTTTGCCAATTTAAATAAGGCATTCTAACCATAAAGTATAACCTGTAACTGTAAAAAAAAAAAAAAAAAAAAAAAAGTCTTCAAAATAAAGTCATTGTCAAATGTCCTAAGTGGTGTAACGAATACTGAATGGTACTAAAAACATATTTTAGGATCTCGAGTGTTAAATCATGCAGCTGGTGACATAATGGGGCTGAGAAAATTCCTTACCTCTAATAGGTAAAAAGGAAACGGGTTCGGTGCGAGGCGGCCATGCTTTCAGACATGTTACGCACTTTCAGATAGTTCACGAATCCTCTGAAGAAAAGCAGGAGGCCTGGAAAACAAAGGAGATAAAGATGCCATGTAGAACTGCTGAAGAACATTCAGAGAAGCCTGACAGAGCATCGTCTTTGAACCTCCAGCAGTGAACACCACCCAACCTTCGGATCTAGGATTTAAGGACCGCTCGCACTGCTAGATGAGGCTACCTTGTGTGGCTGCCACTTACGAACGGCTTAGCTTCAGCTGAGCGTGTCGTCTGACAGCCTTCCTGATGATGCGCTCCTGAATGACGTGGGATAAACGCATGACACCTAACCAACGTGCAGACCGGAGTCGGGTGGAAAAGACGCCTGAAATGCTTCTGGGAAAAACCACCAGCTTGCCTGACCGCTGACCTACTCTGTCGTTTACCGTCGCGTATTTAAAGTCTCTTGTTTAGTAGGAACCTTGGCCTCGTGGTAACCCGAGTAACCCATCGTAGCTCCTTCTCCAATGCTCACTCGCACTTTTTACAGGAGCTTCTCTGGATGCTCAGCCTGCACTCGGACCCAGGTCGGTTCCTTCAACTGCCGTACGCTCCCGATGCTACTGCCCTGCTGGAACATCACTTTGAACCAAAGCTTCTGCTAAACAGATGAACGCACAATTCATGGATACCGAGGACCAAAACGCTGCCCTCAAAAGCCGGGCAACCATGTGCTCAGTCAGTTGCCACGGGGAACACGTTTGAAGAGAAATCACAGCTGGGTGGGGGGGGGGGGGATTGGAATGTGGAAGAAATCGTTAGGCTATATAAAGCACTCGTGCAGTTGAGGCGAATGCATGAGCTTGCCCCCGTGTACTCGTGATGATCACAGCACATGCGGGCATCCCATACTGAACGCTTCCCGGGACAAACCACTGTGTTTACAAGTAGATAACTGTTACTAGATGCCACATAATGCATTTTTCTGGAAACGACCAAAGAATAAACTGAACAGCTAATCTCAATGAAATCGTTTAAATTCTTACAGCAAATATTCATCGCTAAACTATTATTAAATTTCATGATTTATTGTATCGACATTATCATTCTACCTTATGGCGTATCGATATCAAAGCATGACATTTGGTTCGAGGAATAGTTTTGGTAAAAGCATACCTTTTAACTGCAAATCAGCAGAGAGTCAAAGTGTTCAGTGATTGCCTAAATACAGCCAGCTGACCTCCATTTACTCACCTAGGACGAGGAATATCCACCAGAGCCAGTACTGCCCATTGAAGTATCCAGTAAAATAGTCTGAAAACTGCAGTGAAACAAGAGGAACAGCTCATTAAACCAGCCCGCTGGTCAGCTCAAAGTCCTGGCAAAGCCATCACAGTGGGACACCGTCGCTGTCTCCAGGGCCACTCGAAGCCTGGGGTCATGACCCCTGCACTCTAAGCTCAGGGTCACACGGGCCCACGTAAGGCTGCGATCCAGGCTGAGTGTGGCAGCCCTCCTTCCACACCTACCCTCACAATGAGGATCCACTTGATCAAGGAGAGGCCAAACCCACAGATTGCACCATATCTCCCTGCTATGGTGTTGGTCAGGCAGAACGACAGGCAAAACCCGATCCAGTTGAAAAGAAAAGCCACTGTTTCACAGAGAGAGATAGAGAGAGAGAGAGATTTAGTAACACTGCCTTTCGGCAGTAACAGAATAAACAGACTTGCAAATAAAGTACGTGTAATCCAAAAGCCTATGCAATGTCTTTGTATTTAGAGCTTAGTAGAGGGTGCCCCCTGGTGGTTGGATTTTTAGTTGCAACGTGTCAATTTTACTACAAGTGACGCTATATCCATCCATTCATCTCCCTAACCTCTTCATCCTATTCAGGGTCACGGGGGGGGGGGCTGAAGCCTAACCCAGACAGTTTTAGAGCACAAGGTGGGGGACATGCTGAATGACCCTAAATCAGTTACTTTGAAAAACTCTACAGCATTACATGTATTAATGTGTCGACTGGTGACGGAATGGGGGGATACCAGCCCGGCACCTGAATATTAATATTCAGTCTGCTCGGCTTGACAATACTCGGGGCACATTAGGCCTTGGTGATTTGGCTTTATGTTTTAATCTGGCAATGATTTCAAGCAAAGCTCTGACATCCAGTGTCACATCGCCGCAGTCAAACTATGCAGCACAAAACACAAACAGGGCATCTGACCCAGTCTGTAAGGGAGCGAGCCACGTACTGAAAAAGGCCAGCATGAAAATGCCGTCATTCCCGACTCTCAGCTGATCAGCGTCACTGAAATCCTCCCGCGGTGGGAATTCCTCGTCCTGAGTACAGATTCCGAAAGAGAATGATGTTACGCCCGAGGGAGGAGCAACAGGGGCATCAAGAGGCACTCTGAAAACCAACTCTGAACAGCACAGGAATTTAGCGGTTAAGACTCTTCCTAGAAAAATACCAATCCGGAAAATATACGCTTTTTCAAACCAAGGAACAAGGGACACAGACACAGGGGAGTGGAACAAAAATGTAAAAACAACACCCATTTACTCGTCAAAGTTAAAAATACAGAAAAAAAAAAAAAAGTGAAATAACATTCACTTATCAGGGGTTTTTAGAATGACTTTTCATTCACTAAATGCTACTCTACTCGTTCCCATTCAGTCACCGCTAATATGTCTGAATTAAGTTGCCAAAGTACTCCAACTTGAAGAGATTATTGTTAGCGCTTGACCTACCATGTAAATATTTTCAATAACAGCAAGCTTCCATAACTCGTAACATTTTTCTGAAATTCGTATTGTTTTGCCAATTCAATAACACCATTATGTTTCCCTCCAAATATCGGTTAATCCGTTGAAAAGCAACACTCAGAACAAGAAATAATCCTATTTAGCGAAAGAATATCCCGCACGACCAAGCTGATGCAGTTTGCGTACGGAGCAGCAGCGAAGACCTCACGTCAAAGAGGTGCTAAGCGGCATGCAGGCACAAATGAGTGACTAACACGTCAAAACAGATGGAGCCAGCATTGACAGCCGCCCTTGAAGCGCCCCCTACTGATTGTTTAAAGGTGCTGCTCATTTTATCCCTCCTGGATAAAAATCCCATGTCAGATAAGATGGGAGGAAGCGCCGCCTTGACCCACTTCCTGTTTCCCCAGTGCCAGGCCTCGCCTGCGGATAGAGGGTTACCCGCTGTGCCACCTCCACGGCCGCTGCTGCCATAGCGGCCGCTTTGGCTTTCTCAGCCTCGTCGTAGGTCGGCAGGGAGGTCGCCACGCTGTAGGGGGGAGGAACCGGGAAGTCCCCCTGAAAGCCCGCCTCTGTGGGACATTGAAGGCAGAGGACTTTATCAGCACTCTGGTAAATCATTGATTCAAAGATAAGCCAGAACACGATAAGGTAAACGCATTTGCGGCCCATACACGCACAATCGGGATGCGGGTTTTACCAAACAAAAACGTTTTTGGTGGAAATGGTTGCTCAGCTAAAATGTTTAGAAGACCACACTTAAGTTCGGGTTCATAAGACACTATTCTAACTGGAAAATGTGTGTCTCTGGAATCAAATGGCCTGACATTTGTAAAGAAGGCCGGGAAAGGGTTAAACTGGATAAAGTGGTGGTGTGGGGGTAGACATGGACACAACAGAGAATTAAAGATTGTACAGAACATCAGAGTGGGTGGGGAAGTGGTCATTAAAGAGGCTAACTTCTTCTTCGTTCATCTTAAAGGGATCGTTCACGCTGGAAAGGCGCCTCTTCACGCCTCAAACTGAGACCGCACGCCGCACCGCTTCATCAAACGCCGACACGCAGAGCGTGCAGAAACTTCGCCCGGATGTGCCACGGTGCGGCTTTCTAATTATAATGACCTACCTTGCTTTATAGGACAAGGGATTCGAAGAAAACGCCGTGTGAGCATTTGAAGTGGTACTCCTGTTACCTCAACAAAATGCTTTAAACTGGTCTTTCAGTGGGAGCCTTATTACACCAAGGTACATTAATCCTCCAGTCACAGGTGATGACATTAACCACAGCACCACCTGCTGCCCATATAATATATGAAACTTGATTTTGGCTTTAGGCTGCCAGAAGATTATTTTACCTGGTGCTGCCGTCGCTCCAATTGCAATACTGGCATATGGAGGGGGTGGGGCTTCCACATCAGCTGACAAAGTGGGATTGGCTGGGGGAGCCTCACAATCGGACGTGGAGGCCTCAGCCCCTGAGGAAGCTTCAGAGGGGTCGTCCTCATTGTGCAACTGGACACACAGGAAGAAGACAATCCAACATTTAGTAGGCATGTGTTTAAATGCGAAACCTGCATCCAGTAAACACCGGACCAAGGGCCTTTCACAGTGGGACAGATCTTTTAAGGGGACCTGAACCTGCACCACAGTGGTAATAAGCCCAGATTCTTCACTAAATAATGAATGAGCTGAGACCAAGACAGCAAAAAGATACGGGAGAAGTTCTGAAACCTTTTGTTTACAATTCCAGGCCAGCAACTGGTAACTAGTCTTGATGTGTCATTATTTATAAGACTTCAGCTTGTCAGATGATTGACATGATACAACAGCACTGACCCCAGGAATGTTCCTTTCTGAGATCAAGGCAAACGTCAGTGTTGTTATCGAAGTCATCAAATCAGCCTTTATGACAGGACTTGAGAAGATGCATCTGTTTTGTACATCCAAATCAATTGTGACAGAGACAGGCAAAACAAAAAGAAAAAAAAAAAAAAAAAAAAATCCCACAAGTCAAAGCCAGCACAATTACTAGGAGGCCGAACCACCTGTCTAACCTCAGCAGAAGTGTTGGCATCGTGAATGGTGTGATTATCGCAGAGCCTGCTGAGGTGGATACCAAGCAAAGCTGCTCTCGCACTGCGGAAACTAAAGGCGGCGTGATGTTTGAGAGCCCGTGGCCATCCTAACGGATTACCTCAGCAGCGGTAAACCCAACCTCATCAGGAACACCAGCCAACTTATCGCTTCTTTAACTAAGGACAGATAGCAGCCACAAATGCCAGATGGAGCTGGAAAACTCTTTACCGGTACAACGCCAACTTCAGAGCTAACCGGTCCTTGCGTGGGATCAAGTATCCCTTTGATAGGCCAGGAAAAGAGGAGGGGGGGGGGAAAACGACAGGAAAATTTTCAAGGGTTTGGAGGATGCACTCTCACTTCTGTTGTTTCTCTTAACGATTCAAGGTCTTCTTTTCTTCACAGCTTTCAAAAGGCCCATAACAGGCTCGTGTTTAAAAAGCATCATCCTGCAGCTTCGCCTGCCAGAAAACGACACGGCTAAGCTCCGATTACCGTTGGAAAGGCCGTCTCGATCTGCTCTAATGAGAACACTGGGGGAGGTTTCTGTCAGTGTTATCCACCGCATTCGATGTGTTCTCGACCTTGTCCTTCAATACAGACATGCTGCCCTTCGCCATTTTAAAAAGCAGCAATCTGCATCAACCAGAATCCTGGCGACAGTCATTTCATGGTGTGAACGTACAGCCTTACAGTGAGTGTAGAAAAGGCCCTCAGTCTGCTAGAATCTTCTAAAATGTAGGTAGAATGTTGGGTTCTACTGCCCTCGTTAAGGACTATGAACCTTAAGTGTTACGAACCCTAATGTCCTAGGTTACGGAGAACCATAGTTATTCTAGTATTCTCATCACCTCGGTGACGGGATCCTAAAGAGTATATATGTAGTTCAGCGGAGAGTAGTAGAAGGGAGCGGGAAAGGTAGCAGAGGAGAGAGGGAAAGTAGTAAGAGTAACAGAGAGACCAGTAGAGAATAGAGTAGAGAGAAGAGAAGTTAGAAGGTAGAGAGGAGAGTAGAGTTGACCAGAGAGAGGAGAGTGGAGAGAGTGGAGTTCAGTAAGGGTTGGAGTTAGTCTATGCTGTCAAGGCTTACTTTGTATTCAGTGTTCAAGTGGACGTGTAACTTGCTTGAAACCTAATAAAGATCATCCAGGATCCTAACCGTGGTGTTCTGAAGTACGGACGGCTGAAATCCACGAGCAGCGCCGGGATAGTATTCCCGACAGTGATTTACACTGTACCTACAGTCCTTTGAGCTATCAGCGGTTCCCGAAAAACGGGAACTAAGAGCGGTCCCCGCTACATTGGGTCCACAGAGCCGTATCTACGAGCGGTCTCCGCTACAGTGAGTATACATTCACTTAAAAGGAAAGCTTAACATATTCTTGAAGCATTTCAATGAGATTGGTCCATTCAGATTTATTTCACTGGATTATCTAGAACCCCGACAGCCAACCCTCTTCCGCTCAAACTTGCTGCCAGTTAACATGCCTTCTTCCCAAAACCCCTCCACAAGCTGTAGAACTGTGAACCAGCTAGGTTGGCAAAAGGCCTTCGGGTTTGTAAACAGCATGGTTCTTGTGGGAACGGAACACACCGTTGTAAGACGATCTGCAGATGGGGTAGAGACTGTCAGATGATTCTTCCAGCTGCCCCCGTCAGACTATCTGACGGTCTGGAAACCTGACGTATGAAGCATTAGACTGAAGCTCTTCCTGCATGGGGACTCGACACGGACTGACAAGAGCAAGCTCGTTTTGCTCAGAGCAACTCACCATGATAACTCCGGTTAATTCCAAAGACGCAAAAAAATTCAAGTTTTCTAAAAGGCTGATACAGGCCCTTGTGACCTCACAGAAAGCTTTAAAAGACTGGTTTACACTAGCAGGGATACCCTTGAACCAGTCTCATGCTATTCCTTGGTTACTGCATTTTATATGTTCAGCAGGTACATGGTTTACCTGAAGAGCTCATTTCTCTGCTCTCTATTTCCTTTCAGTAGTTATTTCAAATATTATATGTGCCTCATGTTTTGTTGCATTTCGCCTGTCTTCACATGCACACGTGGTCATATGTCCAGCCTTTCTCGTGTACTGTCTTGTGATTTATACAAACACAAGTCCATGTACACAGACCTACTTCTCTGTATAGCACACTGGAGACCCCAAGAATGATTTTCCCATGCCACTGTACACCTCTACGTGGATGGGCCGGTCTGAATATTTATTTATCCTTTTTTTAGTCGTCTTCTCATCCTGTCCGGAATGAACCTCAGCCCCGTGCCCCATATGACCAGAGACCGATAGGTACCAGGACCCCTGCAGGGTTGTTGTATTAAATAACCAGTTAAAAGGTGTACAGACACAAGCCAACGTCATTTATATTGCATGCATAAGTTCATTATCAAAAGTTTTGCTGCACACGAATATGCATTTTGCATACAGAGATTTGCTCAGTGTTCATACTGGTAACAAACATTACTGCATACAGTATATCTTTTATTATACCCTAGCCAGCAGGGGTGGAATTTGAACTCCCAAGCTCTCCGACATCAAAATTTGTTTAATATTAGACGAATTACGTCACTATGCAAAAAAAAAAAAAAAGACAACTTGCTCAATTTTCCACATCACCACACAAGTGGAAACCGCAACTCTTTCAGTTCACATTATGATGTATTGGCCAAGCTTTGTTTGTTTCCTTCACTTTATAATTCACCACATCAGCATGTTCAACGTGCAGCCATAATGTTTTTATCTCCACCAACACCCACCAAGCATCATGTCTTGTTAAATCCCTATACTGAGCATCGACTAGACTGTAATGACATATAAAATGACAGGCGAACACACGATCCATGGGTGTTTTAACACCTCAGACGACCCATCCAGTTAAGGCACCATATTATATAAGGCTCTAACCCTGGGCCCTGGCCCTGCGTCCCACCATCAAAGCCCCAGTCTGCTCTCGCCGTTCATCTTTGTTTGCACCAAAGGATCCCCGATGCCACAGCCCTCCAGGGAGCCATCAGTACCGAATGACCCCCGCCCCATCTGTGGAGGCCACGACGATAAAGAGAGTCGAGGGGGTCGATGCAGGGCACGTTAATGGGCACGGGAGGCTGGCACGTACGCCCACCCGATCGAAAAATGCGGGTGTGTCTGACAATGTAGCCTTACAACGTGACAATGTAACAACGTCGCCTTATAACGTAACAATGTAGCGTTACAACGTAACAACGTCGCCTTACAACGTGACAACGTAACAACGTCGCCTTATAACGTAACAATGTAGCGTTACAACGTAACAACGTCGCCTTACAACGTGACAACGTAACA
>JAACJT020000001.1:27154189-27167211 GCA_009936485.2 Gymnarchus niloticus | reverse complement strand
GGATCTGTGCGGGAGCTGTACTATAGCTCTACTGGATCTGTGCGGGAGCTGTACTATAGCTCTACCGGATCTGTGCGGGAGCTCTACTACATCTCTATTGGAGAGCTGTGCCGGATCTGTGCGGGAGCTGTACTATAGCTCTACCGGATCTGTGCTGGAGCTCTACTACATCTCTGTTGGAGAGCTGTGCCGGATCTGTGCGGGAGCTGTACTATAGCTCTACCGGATCTGTGCGGGAGCTGTACTATAGCTCTACCGGATCTGTGCTGGAGCTCCACTACATCTCTATCGGAGAGCTGTGCCGGATCTGTGCTGGAGCTCTACTATAGCTTTATCGGAGAGCTCTGCCGGATCTGTGCTGGAGCTCTGCTACAGCTCTGCCGGATCTGTGCTGGAGCTCTGCTACAGCTCTGCCGGATCTGTGCTGGAGCTCTACCTGGCTGTATGACCACACATTTTTCCTCTCTTTCCTTTTTCAGTCACTTAAATTGTGCATGAGCTCTGGGATTTCTACTTCTCCACCTGGAGCCAGCATTCTGGATTTCCTCTTGTTCTGCTGAGACGTGTGTCAGGATGCACTAATATAGTTTAAGATCCACAGCCACATTGTCAGGAGGTGTCTGCTTAAAAATGAGGATATTGTGCTTTGCACCACGCCGCATGTTTATGTGCAGCATTGACAAGCAGCTGGAGCCGTGGGTGTCCAGGATTGTGATGTGGCCATGTGGCAGTTTAGCTTCACTGTATGCTGTCACTTCAGAGCGATTCAGATCTGTGTTTTCATTACATATGGTATGTAAACGTCAGATCTTCAGTTAAGAGCTGGGTCAGCATTCTGGAAGGTGTGCAGGAACCGTAACGTTGCTCAGATTCAGATGAATGTTTAGCTTAAGTCGTGGAAAAAGATGCATTTTGCTGTAGTATTTGTAGATTGCAGTGCTTTTTTTTTTTAGTTTATGCAGGTTGAATTGCTAATGAGTGAAACTGGATGCTTGGCCGATCGTATCAGCCACATCAATCTCATTTAGGTGTTTTCAGGTAGTTTAGACAATTGCAAATGTGCCATTTTGTAATTGGCATCCTTAGAGCATGGGACGGTTTGAGATACAGACATTCTCACCGTGGAACTTGAGAAGGTGTCAGTCTGTTGGTTAATCGTCTGTGTGGCATTTCATTTGCGTTGGTTTGCTGCTGAGTGTCTGTGGTTTATACTTGCATCACTGCATAACGGTGGAATCTGCCTTTGTGTGGTTAATCCACTCATACGAGACGATTTTCCTTTCCCTTTTAGATGTGATGCAGATCCTTCAGCTCTCGCTAAATACGTCGTTGCCTTGGTGAAGAAAGATAAGTCCGAGAAAGACCTGAAAGCACTATGCATTGACCAGTTGGATGTATTCCTCCAGAAAGGTATGGAGCTTCATGCACATACAGCCCACTGGCACATTTTGCTCTTGCTCCTTGCCAAAGATCTCTAAAGTAATGCCTAAAATGTAGTTTGGATGTAGAGAACAGTTCTCTCAAGTGCTGGGTGAGTCACCTGCAAATGCAGTCATTTTTGCAAAGCGCTGATTTTAAGTGAGCTAGCCAGTTGTGTGATAGTTTTATTTGGTGAAACCAACTGAGTCTTCACTGATGCCTAAATATGACGTCTGCATTGTCACAGTAATTGAAGCTTTCGATTCGTGTGTCTGCCAGGAAAGGCTTTACTGCATCTGCAATCACAGCTTTTGTTAGAGCGGTCTAACTGCATCGTCAACTGTATTGTAGAGAGTTGTTGATCGGTTTTATCTGGATTATTCACTTTTTGTACATTTTAAACAGATTCCAGTACCTCTGTTCTGGCATTTAGAGTGAGTTGTGCAATATTCCGTTCAATGTAAAGATCCCGGATCCCCCATCGGGGAGTTTGACGCAAACTCATGTTGTTCCCACAGAAACGCAGATCTTTGTAGATAAACTTTTTGAAGCTGTGAACACAAAGAGTTATCTACCTCAGTTTGAGCAGACATCCACAGTCATCAAAACAGAAGCTTACCAGCGGCAAGAGAAAGATGAGCAGAAGAAAGAAGATCTGACGGTAATGTGACCATGGGGTACTCGTCCACCGGAATTCTTTGGCATAGGGCTGTAAAATCGGGCCATCAGTTATTGTGCGAAGCAAATCTGGCTGTTTTGGAAAGTGTAACTTGAAAGGTTATCACTTTTGAACGATCTGGTGTATTTAACTTGTATTGCAAGTAGCTGGGAAATGCTGAACGATGACGAGGCCCCCCCAAATCGGCCAGCCGGCTTACTGTGCCGTGTCCGTTTGTGTCTTTTCACAATGAGTATCTCCCGGACTTGTTTTTTAGCCCAGCAAAGAGGAAGACAGAGAGAAGAAGTTCTCGCGGAGGGTGACCCACAGTCCTCCCCAGTCCAGCTCGCGGTACAGAGACAGCAGGTGAGAAGGCTGTTGGCGGATCTCACTCTCTGACTGTGCTGGGCACTCGTGGCCGTGAAGCTGTTTGTGTCGATTAGAGCCACTTTAAACTTGCATGCACTTTTTTTTAGGATTTGTTTTCCCTTTGTTGTGTGACATACTCACTCAGTAATGAATTGTTTTGTACCGAGTGGTCTGTCTGCATTAGTCGTGAGACTTTTTTTTTCCTGAACAAATGTTTGGTTGTGTAATATGTGAGTCTGTCTGACATAAGTTTAATTTAAAGGAACGCCCGCGTGATGTTTATAGTATTTCTGTTATTCCCTCTCGTAACATGTCCTCACTACGTCAAAGGAGGCTAATCACGGTTCTGCTTCAAAATAGCTACCGACTAGGTTTCTTGCAGAACTTTCGCCCCAGCTGTCGGCTTTGAATTGCTGTTTGTAAAACTTTCTTTGCCATTGTTCGGATCCCATCGCTGTAGGATCTTCCTCTGTTTCTTTTCAGTGGAATAGGTGAGCCTTTACGCTGTACATCTGTGTTGCTGAAAGCAGAGCTTAGCTTTGTACGTCTCCTTTTATAAATGGAATTATGAAGCGTTTTGTTTTCATCGCTATTCCATCTGTCGTGCTCAGAAGGAGTGATGACCGCAAAAAAGATGACCGCTCCCGGAAGAGAGACTACGACCGTGTGCCCCCCAGGCGTGACTCCTACAGGGACCGCTACAACCGGAGACGGGGCCGCAGTCGCAGTTACAGCCGCAGCAGAAGCAAGGACCGCCCTCGCGAGCGGGACCGTGACCGTGACCGGGAGAGAGATCGAGACAGGGACCGCGACCGCGATCGGGACAGGAGCAGGAGCCGGTCAAGGAGCAGAAGTCGGTCCAGAAGCCAAAGCAGGACTAGGAGTCGAGGTTCTTCCCACACTCCCCACTAAATTGCTGCTCTGCTTTATGAAATCTGACTTGGCTTTAACCAATGGTCTCTGCCCTTTAACCACAGAGAGAGATGCGGTCAAATCCAAGTACGACCATGAGCGGGTGGAGAGGTTGGAGCCCCCGGAGAGCTACACGCCCGCCCCTCTGGTCCCTGGTGTCTCTTCCGGACACTTCCCGGTGCCGACCCTCAGCAGCACCATCACCGTAATCGCCCCCACTCACCATGGCAACAGCACCACAGAAAGCTGGTCGGAGTTCCATGAGGAACATGCTCTGGATCATGGCTCCTTCGGTCCGGGGGCCCCACCGAGGAAACGCTGCAGGGACTACGATGGTAACGTGTATCCGCCAGGGATCGGAGACCTGCTTTGTGTGTCTCCATGTGTGATTTGTTTTCAGTGCAAGGCCACGTATGTACTTTTAGTGATGAACTTTTTGAATCTCCCAGAATACTGGCATTTTTGTAAATCACACAGGTTTTGGACTAAGAATCTAGCTAAGGTTCCTAGCAGGTATAAGCTAATCGTTGTTCATAAACGCCTTTCTCGCCCTCCCCGTCTTCCTATCACGTTGCCCGTTTGCTCGGTGCCCTTCTGCCCCTGTGTTGACGGGCATCTCCTCCCTTCCAGAGAAGGGTTTCTGCATGCGGGGCGACATGTGTCCCTTCGACCATGGTAGCGACCCGGTCGTGGTGGAGGACGTGAACCTGCCCAGCATTCTGCCGTTCCAAGCGCAGCCCCTCCCCGTGGTAGAGGCCCAGCCCCCTCCCGGCCTCCCACCGCCCCCGCCTCTGATGACACCCCCGCCCGTCAACCTGCGGCCGCAGGTTCCACCTCCCGGGACCCTCCCGCCCAGCCTCCCTCCGATCGCAGGTACGGCTAGCGATACGCAGCGCGACCGTCTGACCCGAATGGGAGAACCGATGACCGCTGTCACAGGGCCTTCTCTGTCTGACTTCTGCCTGCAGGTCCTCCTCCTCCCCTCCCCCCTCTGCAGCCCTCGGGAATGGACGCCCCCCCAAACTCCATCACCAGCTCCGTCCCCACTATTGTCACTTCGGGGATCCGCCTCCCACCCCCACAGCCCCAGACGCCTCTTTTCACGTCCGGTACGAGCCAGTCCTCAGAGGCACTCTCCCGCTTCGCTCTCTGCTGGTTTTCTCGTAATTGGCCTTGATTGAGCTCCGGAATTAATTGTGTGAATTTCTGATTTAAGATTAATGGAATTCAACGAAAGTAATTATCTTAGTGTGTGCTCTGATTTTCTGGTAAACCAAGAATTCACAAATGACTTAAGAAATGGAGGAAAACAAATTCTGCTACTGAAGGTTTTACATTTTAAATTTTGTGCCTTTAATTGAAAATGGAACATTTAATCAGCATCTTCATGTTTTGTTGCCCGTGAATAACTTTTAATCAGTTCTTTTAAACTAGTGACACACGTGTAATCTTTGACTGAGTTTAGGAAACGTGTGTGTAATTATCCACAGATCCCTGCAGTGCATTCAGCTGATATCTCAGTCGAACCTCATTATGATGTCAGATGGCCTAAACCTGACACAGGTGGGTCGCTAGGACCCAGTTCGGGGGAAGCACTGCTTTGTGTTGCGTGGAAAATGACTGCAGTCATATGCTATTAAGGCCCCATTTCATGGCTGACTCTTCTGATTGCGAAGCGTTTGAGTATTAATGTATGACTTGTGGCTTCTTGCGTGCTGGGTAGCTGTCACAGCAGGCTAGCTCTCCTGCGTTGGGCGGCCGCCTCTTCAGGCCAGTTCTGACGTGACTCGACTTTCTTTCCCACGCTCCCCTGGGCCTGCAGATGCCTTCGAGGCAGACGTGTACAACCCGGAAGCTCCCAGCATCACCAGCTCCTCCAGACCAGTCTACCGCCACAGAGTGCACGCGCAGAGACCAAACCTCATCGGTCTGACGATGGGCGAGGTGGACCTGCCGCCACGGGGTACGCTCCTTTCCGTCCCTTCCTGGCTTCCCGTGTACGTCGGTGAATCTCTAAGTTAGGCTTGAATGATGATGCCGCCATCCTTCCGTCCCTGCAGAGAAACTTTCCAACAGCAACAGCGTGAGGATCGTTGTCGAGTCGGACTCCAGGAAACGATCGGGGGGTCCCAACGACGGAGGAATGTCTGCCAAGAAACCCTGGTTTGAGAGGTAAGCACCCTTAGCTACTCGTGTGTGTGTGTGTGTGTGTGTGTGTGTGTGTGTGTGTGTGTTCCACTACTTGTCTTTGTGATTTGAATCTTGTTTCTGTTACCGATGTCATTCGTTTGTTGCCAGCCACACACACTGAACATATTGCTTATGGGTGTCAGAGATGTGCATAGAGTAACAGATCTCTGTCTAAGCACTTATGCCGTGTTGGTGGAAACAAACAAAAAAAGTACCAGAACACTGTGAATATTTGACATGCTGTATTGTAAATAAGTTGCAAAATTGTAATTTCTCCCAAGCCCTCAAGGTGGCAGCGATGTACAGGCAGAGAGTTTCTTTGTGAGATCTAGGTTTTATAAGTGATTGGGTTACTGTAGTTAAACTGTGTGTACTTTCATCTTTTTCAGTAGGCACAGTTTTAACAAGCCCAATCAAGGCTTTCACAAGATGGCATTCAGTTCGGCGAATGCAAAGCTGGACGTCAGGCAGATTCCCAAAGAGCTTAACAACATCAGTA
This sequence comes from Gymnarchus niloticus, assembly GCA_009936485.2. NCBI lineage: Eukaryota > Metazoa > Chordata > Actinopteri > Osteoglossiformes > Gymnarchidae > Gymnarchus > Gymnarchus niloticus. The sequence continues at coordinate 27,161,164 of JAACJT020000001.1, read as the reverse complement.
AACTCAATGAACACTTCAGTAAGTTTGGAACCATTGTTAACCTGCAGGTAAGGCTACACTCTTCCAGTTTTTGTACACAGCTCCTTATTTTAAACGTCAGTATCTAAGACACGGCATGTCTATAAAGTCGCCTATGCTAAAGTACAGAACGAGACCCTATGGATATGAACGTCATAGATTTTGCGACGGGAAGTTGGCATGTTTTACGCTGTCTTCTATGTCCTGCCGCACGCGTGTCTTGAAACGCGGTTCACTGCCATTCACGCTGCCCTTTATAGGTTGCCTATCAGAATGACCCAGAGGGGGCGCTCATCCAGTTCGCGACGCATGAAGAGGCCAAACGAGCTATTCTCAGTACAGAGGCCGTTCTGAACAACCGCTTTATCAAGGTGTACTGGCACCGGGAAGATGGCGCCCCCCCGCTGCAGACTCACATGGTGAGTGGTCACTTCTCAGGCACTGTGGTCGGAGTCTGGGCGACCGGCCCCTAACTGTACGGTTTTGTCTTTGAACCAGACTGCACAGTCCATCCAGCAGCCCCCCGCGATGGCCCTCAAGCAGTCTGTCAAAGATCGCCTGGGCCCCCTTCCGACAGGCAACTCGGAGGCCCCCCAGGAGTCAGGAGTGGCCCCTCAGGTGGGCTTCAGCCTGGCACGCTGCTTCCATATCCTGTCCCATGTCTGTTTTTCAGTCGCCTCGTTTTCCTCCCTAAATGCCGTGTTTCACAGCATGCATTGACTGTTGGGGTCTGTCTGTGCAGAACGCAGCCAAAGTACCGGTGAAGGATCGGCTGGGCTTTTCTCCAAAGCCAGCTGTCGCTGTAGGAAAGGTGGGTCCCATCTGCCGGACCGTGTGAAAATGAAGTGATCCGGGTTGTTTTCGGTGACCTGGTGAGCTCCTCGCTGGCTATTTACCAACAACCTCTTTTACAGGTCCTCTCGACGTCCACAGGACTGACCAAAACCGTCTATAATCCGGCAGCGTTAAAAGCTTCCCAGAAGGCCTTGCCATTCCTGAGCCCGGGCGCTGCCTCAGAGGCTCTCAAGAAGAAACAGGTAGCGGAATGTCCGAGGAACAGCCTTGTAACACTCACTCGGAGTTGTGACCGCGCAAGGGTTTGACGGGGCGGTGTCTGGTCATTACAGGAAGCCCTGAAGCTTCAGCAAGATGTACGGAAGAAGAAGCAGGAGATCTTGGAGAAGCATATCGAAACACAGAAAGTAAATCTCGTCTAGCCTTTGGTTTGTTCGCGTGTATGAACGCCCTGGGCAGTACTGAGAGTGCTGGATTTCCGGGTGACGTGTGTGTTAATCGTGTAGATTTCCTTATTCTTCGCTTAGCTAAGTTGTGACGTCTTAATTTTGTTAAGCTGTTGATCTCCAAATTGGAGAAGAATAAATCTATCAAAGCCGAGGACAAAGCCCAGATCATGGAGACCTTGACCACACTGACTAAGAATATAACCAAGCTTCAAGCTGAGATCAAAGCCATTTCCAGCGGGACTCCTCTGAAGAGCACTAAAAGCAAAGCTCAGGTGGGCCTAGGAACGTTCTGCCTTTTCGGGATGTGATTATACCGGACCACCAGGTGGTCCCGTGAAGTGAGACCTGTTTGATTCGCCGAACGCGTTTTTAACGACCTCGTTTTTAACTGGATCGCAGGCACAGAAGGAGCTGTTGGATACTGAACTGGATCTGTACAAAAAGACGCAAGCTGGGGAGGACACTGCGCAGCTGAGGAAGAAGTACACACAGCTGCAACTAGAGGTACGTCACTACCCTGCAAGCTTTGAACAGAATGCCTCTCTGGAATGAGCAGTAAATCTGCAGTTTGTATCTTCTGCCACTAGGTGGCTCTCTGGACCCGTCATTGCACGACCATGGAAAAATGATGTTAAGCATTTGAAGTGTACGACGTGCCTCGAGTACATCCTTAGTGTAGTGAAGTGGAAGCCCACAACTGCGTTTGCTGATAATATTAAGTCACTCTTCCAAGGAGGGAATTAAATAGCATTTTACTGCTGGTGACTGACGCAGGGACCACGTCCCGGGCCTTATTTTCAGGCTGCCAAAAGAGGTATCCTGAGTTCATGTCGAGGCCGGGGCAACCACGTGCGGGGTCGTGGGGCCCTGCGCAGCAGGGGACGTGCGGTTAGGGGCCGGGGCAGGGGGGCCCTCATCCATGCGGTGGTGGACCACCGTCCACGAGCCCTGGAGATTTCGGGCTTTTCAGAACAGGACCGCGTGGACCTCCTCCCCCATTTTGCAGTAAGTCTAATGCTCACTTTGTTTAGGTGGTGCTGTTTACCTGACGACGCTCAGCTGTCTGTTTTACTGGAGCAATTCTTAAGAGACTTTCTGGAGGGTCCCTCCTTGCATCCACACTGTTCATGCTGCAGACTAAACTAAAAGCTAGTTTGTTGTTTCTGGTTGTCGATCTGTGTTTTATTAATGACTGTGTGTGTGTACGCTGTTTTGCACAGCAATTTGGTGAAATTGAAGACTGCCAGATCAACGACTCTGCTCAGAATGCTGTGATCACTTACAAGACAAGAGCGGAGGCTGAGATGGTAAGCAGCGTGTGTAAACTTGTGTGTACGTATACATACTGTGCCTGTTACCGACGCACTGGTCACGTTACGTCGACCTGCCATGAACTGAGGTCAGTCGTGAGTCTCCTCTGGCCCCCTCATTCATCGACTTTGATTCTAGGCTGCTGTCCACGGGGTGAAGTTCAACAACCAGGACCTGAAGCTGTCCTGGTACAAGCCGGCTGCTTCCCTGAGTGCCACCGACGCTGACGATGCAGAGCCGGAGGACGACGAGGTCGGTGGCGTTAAGTCACGGTCACCGAGATCCTGTTTGTGCTCATTAGGCATTCAGATGCGTGGAAATGCAGTGACCGTAAAGGGCATATAAACGCATGATTGGCGTGAGTTTGAAGGGAAATGGCAGTGAGACTGAATACCTTATGGAATCTGCAGGAGGCTTCGTTCTGTTTTGAAGCTGCTTGTGGGAAACGTGAATAGAGAGGTGTTGACCTTCGTGGTTTAAAAAGGGTCAGTTTTTGTGATGAACTGTTAGCTCTGGAGCAGATCCGCCTGGCCCGAGGATCAAGGGGAGCTGCGGCGTTGCTAACGGCCTCTAGTAGCGTGAGGAAACTCAGTGTGCATCTAAATTCTTCACTCATAGTTTTCCATTGCAGAATGTCCGATGGCCCTGATCCAGTAATAGGTGTAAGTCGTTTGTCTGCGATCAGCAGAAGAGGATGAGTGAAAATGCCACTTAAGAGCATCTGTCTCTGCAGTTTCAGGATACGCCACTGGCGGACAACGCTTTGCTGCAGGACGACGACGAAGAGGATGACGACAACGAGCCTCGATCCTGGAGAAGATGAAGATGTTTTGGGATCGTCTGCAAGTGGCCATCAGGAGGCTTAAAGAACTGTTTTCACTCAAAATGGTTGTTTTTAACAGCTAGTTACTTATTAGGACTTAACATTTAATACAAATCTGCTTGGAAAATATTTCCAAAAGTACAATGTGATGTTAATTCACTATATTGTAGTAACACGAAGTACAGCTTTTTATGTAATGTGAAACAGTTAAAGAAAATAACTGGTACCTTTTTTTTTTCTCCATTTTTAATTTGGTCTAAAACAAATGACCAGATTTGTTTTGAGTCATGGTTCCATATTATGGAATAGATATGTTGAATTCCTTAATGATTATGGGAAGTTGGCAGACAACCTTAAGACTTGTCTTGAAGTTACTAGAGCTTCAGCGGTAGGCTTTATTGTGTACTTAGCCTTTGGTAGTTGCTTTCGTGTACATATTTTATGTATGAATTTTAATGATTTGTATGATGGCATTGATTTAGTCACTTGGCTTTACTTTGAAATGTGAAAATAAAGCATTGAAATGGTCTAACATAACTGCTTAAAAAAATTAAAAAAAAAAAAAAGCATTGGAAATGACAAAAGAGCAAATGATTAAAAAAAAAAAAAAAGCAGCCAAAAAAATAAAGACCATTTCAAAACCCCCCCCCCCATCCCCCCCATTCTCAAAGAAAGAGCAAAAATCCATTGAAGTTCTCTGTGTGGTCTCTGTGTGGTCTCTTCACGGTAAGAAAGGTGATTTTGCTGAAGGTAAGTACATCCAGCCTGATGTGATCTCTGTTAGGTGGAAGTCTAATCGGTTCTGCTGATTGCAGCTGTCTTATACAGCACCTTTACCAAGAGCGTTGGCGACCTGGCCGTAGTGCAGACAGGCAGGGTACCGTTTGTTAGGTTGCGATTCATTGGTAACGGTCATGTTTTAAGTTACTGATTTCTAGTTTGACATAGTTGACAGTTTCAGAACACTACAGGGTTGTTTAATCTTTTTGGCAGCATAAAAGCTGAGATTTAACACCTTGTGTCTTGTAGGCTGTCAAGCAAATGCACGCTTTTTGGCATGGAAGCAAATGTCTTTTTGTCACGACATTAACATGTTTCCTCCTTCCCTTTTCTAGATTTCTTGCCCAGTGACCTCCGGGACTACTGCTCCCCGCTGTTCACACACTTGTTGATGGTGTGTGGTGTCATTGTCAAGTGGTATTTTAATGACCTGCCAGTGTTGGAATTGTTAAAATTGTCTATTCGTTTGGACAATCTAGTTGATTTGTGTTACATCTAATTGTATTTTTACACCCATCTTTTGAATTACTTAAGATTTTTTATTTATTTATTTTTTTTAAACTTTCTGCAATGCTGCTGGAGAGCCTAGAATTTATAACAGAAATTGTAACTTGCTTGGTGCAGCACCCAGTAGTTCTGCCATCTCCTTACTCGGTGTCTCTGTCATCGGCATGCTTCTGGCCAGGGCTTAGAATCTCTGGGTGTGCCTCATCTGCATAAAAGCAGTATAAGCCAATCAGTGAACAGTGTGCCATGCATCCTGTGCCCTGAGTTGTAACTGTCACCCAGGTAATTGTGGAAAGGTTAGATTTGCTCACTTTGTACTGTTCGGTAATAAAATTCTCTCCTCTAAACGTGTCTCTCTCTGCCTGTTCTCTCTCCAAGCCCTCTGCTAGAGTAGCTGACCTCAGACTGGCTTATCTTCAGAAGTGAAATCATTGTGCGCAAAAACGTCAAGAAAGTGAAAGGTAGCACTTCAGAAAGGTGGACGTTAACACTGATGAGGAATAAATCTGTTCAACAAATGCTGGTTTCTGACAAAATTATGTAATGATCAATGAGGAGCCCTCTGACCAGCCCTGTTTATATTACTGATTTGTTAAGGGAATTAAAGATTTTCCAGTGTTTCGATGTACTTCTGCTTGACTAGGAGGGAAAAGAGTTGGTTGTTAATTGTAATTACTGACTTACAGTATATTCGTGTTCCCTTTTAGGAATGCTCATTTTTTGGAGCATCTAATACATCTCGAGAAACCCAAATATTACCCATTTCCCAATCGCTTATCGAGCAGAGGGTTAAGTCCCATCATCAAAGGAGGCAAATAGGATTGCCACTTCCAAAAAGCTCAGGGTCTTCGACATAACTAGCTTTGATGTGCTAATTTTAAATGCATGCGCAGGCCCCTTGCAAAGATACCAAAGAGATTCGTCAACTTTCATGAGTCCCTCTGAAGCAAATCTCATGTCCCAACACAGCATGGAGTTAAACTACACAGTCTAACATGTTTATACCCCAAACACCATTTGTTAAAGCTCCAGACTCTTTCATTTGTGTCAGCAAGATGAATTGACTCTCGAAGCTGAATGTAAACGTGATGGATGGGCCTTTTTCAGCTAATGTTAATGTGTAGCAGTTTCCATACTTTGTATAATCTCTGATTTATTGGTGTTCAGTGTCAGAACATTATTAACTCTTTGCCTAATGTGATTTTACACGTTTTGATTATGTAAAAAGGTGGTTAATGTGAGGAAAATAAACAGTAATTCGTATTAATGGAAAAAAAAAAGTGCAAGCGTTTGTCTCGTACGAGGTTTAGACTTCGGTTCTGAATGAGGCACCAGTTCAATACGGGTGGACATTATATTTGGATGTAACAGAAGGTGCATCACTATTAAATTAGCTTCATAGGTATTGAATTTTGTGTTATGCTGAAATGACTTGGCTAACAGTCATGACAGTAAAAATATCTGCTCAAGTTAATGCCATTTGAACCATTTTATACATAAAAGCTGTGCGAATTTACAAAAATATAAAACTCTTCTGCATGCGTATGGGGCATTTTATTGCGGAGCATTGCATGAGAAATGCAAGCTCTGGTTTTAAACTCCTCCCGAGGAATGCTGTTAATATTTTATGTGATCATCAGCCTTTATAAGCAAATTTATAAGTCTCAAGCAAGTTAAACAAAAGCATGATTAATATAGTTTTACACTGGCATTTTCAAAACAAAACCAACTGTGTCTAAATAATGCTTAATTTTACACAGAAAGATCATTCAAAATGAAATTTTTGCTTAACCCAATTCTGACAGTACCTTAATTAATAATATTAAATACCTATGAAAATGGACTTAGCTGACATGGAACGACTTTGAGGAGATCAAATGATTCCAAATCTGATGCGATACATTTTCGTACAAAGATTCCTGATGTGGTATTACATTATCACGCAATGTAATCCTTCATCATTTCCCTTCATTGTTGGAGAATACGGTCGTCTGCGTTTTACAAGGTCCTGCAATGTTCAGTGGTCTCCACTGTGCTACGAATCTAAGGCAGCTGTGGCACCAAACAAAATTACCTCGATAGATCAGAGGTGGGGGCTGTTCTCGTTCCAGCCATGCCATTTGTCTCCATAACTTACCTTAGCTGCAGTCTTACTGTTGAGGCTCAGCAGCAAAGTTGAAGTTTCCCTCAAACTTTTATTCCAGTATAGTTGAAACCATCCATCCATCCATCCATCCATCCATTAACAACTTGTCTTGGTTAGAGATGCACGGTCCCGTTTCATCGCAAAAT
>JAACJT020000001.1:27143598-27154089 GCA_009936485.2 Gymnarchus niloticus | reverse complement strand
CCATCCATCCATCCATCCATCCATCCATTAACAACTTGTCTTGGTTAGAGATGCACGGTCCCGTTTCATCGCAAAATTGTATTCACTTTAGGTGGCCTGATTATATCAAGGCCGTAGATTAACCAGGTGCGCAGGGAGTAATAAACTATATAAATAGTATGAAACACCTGGGGGGGGTTTCATTCAGTCTAATTGATAAAGTCCATATGTAGGAGTTATGTGCTTTACAGCATCGCTCCGTTTATCTCGTCAAAACGTTTTTGTCATATTCTTGTGAAATCTTCAGTACGTTCCAAAGTTATATTCCTCCAGTTAATTAAACTATATTTGATTGTCATGTTCGACTTTTGTTTCTTTCAAGAAGCAGACAGCACCATCTTGATCTGCAATATGGTGTTGTAACGTGATAATTCAGGCATGTCCTTTTGTTTGACACGTCAAAAAGTTCATTTCAGGCATATTTACCAAATGAGATGTCCGTAGTGTGAATAAAGTGACCCCTAGATTTTTTGCATAGCGTCATTAATGCACTGAAATGAATTTGCGTTATTTGTATGTGAATGACTCGGCAATTAAATGTGCTCTGACTTCCTGTGAAAGGTTGCAGAGGTCTTTCAAACCATTCTTGGAGTTGAGAAAATGGACTGAACCCATTGGAGAGACATCCATAGATAAATGAAGCGAAAGTGTGTAGGGTTACAGATTATCTGGCGTTTTTGTGGGTTCAGCTGAAATGAAGGCTGAGTTTCTCGTTGTTTATCTGCATGGGACACGGTGAATTTGACTCCGCTATCGGTTGTTAAAGATTCATGTGCGAATGTATCTTTGCATTCACGGTTGAGGTACTGTAGCATTTCTGATTCCGATGAAAAATCGCTCCCCAAAATGGACTATTAAAGACTTTGCGAATCACAATATACTTCACTCTTATTTAGCGCAATACTCAAGATTACACACAGTGCAGAAATACGCACCTACATACTCCCTTTCATAAATCACAACCCACAATTCAAGTACGACACCCAGATTGTTGGCTCAGGAAGTTATCAAATCGTTATTGGATTAAGGTGGTCATGCCAGCGGTTTATTTCCAAAAGCAGCACCGCATTCAGGCAAGGGTGTATATTTTATCCATTACTGCCGGCACGACACGGCCCCTTAGGGTCCACACCATCCTGTGGCTTCCGCCGGCTTGCAGACCCGCATTTTCCGGTGCTTGCTAAGCATTTTCGTCCAAATGGAGAGACCTGCGCAACGGGTCAAAAGATCAGTCCTAATGTGCAATTCTTCTCTGACCTGGCTGCTTTAATAAAGATAGCAAGGCCCCCCTTGGGGTGTCACTCCAGAGCCCCACGTTGATATCTGTAAATTAGCTGACTCTGTGACCCCCATCTGTAATTGCATTAGTTTATCAACGTACAGCGCACAATGAATTACCCTTCCGGACAGATGGGGCTTCTCCTTTCTGCCCACTGATGAAATTGCTAAATTGTGTTAGGGACAAATGCTAAAGACCAGTTGAGTCCATTTCATTAGTTTAATTATTTTATTCTGTAGAAACTGGGAAAAATCAAGTCAACATACCACATCTTTTATTAAAAATTAAGTTAAAGTATTTATTATGATTTACACATAATACAGAAAGCTTTGTCAATTTTGTTCTTTTAATGTCAAATTCACAAATTACTAGGTCTGAAATTTTCAGAAATACTTAAATACAGAAAAAAAAATTGTGTTACTCTTTGTATCCATTGAGGCATACTTGAAAATATTTTAGGGTACTTAAAAATTTATGAATCATTTTTTCATATTTTTTAGTCTCTACCCTGTCCTCTGAGGTGGGAACAATGCATTAGGCATTTAAAACCTACCCCTGGTGTTACATTTAAGTGCATATAATATGTGAAATTATGTAAGCAATTCAGATCGAGATATCCTGTACACAAAAGGTTGCTGTTGCAACGTTGTGCCGTATGGTGTCTCCCGAACTCTGGTGTCGTTGGCAAGCGCTTTAGACATAATCATCAAAAACAAATAACTCTGACAAATGAAGTGTTAGAACCATGGAAAGGGTGACCAACAGTGACAGGATGCTGCCCAGGACATTCCATTAAACCCTGAATCCTGTAGTTCATCTTAAATTTTTCCACAATGTGTAATTAAGCAAATGCCTGATGGTGAAGACTGACTTATGGAAGTTCTACAGACTGCCTCTTGATTATTTTTGTTTAATAATAGCAGCGCGGTCACTAGAAAATGACGAATGTTTGAGCTGATGACATACGGATAGTGAAAAATCTATTTGCGCACGAACAATAGAAGGCAATGCGAAAGCAGATTTAACTAGTTTGCGATAAAGGATAACTCTTCGGCATGCCTAACGAAACCTTCAAGTGATAAATCAAAAAAAAAAAAAAACGGGGGCATGGTAGATACTTTGCTCTGTGCTGTGTTTCCACCCCCCGAAGTCACAAAAATTCCTGTGTAGACTTGTCAATCATAAAGGATAGGCAAAATTTATTGAATTAATTTTAAATTAAGAATGGGTCTGAAATGTTCTGATTTCCTTGCAGGCCCGGCTATTAAAACGGCACATAGTGGATACTTTCTGTATTTAATACATCAGTACGGGGCATGTTAACTTTTAATGGTGGCGTGAACTATAGAAAAAATTAAAGCTTTGTTTATCCACAAGGAAAATAATGTTTGGATTTATATTTATCTAGTGACAGCCGACATCAACACGATATTCCACGCTGGACTGAACGGAGTGAGTGCCCAGGGCACAAGATGTACAGGGGGACATTTATATGAAAATAAACGAGCAAATGTGTACGTTTTTCCAATGGCTGTGGTCTTCATCAGCTTCTGCAGTGGGATCTTGCAAACAGTCGCTGCTGCCCTCATACCGTGTGGCTCCGGGGTCTCTGGCCAGCTCTTCCTCCCACACAGATAAAATTGAGACAGACAGACAGATGGACAGGCAGACAGACAGCCGCAGCACCCAAGACTGAAAAGTTCCACTTCGGCGGCGATTAAGGCAAAGTAAAAAAAAAAGTACCATAAAACCTACTGCCAAAAGTAAAACCCACTACCACTAACAAGAATTTTACACAAAAAATAAAAAGTAATAAATACAGCTTACAATGTACAACAAAATCTGGTAAGCATTTTATTGGTCTTGTGAATTTTCAACTTTCTTTTTAAGTTTAAAATCATGCATGAAAATGCATGTCAAAATTATATGCTTATGGCCAGATATTTATATATTTAATATTGTTTCGAAATGTCCAGCTGGTTAGTAAACGTTAAATACTAAGCCTTGATAGTGTGACTTACATAATCAGAATCTGAGCAGGACCTTTGCTGACCGTGAGCGGAAAACCTTCAGGTCATCCCAGGGTTTCTCACATCCTTCTCACCAGCCTGTCAGAGCCCATGAGTTGCTGGCTGCCAGCTAATGGTGGTCTGTGATTTGCAGATGACTAACAGGGGGTGGGGTGACAGAGCTGTGAACCAGAGAAGCATGAATCAGCTTTCATCTGCTTCCTGGAAGGCTGGGACTTCTAGTCTATGAGCTACTTTAAGCACTTACTGCAGCTAAGTGTTTCTATTTCATTTTCAGGATGCCTATTCTCAAAACACTAATGCAAAATGTGTGTCGACGTCACAGCGCTAACCTCATCCGCTTGCGAATCCCTGTCTGGGGACTTGGTTCCTGTTCTGTTCTGTTGACGCTACATCCTTGATCTAAAGCCAGGCCTCAATAGTCCTGCCATTCTTTTTTTATTAATATGGCTTCTCATCCTCGGTTCTTAGATGCATTATATGGCCCAGACAACAGTAGACACATTGTCGTTGTTCCCTACTAGCCTTATAGGCATTGAACTTTGCATATTTACTGCCCATGAATCAAGGCAGTGCAAGAGGACTGTTGGAGAATCCTTTCCACCAAATTCACCTCCAGCCGTTTAATTAAAACATGTATTATTAATACAACTATATTTAAGTCATTTTTTTTCCTCCGGTGGGGTGAATGGAACATTATGTGCAAATCGTCTCGTTGTAATTCCTCGCAATCAGCATTTCTGGAGAAAAGGAGCCCATCTTTCGCCGTTATGGTAATTTATTGTGTGTTCTGTTGATACATCTGAGCACGCCTTCATTAGCTCTGTTTTACAGGTCAAATTCACGACCGCTGCCATCTTCGAATTATGAGCTTAATAAAAAAAAAAAGTTGCCGGCATGGCCAAAAGAAATCTGGGGTTCATCTGTGTGCACAGCGCTGGCCGCAAGAGGAAATTTCGGGAATTTTAAAAATAATACATACATCTCTGTTATATTCCTTATACTATTTATACTATAATAAAGAATAGCTTAAACATTTACAACAGAGAAAGACTTAGAAAGGATTTAAGAGCAAATAAGATTGCAGTCCTCATATCGTTCAGCTAAAATAATGCACAACATTTTTCTTTCCTCATCTGTAGATTTTAAATTAATTCCTAAATTTGCCCAAATAGGGACACTGTATGGTTCCTAAAGTTGCAGGCATGGGACTATTTAGATGCCTGAATATATTCTGCCATACATAAGAATGCATATTTACATTGATTTTTAAAAGGGATGAGGTGGAAGCTCGTTGGGTAGCTCTGTAGTCTCAATTCTCCACCTCTTTATGTATGTGTGAAGTTTGCATGTCCTCCTACAGTCTGTCCAGGTCTCCTGGTGCATGTCGAAAAATCACATGGTTAGCAGAACTGATGCCTCCATTATTGGCCATAGTGACCTTTGATGAACTGACATCCCGGCCATGGGTCGCTCCCCGGCCCTGAGATTTCTGGGATACGCTGTAGGCTCACCATGACCCCACGGTGGAGTACTGCCTCGCAAGATGGATAGACGGATTTCACATGCATTTTAGGACATTCTACATTATACACACCTACATTATATACAATGATCTAAAATGGTGTTTAATTGCCCTTTGATCTTATTTCCTCCCATTCTAGTTATGCAGATGGTACAAGTCTGTCAGACTATCCATTCATCTACCTCATCCTCAGAAGTTGACCTCATTGATTTCACTTAAAATGTGAAATTTATTACAGAATTACTTCACTGTCAAATAAGTGTGAAATGTTATTAAGGACTTCAAGAAAGACTACCTATGTTTGTCGGAGAATGAAGAAAGTACTGGAGAGAAATTCTCACTGAAATACAATTGCTCTGCATGACAAAATATGAAATTTCGTATTTACACAAAGGTCTTTTTATATGAATCTTTGTTCAAGGGTCCATTCCCATTGACATTGAATTTGTTATAATTATGTCTGATTACATAGAATGCATAATTTCTGAGCATGGGAGTGCATTTATAGGGTCTCCTGGGAAGCTTGATGATCTACACGCAAAATTGTAAGACCTGTACGTTAAGTTTAACAAACATTCATCTACAGTCTTTAAGAATACTGACTGAGAAAGTGAATAATAATAATAATAATAATAATAATAACATGACAAGGTATTCATTGAGACATGGGATATTCATATATGTCATAAATGGTCCAAAACAAATAAATGCAAAGAACCTTGATCATTATTATTATTATTATTAGTAGTAGTAGTAGTAGTGTAACTGAGCAAACATACTGATTTAGTATAATCATACATGTAATGTAATATTAAAGATTGCACTCTGAGGTACACATTCAATGATGTGCACCTCATATGGAGTTGTTCAATCACAGTCATGTTCATCGTTGTTGACGTGATTTACGACTGCATTTATAGCATGTATTATTCAGATTTTTCTTTAAATTTGTAGTCGTGTTTGTTTTTTAATCTGAAATCTGACATACTGATCTCCAAAAGGTTAAACATGTAAGAACCCCCGTAACTGCTCTTGTCAGTGTTGAAGGTCTCGGCTTTGTGTCTGATGTCTTACCCACAGCTTTTGGTATCGCAGCGCACGTGTAATAAAAACCCGAACCCATCAAAAAGGCACTGAACTGTGGCTGGTCCAAACAGGAAAACCCGTTTCTTTTCTCACTGAGCCCTACAAGACATGACTTAATACAGTCCAGAAACAAAGGCTCAATCTCAGTTCCGATTGTCCAAATGACCACTTCGGAGATTTTTTGTCAACTTTTAGCTTATTTTTCTTAAAGCATCCAAAAAAACGGAAATGTGAACATAGTCACTCGGATTTGAATCTTGACCCATATTAAAGGCCACGTGTGTAAATTAAATATCTCGATGCCAAGCTTTTGTAGCATAATTAGGTATGTGAGTCCATTCCCATAAAAAAATCAGGAAAACTAATATTGGGTTACGTTGAGTACTCTGCTCCTTGACAAATCTACGGAAGAATTTCAGTGTTGTTTTAATTAAATGTTAAACAAGTTTTAAACTGAAATGATGAAGCACATTTTCTAAAATCGAAGGAGAACACGTTCCTTTTGTGACAATGAAGCATCAGTTAAGCTCACGATTTTGACATTCAGCTAAGTTAATCCCTACTTAAGCCGATACTTAGGAACAAAGGCTGCTGCAAAAGTGAAGGGAAGAACTTCACATGCAGCCGGGATCTCAGCTGCACACTACGGCTCCACAGCCACCGTGATAAATTTCAACGTTGACTAATTGGCATCAGATTAATCCACATTATTTCACACGTAGGAATCGTCCGGGTGATGGTGAGAATTCAGCAGCTCGGTGTAAGTACAGGAAATTATGAGTGTGCCAGTATCATAAAGAAGTGTTTAAATATTTTAATTTCATTCATCAGGGCGGCCTTAAGACTTCATTACAAAAATCGTTATATCTCATTAGCGGAATTATTGCATTATTCATTACTACTAATTATTTTCACATAATGGCTGCCCTGATATATTTAACCTCTATATTTAATCGTAGATAATGGCCTGGTAAAATTAAACTGTGAGAATACGGGAGTTCTTTGAAGAACATGAAAGAGGGGGGGGGGGTGAATGGGTGCCAAGTAATTCTGGATGATTGGCTCAGCTGGGACAGAACATTTGTTTATGTCTGATTTGCATAAGGAACTCAGCACACCACTGGCAGGAAAGTCCCCCTAGCGTCACAGTGACAGGTCGGCACAAACACACTTGAGAAGTTGTTCCCCATTTGTATTCTCTACGCAACGTGATAAGCCCTTCCATCATACTTTTGTTCCTGTGAAATATTAGTACAAGCCACAATGAAGTGCATTTGAGGGGAATGTGTGTCCCAGGCTGGGGACAAAGTCAGGTGACAAACACATTCATTCGCATCACAGGCCTATATGACCAAATTCCGCGTCTTTCCATCGCTTCCTCCCATATCCCCATGTCACATGACTTCGGACTCCGTCACACCCAGAGAAAGTCTTAAAATGCAGTTAAAAACACAGGCAAAGAAAAAAAAGAACGAGAAAACCTGTCTCCCCGACAGCATTAATATTGTACGGCCTGCCGGGTCCATGCACGCAACAGTAGAGGTACCTTACTGTTCGTCTAATGGAGGACACACAGAGTCCATTAGCTACAAGCAAACACGTAGCACACCTCCACTGGATTTTAATAGGCTTTATGGGGTTTATGGCTCTGAGAGCCACTCTCTTCATTTCTGTCTGCTTCCATCGCGTCATAAAACGCCCTAACCGCAGGTTGCCCTGCATTAGTCGATTTCTGTACCACCGTGGTCCGACCATCACCAAAGTCCACTTGGCTCGACATCTCCATTCAGCTGCCTGTCTCGCTGTTCACTTTTAACTCACGAAAAAGAATAAAAACCAAAAAGACTTCTGGTCTTACTCATTTATGAGCCCGACGTTGTGCATCATGTAAAATTGAAACGTTTACCTTACTCCCACTCTAGTCATTTAACATGCAGAACCTATAGAGATTCAGCAACCCCCCTATGACATGCCCAGACCCCGAGAATTCCAGATCGCTTGGCATTGTGTATATTATCACAAATGCCTGTTCTCGAGAGATCGCTGCCCATTCAGCCTTTCCATAAGATTCTGCAGTGCAGAAAGACAGTTATTTTTTTTTGATTAGCTGAAAATTTGTTGTTGACGGAGGAGGTGTTATGCTATCTGAGAAGAAGGTTATTCCAGGCAGTTCAGGGTATGAGACCGAGGACCACCTTGGATGGGATGACAGTCGATTGCAGGGCTCACTCTCACACTACAGGAGACGTT
This sequence comes from Gymnarchus niloticus, assembly GCA_009936485.2. Classification (NCBI taxonomy): domain Eukaryota; kingdom Metazoa; phylum Chordata; class Actinopteri; order Osteoglossiformes; family Gymnarchidae; genus Gymnarchus; species Gymnarchus niloticus. The sequence continues at coordinate 27,145,880 of JAACJT020000001.1, read as the reverse complement.
ACTTCATCTATTAAAATGTTTGTGGACTTGAGGGACGAAACCCACGCACACGTCGACACAATTTTCATATACACACAGCTGTGGGCAGGAATCAAGCCAGGTTTGATTTGTCAGATGTCAATATTTGTCCACCTTCTATCAGTGATGGAACAAACGAGGTGTCAAAACCTGTGATGGGTGGGAGTATCCAAAACTAAGCAATCAATGCAGGAGCTAAATGAGGCTTCAAAACCCATGGGAGGTGGGAGTATCCAAAATAACCAATCAATGTCTCATAGTCGGTACCACATACTTGGTGATGACTTTAGAGTAAAGTCTCATGCAATGGGTACATTTCTCCTGCCTTTTGGCAGGGTGCAGGTTAAACCTTCTGTAAGGATGCATATCACCATTTGGCCTTTCAGTCAAAAAACTGCTCCTGGGGTGTCAGATAAATGACTGACCCTGCACTCTGACCCCAAGCATCACTCTCACCTGTAAGTGTGTGTGTTTCACGGCATTCAGGATGACATACGCAAAGGCTAATGAATTCCTATGCACCGCTGCCTGTACTAGGGTGACCATATTTTGGCTTTCAAAAAAGAGAACACTGGGGGCAGGGTCAAAGGTCAAAGCGATGCAAAAAACGCACGCAATGAAGTGACTGTAGAAAGCAAAAGCTGAATCCCGGACATTTCCGGCAATATAGAAATCCCAGGTGGACGCAGTGTTTAGGTCTCAAAAAGAGGACGCATGGTCACCTCACCTGGAAGTATACTTATAGAAGGGCCAGTAAAGTATCGTTTAATTTCTAAACTAAACAGTGGACAAGCCGCTTTTGGAATGAAGGTCAGCGAAGCTCTGAACTTTAACTCTCACACACCAACCTTATTATGATTATTATTAATTCATATAAATCTCACCATTTAAATTAATCTACAATCTGAATTTTCTTCCAAGGGTGGGCTAATATTTTTAAGCACATGGAGTCGTGAATTATTAAAGCAAGAAGTGCTGGGGAAAAAGTGTCCAGTTAATATTAACAATCATATGATTTGATTACTGGTCATTATTACCACGCAGATGCTAAATCTGGTGCTGGTATTTTATCATTTTATGCATGTTGGTTTGTGTGTGTCTCGTGTACACTCACACATATATAAGACAAATATGCCATTATTCTATATAAGCCAATTACAAACTTTCCCATGAACTCTGTACTCCTGTCAGAAAATGAGCATTCGGTTTTAAATGATTTCCTCCAAGTGGAACATGTCTATGAAATATTTAGTGTTCAATTTTCTTCTATCAGCATTTGAAAGGTTCATAATTACATGACAGTATGCATTGTAATTCATTCCAAGTCGTCAGATATGGCTACCCCCTTTAGTGATGGACTGAATAATTTACTGCAGGGACGGATCCCAAGTCTCACGCTGTTAGTTTTGGAGACATTTATTAAGAAAATACACACTGTGTAATGAGCTTTGTAGTACCTAATCATCGTAAGATTAAAATCCTTGACTTATTTTGCCTTATGTGCAGGTTATGGCTAAGAAATTATGCTAAGCTTGAAGACATCTTTACTGTCAGCCCATTTTTTTAATAAACTGTGTCAACTGGGTCACAATATTGTTGCAAACTAGCGAGGGAAACTGAAGTACTTCTGAAAAAAATAGAACACTAACTATAGGCCTGGTTTGTCTTTCATTATTTTGTTAGCAAAGCAATCAAACATGAAATCTTCAGGTGTGAAACGTTACTTCAAGAATAAATAACAGAGACATTAGCTCCATCCAGCCAACCATCGGTCCATCCATCTTCTAACTGCTTATAGTGCTCAGGATCACAGTGAGGGGGTGTGGAATCCCTTACAGGGCACAAGGCTGAGGTACACCCTGGATGGGATACCAGTCCATCACAGGGCACAAGGCTGAGGTACACCCTGGATGGGATGCCAGTCCATCACAGGGTAGAAGGCTTGGGTACACCCTGGATGGGATGTCAGTCCATCACAGGGCATTAGGCTGGGGTACACCCTGGATGGGATGCCAGTCCATCACAGGGCATTAGGCTGGGGTACACTCTGGATGTAAGGCCAGTCCATCACAGGGCATTAGGCTGGGGTACTCCCTGGATGGGATGCCAGTCCATCACAGGGTAGAAGGCTGGGGTACACTCTGGATGGGAGGCCAGTCCATCACAGGGCAGAAGGCTGGGGTACGCCCTGGATGGGATGTCAGTCCATCACAGGGCACGAGGCTGGGGTACACCCTGGATGGGATGTCAGTCCATCACAGGGC
>JAACJT020000001.1:27108091-27142961 GCA_009936485.2 Gymnarchus niloticus | reverse complement strand
GACTCTCTGCGCATCTGTCACTCGAGGTTTCCCAAGGTGGGGCTGACTCTCTGCGCATCTGTCACTCGAGGTTTCCCAAGGTGGGGCTGACTCTCTGCGCATCTGTCACTCGAGGTTTCCCCAGGTGGGGCTGACTCTCTGCGCATCTGTCACTCGAGGTTTCCCAAGGTGGGGCTGACTCTCTGTTTTTCCTTCCAACATTTAACTGCTAAAAGAAAACACCTTCCCTCAGAAACTTCACATGAGGAAAGCAGGCAGTTTTATAAATGGATGAACTACATATACTATGATGGGTTATGATGGCTTTGTGCTGAAATAACTGCCCCCCCCCAAACAGACCCTCTGGGTTTACGTTGCTGGCCACCAGCCCACGCCAGATGCCACTTGGCTACTGCACCCAAAAGGCAAGGCAGCAGTTTCATGGATCCACTTGTGCGACTCCATATTTTTAATAACCATTCTGCAGCGTAGGGAAGAAAATGACCATCATTCTGCTTTAACGTCCACTAACAACCTCATTTGCAAGTGATTTAGCGGACAGCCTTTTGAGCCGTACAACGCCGCACGTTCTAGCTAGCACAGCTTATTTATAGTTTGTTAGGACTACACACCAACCACAGACGACACTCATCCTGACAACGTTCATCATCTTTGTGTTCCTAGCTCTGGGAGCCTGGGTCAAATTGAAGACGCCCTCTCAGTTCTCGCCGTGCATCCACACAGCATTGTGCTTTACCGCCGTGTATCCTCACCTTAGCGCTTAAGAACACCAATGATTTATGGAAAAAACTGAAGTTTTTTTATTGTGAACAAGACGAAATCCACATATAATATAATACAGTGCAATAATTTATTTTATGAAGCATATCCAATTATGTCTAACATTTTTATTGACAAAAAATAAACATGCAAAGTGTATGCTAGTGTTTTCTGCAGTTTAGTTCTTTTGAAGTGTTTTAGAAATAAAATAGTTACCAGTGTTTTCCTAGTCTTGGTAATGGTAAGAACTCCAAAATCCTAAACGCAGCAGGACACTGACATTACCAAGGAAGTTCTTACTCCTTACCTAAAACTGAAGAGTTGCTTAGCAATTTGTTAAAAACTTTACTCACATACATACAAACACCTGCATTGGCATTAAGGTACCAGTATGTTTACCAATATAGTTAACGGTAAAATGAAAAAGTCATCTTGCATGTCTATACATATAAAATATCATCATATAATGTCTAGATAAAAGAAAAACAAGGTCTTAAAAATGAAATACAGGACTCCTGGAAACTCCTTGTTAAAATAAAAAAAATAATAACTTCAGATGTTCATTGTTCCTTTACATTGTTTTATGTTGATCAGCCCTTAAATGCTACCCAAGCATTCAATAATGACAATTAGTGAATGTTATTGAAGACTGGAGATGATAATTCAATGTTAGCTTCATTTAATGAAGTAAAAGGTCCTGAGCTGGAATCATTCAGTTGTCACCCCCGAGGGATTGGAAACGGTATCTCCTACTCCAAACATCCTCTGTACTAAGCACTTCTTATCTCTGCTATCGCAGCAGGCTGATAGCCAGGGTGATATCCAGTAACAGTGGCTTCATGTGCCATCCAATACCCAGATCAATGCCGAGCCAAAGAAATTCCATTAACCCTTCGCTGGTGAGGCTTCCTGCTCACAACTTCCAAGATTTAGGCAGCTTTTGGAAGAACCGGGCTACATGACCTACTTCTTTGGCAAAATGCACTTTAGACATCAGACTAAAGATGTTGTGGTTCTGTTTGAAAGCAAGGGTAGAATGCAACACAACTATCGCCAAGCTCGGATTCAGGAAATAAACATTCGTTTTTTGTCATTTTAATAATTTTACTTCAGATCAATGTACACCAAGATTTTTTTTTTTTTAATTTTATATTGTCAGAATTATTTTTAAGTGGAGTGATTAATGTCTTAGAATATTTTAGTTCCAAATTACAAGTATTAAGGAAGTAAAATAACTAAATTATTTTGCTAATAATAAGACTGACAAGTTTCTAAGGATAATGGTAAATGCGAGTTAATAGTTTTTATTCATTTTTTTTTACATTATATCAGTTTTCCTGCTAAACATATACTATGCAATAGTTTTCTGCAAGCCCTCAATCTTTATTAATATGCAGTGTTTCTAAATATCACATTGTTTTAGTATAGTATAGTTTTAGTATAGTTTTAGTATAGTTTTGTGCTTAAAGACCTGAGAGTTACACTAAAGGTTTTAAAAATGTATAAAAACATAACGCATCATGAACTAATACTGTCCCAATTACATACATTGTCATTCAGCATGTTTGTAATGCTCTGCTGCCAGTTACTTCATATCAATCATGCATAACAATTTACTCTGGCAGTTTACTGAATTTACGACTGTAATCATTCTACAGTTTGGCTGCACTTGTAATTTACAGAGGATTGGTCATTAGACCATACATTAATTAAAAGCATATATTTACCCTGCCAAGACAAGGTAATAATTTACTTGTAGTATAGTAAATATTCTATTCAAAGTTTAGTCTATAAGCAATTTAAAGGGCGGAAGCAGTAGACTGCAATGCGGATTTAAAATCAAGCATTAAAAACAGGGCACAATCTGCTTGAAATAACGGTAGCTCATTGCTAAATTGTCTTGTCCAGAATAATTTCACCGTGCCAACTTAGAAATGCTAATTTGAATTCTGAAGCCCCGAACTCACCATCAGGCACAGCTGGCGGCGGAAGCTTTCGGCCAGCACGTGAAGACGCATCCACGGGCGCGAGGAGAATGCAGCAGGCCGACGGCGGCAGAAGCCACGCGGAGCTTCAAGAAGAAGCCAAGCGCTGTCTTTGAAAAGTGTGCAACGTTACTTGGAACCACATGCACGGGGACAAGGAGGATATCGTCAAGCAAAGCAAAATGCAAAAGTAGGGCTACTGAAAGCCTTTCCCTGCCCTGAATGAAAGCAATCCCTACGACTGAATGGATAATGAGACCCTGGCTCCAGAGATTTTAGCTTTCTTAATCATGTTCATAATTAATTCAAGAACATTGATAATTTCATTACATTCTTTTTGTCTTATCAATAAATGATGTGCCTGCACTTTTCCTCCTGTGTACGGGCAGGGAAAGGAGCTGCTGTGGGTAATTCGGCCCTAAGAAGAGGACAGATAAATATGATACAAAGAGGAAAGTGGTAATTATAGTCCTTGACCAGGCCACCAGCATCACAATATAAAGTCATACAGTCACAAATAATTAATAAGCTTGAATGCTGAGAGACACAAAACCTTTCAAGTGCTGCGTTTAACCTGCAATACATACTTTAATGCAGTATACCCTGAAGAACATTCTTTACTTTGTGTAATTAAATACAGTGAGGGGGGTTATGATTTAGTCTTTTAAATACTTCATTAAAAAAATAAAAATATCACGTGCTTGATGATACGGCTGTCTGTTATTCAACCCAGTAAATAAATACTACTTACCCAGTAAATTAACAACACCCTGCTAGCTACCAGTACAACAAGATTCAGAATTTATTGCAAATAATTTGCCCACGTTAAAAACCCCAAGCCAGTGTAAAACATCTATTGAACATTAAATCGTATTCGCATGAATACTGAACTGGCTAACTGCATGCAGTTAAGCTAACAGAGTTTCCCCTTAGCAAGGCTTAGCTCATCAATTTGAATCTTTCGTCAACTAGCTGTGTGTAAACGGTTAATGTGAATTTTCCCACAAAACAAAGGGTGAAAACTGGAAACTGGCATAACTACATGAGGCTGTTCATAAAAACATGAATAACAAAACCATGACGATGAAGATACAGGGGCAGATATCAGAAACAATATTACAAGTAAAAAGCTCAGTTCTCTGACAGTTCAATGCTGAACCCAGAACCAATTTTGACAGAAAGTTAATTACTGAACTGAATCAGACTTAATGATCTGTTGATCACAGACACATTTATGCAGTTGATTACAGAAATGAAAAAGTTAATAACCTTAGCATTTAATTAAATGTCCAAAGGAAACACGAACTGTCCTATCATTTGAGTGGAATGGAACTTTTATACCTGGTTTATGTAAACATTTTTAAATTTCTTACGCTACACGTAAAATGCCTTACCCGACACTGTCATGTTTGCAAAACCCATGCAGTTCTTTCACGCCGAATTCCCTATGGAAATTGAGACGGGGTGTCGCAGCTGTGTTACTGGAAATGTCACCTGGCTGGAGTATCACAGCAAAAATTTGCCTGAGGTTCTACAAGCCCTCGAGGAACAACGAGGCAGTCCACTGTGAAAGTCACAGATCCAAGGCTGAACACCTACGGTTCATGCCTGCCTGCAGGCCTGCCTCAAACTCCGAAAATGCTTATATAATACATGGATATTTAGAACAAAATTCACATTAAGTGTTTACACACAGCTAGCTGTCAGAAGATTCAAACTGATGAAATAAGGCAAAGTATTAAATTGCAGGCTTTAAGTCAGTTCACCTAATATTACTATTCACTGTGTTTTGATTATAATTAATAAATTGCATGATAAAGTGGACAAATAGCATGCAGTGACCATGTGGGTGGAGTTACATTGTTGCTGACTTAAAACACACACACACACACACACACACACACACACACACACAGTACTCTAATATGATGAAGCATAACCAGTAGTATGCATTTTCCTTCGCTCGTCATTATGAGAGATGGGAAGAGGAACTCTCTTAAAGGACCAGACGTGCTATAAAGGAACAAGACAATCCCACAAGTACACCCCCCTTCAAACAACTAGACTAATAAATACAAATTATACTCAGAAATTACCAGAAACTAAAACTGCTAAGGTAAGGTGACACAAACATATACTGTCAAACTGAACTGATCCAAATGACACTCATTTTTTATGAATAAAAAGAGAGTGTGAAACAACATGCAGGACATAAGAAATACCGTAAATAATAAACAAGAGTACATTTGTTACTTTGTGAGATTTGTCCTTAATCTATCTGAGTAATGATAGGAGACATGAGAAATATACAAACAGAGAGTTTATCACTTGGCCATCAGATCTGTGTAACTCACAGGCAAGAATCGATGTACACAAAATGGTAATTAGGTAATTAACCTATTTGGAGATTACTTTGCTAAATATCAGGCTCAGGTGCGAGGACTTGCCACTAAGTACTCATTTCCAAAGTATCAATTTATGTCATTTATGGATGGAAAAAACCTCACGTAAGATCGATGTACATTACAACTGCCAATAATGATGACTGTGACAAATCAATAGCTAAATGACTACAAACCTCTCTCTGAGACACGAGCTGAGACATCACCATTGCAAGACACAGCTGTATGGTATAATTAGCCTGTAAAATAGGCCCATGTTTTTATTTTTATTTGACACAAAGCAAGCCTAATTGCAAATAAGGAAATGTTATTGTACATGTTATTCTGACATGGCATGAGAGTTAGTAAATTTCTTAGTAGAGATGTACTCAATATCATTAGACAGGCAAGAACGTTGATCTCCAGTTAAACATGACCATTAATTATAGTTTAGAAATTGTTATGCAGGAAATTGATGTGCTTTTAAGTGACATAATTCCTGCAAATTACACTGGATGATCAACTTATCAGTAACTAGTCTGAAAGGTCTGTTTTTTGGGGAGTGGTTCATAAAAGAAGAGATCACTACTCTGCTAAATCAATTGTCTACAGTCTTTGTACAGAGATCAGTTGCCAGGTGAATGTTTTATCCACTAAAATGATAGCATTTGCTTTTAATCGCAGTGGATGAACCACATTGTATTCTATACACATATGGCTTGTTCACTGGGCATCAGTTTTGGAATCAGCATGAATTCACCATTTCTTTGTATACATCATACATAAAAGGAGATATCAATAATGCATAACAGCATTCATTAAATTGGACTCTGTGAACTCCTGCTTCACTGCCTCCCTTCAGACAGCCTTGATAAAAGTGTCAGTTCATGGTAGGCTATCAGATTGCTCTACCGTGACAGTGTACACACGTACACGTGCATCCTTATAAACTGCTCATTTCGGGAAAGCATTGCCATGAACGTAACCGACATAATTCAAATCAGAAGAAATTCAAAGAAAAAAAAAAATATATATATATATATAGATAAAAAAAAAAAAAAAAAAAAAAACCGTCTTCCGGCATAATCTCCCGGGGGTTGCACTTTAACTGCGTTGAACGAAATGGCACATGGATGGGCTAGGTCTCCCCGGCTACGCCGTGCCCTAGCTTATCCTCTTAGTAGTCAAATCGGCGGCGCGGCGCCGTTGCAGCGCAAACTCCGCTCGCGATTTGAATTCGAATTTACGCCGTGTGGCGCAGGCTTTCGTTTCACCGCTTCGATAGACGCCGCCGGATTATGGCTCAGGGTGTTCAGAACGTAACTGTATCCCTAACCTTACCGATATCTTGCCAAATCTGTCTGGGGAAGGTAAATTTGTAATAAACCTCGATACACATCAGCAGAAGTACTTTGTGTCGCTTTGTGGCGCGCGCGCGCTGCGCTGCGCTGCGCTTCGGCGCCTCGCGAGCTTCCTGGAATTTAGTGCTGCTTGTTCATATTTTATGTCTCCTATTGGGTTTCGCTTGTGAAATGTTAAGCCCGGTTCATATTTTTATATCATATACCGCCAGCTGACCAAAGTAGGGTTAAATATCAACGGCTGAGTTGCAAGCCGTTGATAAGAGATAGTAATAAGGAAATGGAGGTGCTGGCAGAAGCTTGGTTGTGTCACCCAGTTGGTTCACTGACAAAGTCCCCTTTGTTTCATCCACAGGTTCGGCAGCCTGTCGTCTGTGGCAATTACCACGTGTTCTGCTCTGCTTGTATTGACTTGTGGCTCACGAAAGCGAACCACTGTCCCACCTGCAGGATACCCATCACCCCTAGGAACCCCTGCAGAGAGATCATCGGTATGATGATGAAAGACTTGGTGTTTCCTCTGACATGTTGTCCGGACGTAGAAAGTCCATGATCTAGCGGTGGACCTTGAGGCCATCATCGGTACAAGCACTGCCTAAAATGACCGTTTAAATATCGAAATATGACGGGACGTGAATGTTGGACAGCTGCATGTCTTTGTAGATTTTAACTATGCTTATGAATTTCGTAATCATTCAGGTGCAACAAATGAAACTGAGTGTAATGACAGCCGTTCTGTTAAAAAGAGACTAAGGAAGACCAGATTCGAGTTACTTCTGAGGGATTACGAGGTAATGTTAATGGTTTTTATTTACTTGCAGTATTCCAAATATAATGTGTCTGATGCTAAGGCATCATTACCGAGATAATGAGGGCAGTTTTCGGTCACTCCACGCAGGAGGAAATCGAGGTTCTGCAAAAAGAAAATGAAGAGCTACGAAAGAAAAACGTAAGAATGGAAAATCAGCTGAAAATTGCCCAGGAGGCCTCTCCCGTCCGTGCCTCCGATATAAATGAAGACTGTGGAGAAAAGGGGATTGACCGCAGTCTTCTAGAGGAATGGAGAAAAACGCTTGGAGCTGCCAATGAGACTTATGGAAAAGTACAATTGGATATAGAGAAAATGAAAGAGGTAATTTATTTTCATATGCTAACAAGTCTGACGTTGATAACTGATACGAGGAAATATGCTTGCTTAACCTAAGGCTGGTGCAACAGAGATGTTGTGTTGCGCTAAACTGACAGCATGCAAATGTGTTTGCGTTTACCAGGCAAACAAGACCCTGCGGGCTCAAAATGTCGATCTTGTTCGAGAGAACTTGCGGCTGAAAGCTGAAGTGGACAGCAGATCGCCTCAGAAGTATGTAGGCTTCCAAGATTTGTACCTGTGCGTGTTTGTGAAAGTTGCACAAAAATGACACAGATGCCATTTATCCCTTGAAGAAACGTTTCAAAGTTTCTGCCGAGAGTGTTCATCTGAGGTCCAGATGAATGATTTCTGAATACTAATGTAGAGATGGATTGCAAGGCGAGGAAATCGCTCACAATTTGATTGAGTCGTTGTTTGTCTCGTAAGGTTTGGCAGGTATACTGTGGCGGCACTGGAGGCAAAGATCAGCCAGTATGAGCGGGATGTGGAGCACTTGAGGAAAGCTCTGGAGCGCAGCGATAAATACATCGAAGAACTGGAGTCCCGAGTCTCTGAGAATGATAGCAAGTCTGGCAAGGGGGCAGCCATTAAAAGACCCGATGATGTATGTCACCAGAACATGACTGATGTTTTGGTAGACAAGGGAACTGACAGGCAGACTGGCTTCGTGATGGGGGGACACACACGAATTGTGACAATGAGAAGAAGCCTGAGTGAGATGGAAAACGCAGTAGTGTGCACAAAATCCGAAGGTGAGGTGGCTGATTCGTCCGGTTCTTGCGGATTTCTCTTGACGACTTCCATGAAACAAGGTGCACCCGGAACATTTTACACAGGTCACGGTTTTACTCCAGAAAAACAGAAGGATATTTTCTCTGTGGATCATCCCGTTTCTTCAACTCCATCGACATCGATGAGTTGCCTAACTTTGAAGAGTCCAGGTGTTCCGTGCGAGGAAAAGACTCAATTTAAGCCCTTGTCTTACCTGCGAAAGCTCAACTTTGATGATTGCGACAGCACGTTAGCATCGGTGAACAAGCTTTCAGACACATTGGATATCAGTCACAGAACAGCCATTAATCGTAATGCTGATCTGACATCTTCCAGACCAGACTTTTGGGGATTGTGCAGCCAGAATCTCAGCTCATTTGGTGCGACCTCTCTAACTAAAACTGTCGAGCAACGGGAAGGTATTGAAAAACAGCGTGTCAAGACCAGCACTTTACAGCAAACTACTGACTGCAAAACAGACAGCCTTAAAATGTCAAGTGAAGCCTGCATGGATGCTGCGTACTTTGACAAAGTTTCCGAACTGGATTCGATGATTGCTGAGTGTGAGAACTACAAGGTCCCTCATCATGCTTCCGCTCCCACACAGTCTGCTGACTTTGATATTTCTTTGATGCGAGAGCCTCATGCTAGCACAAATCTCACAAGACCAGAGAAATTTAATTTTTCACCTAGGACTGACCTCTGTAGTGTAAAGGCACAGACGAGTGGGACTCTAGTGAACCCTGACCTGGAAGAGATTTCTTGTGCTGGAATCGAAGATGCCACTGTCGTGGCACCACCGACCGAACGAGACGTTTCCTCGACAAGCAAAACATCTTTAAATCTGGCCTTTCAGCCACATGAATTGTTCCAGACGAATGCTGCATCCTCGTTTCTCTCCAGTCAAGCAGATTCTCACTGTTCTCAGGCTGACAGTCGTGGTTTGAGCAGTAATTTTATGGAATATGGAAATACGGCCGGAAATTTAGCACAAGAGGGTCAGCCGGCTAAAAGAAAAAGTGGCCCGAGTCATGATTTGTCAAGTCCCTCTAAAATTTCAAAGTTGCTTTGAGACAAACATATCGCACTGTGGGTTTTCTGCATTTACGGAATAGCTTATCTTAAGCCATGCTGATGTACGTGTATGCTAAATTTTACTTTTGAAAGCCCCTCCCCCAATCAGAAACGGTTATTAGAGTTTTGCAAATTATAGTCCAAAATGAAGCATACATTGTTTGCGAGGTGCACAAAATACATGTATTTTGGAGTTTTTAATCAGTAATAAAATAAAATGTTGGTTTTCGATAAACCCGTCACGCTGGAAAAATTCATTCAAAAACAGCAGCATTGATGAACCACAGTTGTAGCAAATAACTTTGCTCTCAAGGGTGAGTGTGGTTGTTTTAGGTCCTGTCTTGTATACTTAACCCCCTACCAATAAGCAGCACGTGTAATACTACACTTTAATTTATGATTGTTTTGTGAGAGCCCTCACAACATAGACATACACCAAAGCATCGTTTTGTGATGATATAATCATTCTGACATCATAATGCTGCATCCAGCTGAGGCACATAAAGTCTCGGATGTGGTCATTTTGCACAGGGTTACTGATATGGTGGCCTTGCACTCTCCTTCTCCATTAACTCATTAAATGTCTTAACTGCTTGAATAAATTAGCCCGTACCACATCATTAAAGCCATCATCACAAGAACTCTGCTAAACAAATTGATTTAATATCCAGCATAACCTTGTACACAGACAAATTAATTAATCCCAATGAATTAGCACTTCATTAAGTTAAATGCAACACAGTTCGTGAATTAAAATTTAATGTAGTGATTAAACGCTTGTAAAATATACATGGATTTGATATGTTAGTATAATTAATCAAAGCATTGTGCGTCTGGTGACAGTTTTTCCCTACCTCAGGATTTAAACTAAATGGATCATTTTATTCCTTTTATACGAGTGTAATTAATTCTTTGCATACTGCAAGATTAATACATTAATTGATTTACAGATTAACAATCTGTCATCCACAAGCTATAATACTACCCACGCCAATCTGTGTTAATCTGTGAAGGAATTAAAAAAAAGAGAGAGAGAGAGAATGACACAAGTATATAATTTACTAAGTAGAATTATGGTATTTTATAATTTATTAATTTGCATTATCATCAGACTTAACCCGTGAGACTACTGCTCAGGTAATTGGATAAATGGAAGGCATTTTCTTCACCTCTTCACTTTCTGCCTGCTGAAAACAGTATATATGCATCCTTTATTACCTTCCATGCTGTTTCTTTCATCCCTCATCATGCTATTAGAATGTCGTGAGGTTTTTATTGCATCTTACATATAAAGGTGTACGCATCAGCCATTTCAATTAGACAGCGGCCGCAGCGTGTCAGCTGCACCTCGTCTTCAGCAGGCTAACTGAACATGAATGCACCGGATCTACAGGTGTTAAAAGCACGCTTTGGTGCCTCCACTAACACCCCCCCTGGGCGCCTGTGATCTGTCAAATCCTGCTGCCCGAGGTCTCGCGAGAACACAGGCTTGACGAGATCTGAGGGGCTCAGGTGTAAGAGCGCCTCTCATCCCAGCAGTGAGGAAGAGGGAAGCCGTAAGTGCAGGCACCGCTGCGGTGTGATCTTCAAGCGCAAACTACAGCAGCCCGCTACAAACTATTGCATCATTTTACTACAACGACATTTGTGGAGATCTGGGTTTTTTTTTTTTTTTTTGTTTTGTTTTTTTTTTTTTTTTTCCCCTTTTGTTAACTTCATTAAAAAGCTGCAAATATGATGTCGATGAACAGCAAACAAGCACATTTTGCCATGCATCCAGCTTTACCTGAACACAAGTACACATCTCTGCATTCCAGCTCAGAAGCAATAAGAAGAGCGTGCCTACAGACTCCACAGGTAAATGGACGAAACTTTCTCATTCATTTTCTATGGCAGGACATGTCTTTGGATGTGTACTACTAATAATAATAATAGTAATAATAGAAATAATAAGGACAACAACAACACCGGCAATAGTAATAATAATGGTGGTAATAATAATATTATTATTATCATTAATAATAATAATAATAATAATAATGGTAATAATAGTAGTGATGATATTATTATCGTTATTAATGGTATTATTATTATTATTATTATTAACAACAACAACAATAATAATACTTTGCGATGCACGTCCTGCGAGGTTTTTCCAACCCCAAAGCCCTTCTGAGAAGCATCTTCACTTTCGCTTTCTCTCTGACTTTCCCCCCCCTATTCCTTCTGCAGTTTCATCTTATTTCAGGAGTATTCCTTCTGCGTGTCGGGTTGACGGCCTCTCCCCCACATGACTGTAACATATCCATTTTTTGCCCCCTCTTCTTTCTTACTCGTTTCCCGATCGCAGTTGCAGGGCAATATATTCGCCAGCCTGGATGAGAGCCTCCTGGCCCGCGCCGAGGCTCTGGCCGCCGTGGACATGGCAGTGTCTCAGGGAAAGGGTCACCCCTTCAAGCCCGACGCCACTTACCACACCATGAACAGCGTGCCCTGCTCGTCCACGTCCACCGTACCGCTGGCCCACCACCACCACCACCATCACCACCACCACCATCACCAGAACATCGAGCCCCCGGACCTCATGGACCACATCAGCCCAGCTTCCCTGACCCTCATGACCGGAGGACACGACGGTGGAGGAGGAGGAGGAGGAGGAGGAGGAGGCGGCGGCGGAGGTCTCCTCTCCACCGCAGGGCATCCTCACCCTCACATGCATGGCTTAAGTCACCTGTCCCACCAGGCTGCCATGAATATGAGCTCCCCGCTGAGCCATCACGGACTTCTACCCGGCCACCACGGGGGCGGCCAAGCCGCGTCGGGGCCCCCGAACGGCGGCCTTCCCTCGGTCAATGACTCGGACACGGATCCCAGGGAGCTGGAAGCTTTCGCGGAGCGCTTCAAACAGCGCAGGATCAAGCTGGGGGTCACCCAGGCCGACGTCGGCGTGGCGCTGGCCGACCTCAAAATCCCTGGAGTGGGCTCCCTGAGTCAGAGCACCATCTGTCGCTTCGAGTCCTTGACGCTGTCTCACAACAACATGATAGCCTTGAAACCCATCCTTCAGGCGTGGCTGGAGGAGGCCGAGGGGGCCCAGAGGGAGAAAATGAGCAAACCGGACGTTTTCAATGGGGGGGAGAAAAAGCGCAAGCGGACCTCCATCGCGGCTCCGGAGAAGAGGTCCCTGGAAGCTTACTTCGCCGTGCAGCCTCGACCGTCGTCGGAGAAGATAGCCGCCATCGCGGAGAAACTGGACCTCAAAAAGAACGTGGTTCGAGTGTGGTTTTGCAACCAGAGACAGAAGCAGAAGCGGCTCAAATTCTCCGCGGCGCATTAGTCCGGTGAACGCGGCTGGTTTTGTGTTGTTGTTGTTGTTTTTTTAAACACACCGAGGGACCAAGTAATACGCACACGCTTTACAAGTCTTCCTTTCTGGCCCAGGACTTTAGGATGAATAAAATAATCGGTTTTACGAGGCCTCATATTTTTGTTTATTTATTTGTTTGTTTGTTTGTTTGTTTGTTTATTCTCACCTTGTCGGTGAACGTGAGACAGGTACATACACTCCAGTTTGTTTCTCGATTGGCTGTACGGAAACAAAAACAACAAGACACACACTACTTATGTCCGTGTTGCCTTTTTAAATGCCACTGTCAGATGAGGAGATCAGTGAAGAGCACAGCGGCAGGCAAAGTAGGAATTATTACACTTACAGTGACATCGGAGTAGATAGGAACCTTCCTGTGGCATGCAAAATATCATTATTGACATAGAAAGTTGTGGAATTTACCTGCTCAGTGCAACGGAACCGATTGCAGATGCGACTTGTAAACAAGAGAATTTGTCTTTTTTATTTTTATTTTTTGTTTTTGTGGTGGGGGACGTTCCTACCGAGTGATCTGAGAGCATTTCGAAATATTTCTCACTGGCTGTCTGTAACTCTGATAGGGGATTATATTATTATTATTGTTTCGGAAGCTCCGTTTTAATATTTTAAACGTTTTATCATTTTATGTCTCAGTGTTTATACAATGTACATCATTTCAGTCATTGCCCAATGTTGTAAAAATCTGCATGATTAAAAAAAAAGATGATAAAAACTGAAATGTGAATTTTACCTTATAGGTGTAAAGTAAAAGATGGCTATCAGATATTTATTTTGATTTGCACTAATCTGTACAATTATTTAAAAGTACATTAATCACATTTCTCTGAGATGGGCTCTTGTATATATAAAATGTCAAACTGAGTCAAGTTTCAGTTTCCGCAGATTTTGGCTTGTCCAAGTGAAAATTTACATTCGCATGATTCCGACGGGTCCTGATGAAACTGACAAAGTCTGTGTTAAGGTTTGCTGCGCAAAACACTCTATGCATTAACGACAAATAAAAACGAAATTAGCACTACGCATAGTATCTACGGATAGACCTTGTGGATAGTCGAAGTCACTGTTTACTGCCTGTTTCAACGAATAACACGATTTATTTCTAAATGTTTTTTCTTATTATAATTTGGTCGTGTCAACCGTTACGAGTAGTTATTAAAATTTTATGCGCTTTATGTTTACCACCTGTGATCACCTTCATCATGCAGTGCCTATCTATGCACTGAGATATTTATTTTATTTATTTTTTTATTTATTCACTTGGTTGGATCCCCCCCCCCCCCTTTTTTTTTGTGGAGGTCCTCCCTTCACTGTTCTCTTATTTCCTTTTATTAATTTACTTCTGTAAGCCAAATCTAACAACAGGGAGTTGTGTCCCAGAAATCTTGCAAATAAAACCATACGAAAACGTCACTGCTCTGATTGAAATCTGACTTTTCATTCTCCGACACTGCTGTAATATTGATGGAGGAGCAATAATAATTAAGGCTTACATAAAAGATAATATCAGTACCGTCACGTCTATTTTTTTATTAATGAGATGTATTGTCTATTAAAGGAACGCAGTCGCTCTATTTAACTAGACCTTTGTGATTGTCATTTGTCTCGACAAATATTGAAACTGTCAACAAATGTTAAGCACCAAAAGTGAATAATAATTATTATTATTCATTAATAATAGATATGGTGTATGTCAAGATGAAAACACGCATCTCTGTTCAATTCTTAGCTTAGTTATGTAATATTAATTCCCTTTAAATTGTAAATGATCAACGACAATGATAACAACAATAATAATTATGCTTGCGTTGCCTGGTATTTGACATCAGCTATTAAACTTCCCGCACACAGAGTGGCAGCTGTTGAATTCTTCTTTAAGATTTGTTCACTATTCAGTATAAATTTAACCACGACGAGATGGTTGATCGGAGTCCTATTCCATCATATGGATTCTTAAAAAAATCTTTTTTGAATCCAAAATTCCCCTAAATAGGATACTTCACGCCTAAATATATACTTTTATTTTTTAATGCAATTTAAGATGTCGTGGTTTCTTGGTGAGATTTTGTTGTGTAAAAAGTCCGTGTTTGTGTCTGGCTGCTTCTGTGTGGAATTATGATCAGCTTTCGGCTGACTGAGACCCAGGTTTCTGCACACCTTATAACATTCTGCGGCTTCCGAGGATGAGAACAGGTAAAAAGACACAGATTTGTTGCTTTAAACTGCCCTATATACGACACTGCTTTTCAGATCATTCTTCAAAGACATCTGACGAGGGCTTCATATTTCCACCTTTTACAATGAAACCTTAAATGCAGGCGATGCAATATTAATCGGCCGTGGCTGATATAAAATGCAATATTTTCAGACAGCTAACGGGGTTTTGACACAATCGGCTGATGAAAGCGGTCACAGCTGCACACCGGAGTAAAGCTACGCGTTTATTGCTTTTCATTGGCTTTTGGCTACAGAGGAGTGAAAGCTACGTGAGTAAGGAAGTCTGCTTTATTTCAGAAGAGACTTTTAAAGGTCGATATGATATATATTTACAGGCTGACATTTGAATGTTTCGTGTACAATTCATGTAGAGTAATTGTGCGTAACTTCTATTCTTTTAGTAGACAATATTTATGCTGTGTTTGCGTTGTTTTTTAGATTACAATATTTTGACTTCATATTAGTGTACCCTCGGTCATACAATAACTTGGTTTTATTTAGTTTCTACATTTTGCATATTCTTACTCTCGTTTCTCCCGTCTTCACAACTTACTTTTCCCATGCATGTGTGTACTGTAGTCCAGCACAGACTTCAATGGAACTCTACGACACGGTAATATTTCAGGACCACGAACAGCTCCCCTGCAAATTGGAGAGTAATGCATTATTGAAAGCCTATATCAAACAGCTCTGGGGTGCTGTCTTTCTGTGCCTCCAGATGAAGTCCGACTGTCTGAATGCACCGAGGCCTCTAATATGTTAATGGCCGTAGGGGATGCCTTAGGTAGCAGTCCCAGCTGCCTCGTGCACCATATGTCAGTCTGTTTGCCACATGGATCTATTAATCAGGAAATATTTCATCAGCACAACTTCACAACATCCCATCCTCAGAATTCAATCGGCAAATGATCCCTACGTAAAAGGCACTTTTCAGCTTGGGACCTTATGCTTAACGGAAACCCTGTAGCCCATGTTCAATGCAGAGTGGCCCTTCACAGAGCCGCTGGTGCATCACTGTGACTCAGAAACTCCGTTTGGGCTGGCTTATCATTTAATTAGTTCACCGTAGCGCCAAATAACAGCATATATGTGCTTATGAAATTCCTGAATTAAAAGTAGAAACGAATAGTAGGAGCAACTTCAAATTAATTTGGCTCTGATGCTATAGGGAGAAGTTGTGCGATTTGTTTAACAGCCAAAAAAAAACTTAAAAAAAAACAAAAAAAAAACGAACAAGACGAAAGCAGCAGTGCTATTACTGTAACAGGACGATTTTAAACTTAATAAAGCAACCAACTGCAATAAATAAGGCTGACACTGACCGATCATAACCCGCACAACTTCATTCCTTTAGGCTACCAATCGGAAAGTAATTATACTAGATAACGGGTGCAAAGGGAAATTAGGTGTCACGGAGATTCCCTAAGCCTTCTTTTAGCTTATAGTGTTGTCATCTCAATAAAATAAATAAATACATAAATAAATCAATACATAAATAAATAAATCAATAAAGGAATGATTATTAAGAATACACATGAATGAACTATTAAAACGACATCCCGCGCATTGCATGTGGATAATCTCCTTACCGGCAAGTAATATGGAAATGTTTAAATATATACACCAATAGGTTTAATTAAATATTAATGTGAACTCATTTGGATAGACATAAGAATGATCACAGTGGATGACCACAGAATAGAAATGTCATCACTGGTCAAGGGTGTAGATTTTTGAAATCTGTATTCATTTCACACTCGTATTTGCCTTGCAGTCGGGCAGGACTGATGCTGGAGACCCCTTCTAAAACCGCCAGGAACCATGTTTACACAGTGGGCAAATTCAATCCAAGGGGGTTGTAGAATCAGACGAACAATTTATTTATCTAATAAATCCACCATTTAGGAAGAAAAATATTTGAGGGACCACACCACCCTTTGTTCAGTGTACTATGCTGTATTAGGAAATGTGAAATGACATCAGGCTCCACAGTTAAAAATGAACTCTCCCTTTTCTGGACTCCAAGAATATAACCTTTTTTTTTTTTGTATATATTTTATCTGTCGAACAAATGTGTACTGAATATTTATTTTCAGCATCTCGTGAACAAAAATACGCATTAATTCAGACTGATTTGCAGTAATGAAATAGGTCACAAATCAATAGAACTGTACTGTTACCTGTAGTACCGACTCAGCCCAATTATGAGACTTATCACTCGTAGACCCATCAATACGCCTTATGCGCCTTGTGGTCCAATAATCCCTGAGGTGACAGTAAACTGCTTAATGGGGGTGACATTTTTCTGCCTGACATTCGAGTTAAACACCCCTTGAATAGTTCAAACAACTTCGCCAGACAAACACTCGTCTTGACTTTAAAGAGCCAGTTGTTACTTCTGCGATTAGCACCAAATCATATAAATTGTTTAATCTTTCAGAAAAAAAAAAATTAAAAATAACATTTTCAAAATAAACAGGATTGTATTAATTGCAACTGGGGTTGACAAATGCATAAATTACACACACACACACACACACACACACGAGAAAGAAAATGGAAGAATGAGAGAAAAAAAAATGGACAAATTCGTAGACGATTTCACATTTGTAAAATTTGCAATTACTATATGCAGTAGTATTATATTTGTGGTTCAGAGCCCTGATTTATCATTTCGGTGACTGCGGTTCACGTTGCATCTCAGAGCATTCAGCAGTTGCAGATGTTTATTTGGCTGTGTTTTACCTGTGGCCACCCGCCGTAAATGTGAAATGACTTAAATATGGTGTCTGCATGTAAATAATGATCACGTACCTTAGGGCCACGATGACGTCAGTGTGCTTTAGAATCGCCGTTCTAAAGTTTCCATGACGTCATACGGGCAGGAAAAAAAAAAAAAGGATTCCAGGGAGAAGCTGGATGGTCATTCAGAAGCACATTCAATATTTTATGAAGAGTCAGAGAGGATGGGAACGAATGTGGTCAGAAAGGTTAGTTCAACTCAATTTGCGGAGCTCGGCGATGCTTTCGCAAGGCAGAGAGGAATTAATGTTAAAATCCACTCTCACCTTCATTTGCTATTCATCGATAAAAATATATTTAAAAAATTATATTGCATCTTGCGTAATATATTCACACCATTTTCCTAGAAAAAAAAAAAAAAACACTTTAACTGGCATGATAATTCAAAACTCAATAGTATTTACAGAACACGGCATATTTCTACTTCACTATTAAAATGTATTGGTAACTGGTGTCTGGCCACGAATTAAAGAATCATCAAACCCTTATTATCGATATGAACTGATGTTAATATACTAATGAGATAACGCAAGGACCTGAATTGTTCCCTTTAAACGGGAAGCCAGAGAGCCAGACAGACATTGCGCAGTTTTCACTATTACAACGAAGCAGTTGTAATAAGATGCGAGCCGTTCCTTCATTGTGGTGTTTGGATGGAAACATGGCCTGATGTGGGCTTGGGGACATTCAGATATGCAAAGGCACAAGTCTGCTTCTGGGATAAATCACTGTAATTTTTTTTTTTTTTTCCCCACAGTTGGATTCACCTCTTATGAATGACAATTTTGGAGTATTCATTACAATTCAGTCTCGGTTGGCCAGGCTGGTGTCCGAACCTCTTTTAAGTGGAATACATGCTGGTAATCATAAGGAATTTTTAAAAAAGTTCCTACCACCATTATGGCCAGTTAATAAAGCAATGCATTCGCTGTGATAATGAACAAATGAACAATGAAACCAGTGCTGGTCCACTGACACACCTACTGTACAAACTGTGTCATCTAATATAACAATAATAATACATTTTTTTATCCAGCACATTTTATTACCTTTACTGGGAACAGTGATGCAGTATGCACCCCACTGTTGAATTTACTATCAAACTGCCCCCATTCAGCTCTGTTAAAGAAAATAGCATCTTCAAACGCTAATTCCCACCAGGTATAAATATGTATTGTGTCTCAAGACAAAATTGTGCAAACTGCTCAACAATCATTTTTTCATTTCATGGTATAATTCCAACATAATAACATGTCACAGACTTGCTATGCAAGGAGTTCTGCTATATCCAACGGCTCTTCAGATTGTTGCTTTTGTTTAAAAATTGTGCATTATAAACCACTAGCAAAGTCACATCTGAGCTCAGTCTCAGTGAAGCCTTGGATTGTCTTACTGGCATTGACCGGGCTGTGTGCTTTCATTAACATTTCTCCCCCTGCAGCAAAGGCTGCAATATCATCCCCGCTATCCAGTTACAATAATATTGTTCTCTGGACAGCTAGCAGTTAGGTAGGGGACACTATGCTGAATCACTAATCTGTACAATCTTCAGAAATAGTAGATCAGTCATCTGCTTAGTTGCAAAGGCGTTCTTTTCTGGATAACTTTACTACTCGAGGTGGAGCAGCGACAGGTAAACATATGTAAAAAAAAAAACATCAAAGAAAACAAATTTTGATTCGATTTGTTGTGTGCTCGCTGATTTCTTTCCATATTTTATAGCTATGGGAGCAGTTGTTAGACTTGAAAGGATGAATCCGAGGCCTCGTTGGCATGACGCTGCAGTGGATAATGTTTTGGATTGAGTGAACCTTCATTTCAAGAAGAAACAACGTACAGCTGTGTCTGTGCGAGACCAGAACTGTAGGAATAAATCTCACTACATTTCCATTTCCGTATACACAGAAAGGCATAAAATACTAGCCATGTAAAATACCGTGCGTAAGACAAACAAAGGAAGCAATGTCCACGCTATGGCCTCTGTGCTATCAATGATAGCAAAACAGATATCAAAAACCAAGGGATGTCAAATCCATGAAAATGAACTTTTTCGATAGGAAGTACGTTTCTGTATTTCTTCATTACTGAGACTGCGTATTATGCCATATCTCCTGCCACCCCCATCTGGGTAATATCAACAGTAAAGTAGCCCCAACCGATCACACTTATTGACCATAACAAGAACAAGAAGATGAGTGGGGGGGGGCTGTCAATGAATAATTCAAAATGAAAACACACACACAGGAAATCAATAAGTAAAACCTGATATTAAAGGCAAATTAAATGTAACAGAAAGTGGAAGTAGGAATCTACTAGCAACAATGAGTGCAATAGTCTTGTTTTAATGGGCAGAAAGAATTAGCTTATTTTCCTTCTCTCTCACGTACTAACAAGCTACACACAGATGCAGCCACTGTAAAACATTTACACTGAGCAACAGGTCACATAAAAGTAATGTTTCCAGATGGTTATACAGAGCTCAAGACGGTACCTTCCTCATTTTACTGCCTACTGTCCCAGTACACTGATACAGGTCAAATAGTTCTCCATTTAGTCAATGTGAGCTATTCATTTTGTGGACAAACACTCGTTTTTTGGTCAAGATAATGACCCTGGAACATAGCCAATTTTGCCATTGTGGTTACTTGGCTGCATGGGCCACCGTATGGTAGGATAAGCATTACACAACCCTAAATCAACTTGTTTTTAATATGCCATCTAAGAAAGCCCAAATCGCAGAATGCACTATTCTAATGAGACTCCGTATTTTCAGCATGAAGCAAATTGAGAGCTGTCGGGACAGCAAGTCCAGGAAGAAAAGACTCTATATTTACGGTTTTATTATTTTGAATCAAAAGGACTGTAGTCACACACATTCCATATTTGACTATAAATTTAGTGCTATGATATCCACTAAATGTACCCAATTGTTGGTAAAAGTGAAAAAAAAAAAAAAAAAATCAACCAATACCAAAGGTCGATCCAATCAGGGGTTGGAGGAGTAACATACATAAAACATTTCCACATCAGTAACACACGATTGATTACGTTCAGCTGCTTAAAGGTGACCAGGCTTCAAAGAACCAGTGAAGAAAACTGGGAAGTTTTTCAAAGCAAAATTTACATTTTGGAAAGTGCACAAATTCCCCAGAGTTGTATCATTTATAATCAATATTTACCCCCATCCCACTGTGAACCTGTGAATAAAAAAATCAACATGAATTAAATTTCGTTTTCTGACATTTGTTGTGTGTATTTTGTTCTCATCTACAACTATTCTTCGTTCACCATTTTAAAGCGAAGGCAACTTTTCACGGTGCAGGCAGACCCCAAACACTCCATTAAAGTGTTCATTCGTGTTCATAACCAGAGTCAAAGACAGATCGCCCCGAATCGGACTGCCCATCAATAATGTCCTGTTTTCTGCTCAGCGGTCCAAGACCGCTGGACAGCATGCTGCAGAAGAGCAGTTGCCAATGGGACCTGTGGTTGCTGACTGTTTGGGTGACTTCAGGACAAGATGTAGATAACAAGAAACACAGGAAGTGGTAGTAAGATTTGGGAAGCAGGAAGTGGCCCTGAACCAACAGTCTCTATGCATCATGAAACTGTCACTCCAAATATGCTAGCTAAAAGACATGTGTTACACGTGCCTGTGAGTTTATCAAGGTCAAAACGAAGAGTTAACTCAAAGATTGAATTCCCCGAGCAGCATTGCTATATGATGCCTTGTTTTCGATTCTCAATGTTACTAAACATGCATGTCAGCTCAAGGTGAGACAGTTAAGAGGATCCAGTATTGAGGGATATGATTTTGTGCACTTTAACAGTAATCCCGACTATCTCTGTCATTATGCTGTCATAGTGAACAGAAAATCCCTCAGAATGAATGTCAATAGGTTCATTGCCGTTCACGGTGTATTCCAAAAATTAAATTTAAAAATGAGGCTGAGGGCTGACAGAATGGTTCTAGAACTGATTCAGTGTATTAAACCACATTCCCCGAATGTTTTTGGGGATGTACCGTACCCGGGCACCATCCTAGTGTAATGTTTCATGGTCTGCGGGATGTCACCGCTGGGTTATTCTGACCCAGTTTGATCATTCGTGATGACGAAGGATGACAGACGTTTCCTTGCAGTGAGGGGCTGTGAGATCATGTTTCTAGCGTTCTGGAAAACTGAACCTGATAACTTCAGTGTACGTGCTGTGGTGGTCATCATGTGATCTGTGGCATGGCCAAGAATAAGTAAAAGCTAATCAATTAACTCGGGACACTGGAAATATACACACACACACACACACACACACACACACACACACACACACACACAACTGATACAGAAATATAAAGATATACTTCTGAAAGAAATCAGACATGATTTTATTAAGGATATCTGTGTGTTTGTGTGATATGTGTAGGAATGGCACTATTCAGACAATTATATGGTGTTCAACAGTGAATAAAATGAAAATTTGTATGTAGGATATTATTGCAATAAGAGATTCTTTAGTTCCAGTGTATCAGAGGAGATAAGTGGTGTTGCATACATTACGTTCCTGCTGATATTTCGGTGTCTGGTGCCGACCGACAGTAGAATTGGGGTAGAATAACTGTGGGTGATAACAGCTTCTGACTACGTCTATGAGGTCAGTCTAACAGCTTAAAAAAAACCAAAAAAAAACAGAGGACATCTTCAGTCATAGTGGGACACAAAAATATTCAGGATACCTCCAACACTAGCAATATTTTAAGCAACCTGGTATTTCATGTACCGAACTTGTGTGTTTCATAAGTTTTTTTGAGGTCTTTTAAACGTAGAAAAATTCAGGTAGTGGGCAGAAAATAGGAAAAAAAAAAAAGTCAAGATGTCTCTGGAGACGACTCGGCCGAGAGGACATCATCGATGATGCTGACATCATTGACATTTGGAATAAAGTTAACGAGGTTATGGACATGTTCTCCAAGCATCTGACAACACTTTCCCACTGGGAATTCACACAGCTCACTATCAGCGCACAATGGAGTCATATAATCCTGTTTTGAGATATTCCAGATGAGACTTACAGTCGAGACCACGCAGGAACACCCCAGATGAGAGAAAACTGTTTTCACTTTCTTATGGGGTTCCCCAAACTACATATGCCTATAAATGTATCTTTATACTTCTGCTTTTCATTGGGTGCCTTTTAAATCTGTAAACTTTCATCAAAGTGCCCTGCTCTTTTCTAGAATGTTGCAATTACAGAAACAGAGGCAAACAAAAACAAATTTGTCTCCAATTACTGTTACGAAAATCCCTTAAAAATGAAGATTCTTCACCCGTCCTCGCTGTCAGATAGCATTTCCACTGCTCAGTGGACACGAGACGTAACCGAGATTTGCCCCTTTATAGCTGGAAGCAGAAAAACTGCCCTGCGGTAAAAAATTCCCTTCAATTACATGGGATTCCCAGAAGAGCTACAGACTTCACCTTTTGCTACAGTGTGGTATTGATTAGACCCATCCGGTGTCATGGAGGGAGGGGAAAAACTGGGGTGCGGTGTGCGCACATGACCTTATGTCATGGGCCACGAAAATCTGATGAGTTTTGTTTCTTCAGAGGACTGCGAGGAGGTTGGGTTTGGGAGGAGAGGGGGGCTCATGGATAAAATTCTCTTGATGAGAAGGTCCACCGGACCTTCTGTCAAATGTGTGATGCTCAGGAACTGACAAGTGCCTGTTAAGTATTTCAGCCGCTGATGCCTGCTTGTAGGGAGGCTTGACAGAGAGGTCCCTAGCAGGGCAGACTGCAGAGGTGAGCAGAGTTGGCGTGGCAGAAGTGCTTTTTCATGATGCGGACTTTGGATGAAAATCAGCTATCATGATGTCCTTGTCCTGTCGTCACTGTAGATTTTCTCAATATCATAGATGATAATTCCCATTTATTTAGGTGTTTACTTCTGAGTGCCATCCAGAGTGAATTAGATTAGGGTTAGAAACTAGAATTATACATGCATGCACATTCAATGCAGCATGGTGGTCTAGTAGGTAGTACCGCCTTACGATTCCCAAGTTCTGGGTTCGAATCCTACCTCTGTTCCATCATTGTAGATTGTGCATGTTCTTCTCATGTTATGTGAGTTTTTATGCTTGGGAACTTTGACAAACTGTTAGAGAGTTAAGACAGAGTACATAATACAGACTTTAACCAAAAACAGGGCAAGAAGTTCTGCAGTGTAAGCAAACCGGGAATGGGGTAAATTCCTGGCTTGCAGCTTTCAGCCAAGTCATCTGTAGGATTAGAGAGCGGGGGGGGGGTCAGAAGGGGTGGACGGGGTCTCGGGTGTGGAGCTGAAATATAATGAGGAAATGCTGGGTGGGTTTGGTAAATGCTGTGACATTTAATGGACAGGTTGGGCACAAAATGTCAGTCTGTAAGGTCTGATTGGAGAAACGTGGCTGAAAGAAAGGGATGGAAAGAAGAGTAGTGTGAAACTATCAGAAAGAAGATGGGACTCCAGTCACTTTAGGGTGTTTTAATTTGGACATTTAAACCATTTCACCTGTCATCCAGGATATATACAAAAAAAAAAAAAAAAACAACTAACAAATAAGCAACCAGTTTACAAAGCTCTCAGGATGCTTCTAAGAGGTTTTACTTTATGCTGAGTATAACTTGCTCTGTTGGAGGGGGAAAGTAAAACATTGAAACCCATACCTGGAGAAATCCCACGATTCCTGTCTGTTTCTCATCTTCCTCTGACCATGGGACAAACAGCTTCACTTTACTGGTGAACGAAGCAGCTCTGGAGTCAAGGGCTACTGCAGTATTTCCTTCTTGATCGGCTAAAGCACATTAGAAAGCCTGTTAGCTGAACATTCACTTTTGACCACGGCCAACGGTGCACCACTGCGATTCAGTGGCAGATGAAAGTGAGTAAGATGCCGGTAGAAAGTTGCTTATCTGGGCAATAATTTTGTATTTTTCAAAATATAAAAATTATATATTTGCTGTATCTTCACATAGCACAAAATACAGAAATTTCTACAAGGTATAAATAAAACTGAACAGATAAAAAAAAAAATCGATATTTTCTTTTGCTATTTTATCAGTTTTTTTCTCATAATAAGTTTCCATATTTATTATTTATAATATATTACAATACATTTTCACCAAGAATAGCAGTCAGAAAATGACGTTATCATTAGTTTCACGACTTTCAGGTCATGAGACAGTGTAATGCAAGAAGAAACCACAATTAGAGAAAGCCTGATCTGCAGCATGCTTAATCATCAACAAAGCTCCATTCCTCGATTCATATTGATTCTACTGGTTCATTACTTCTAAGGCCAAGAAAAGACATGCACATAACTGAGAAGAGAATTATTGAAACCTTAAATACATATCATTGCCATGTCATCACCTGGAAAACTTGACCTTCTTGACCTGTTATTTTCCCCTGCAGGCCGGTTTGAAAAACAAGTGGAGTTTCCTCAAAAGGCTGTATCAACAATGTCTTACATGAGTAATTTTGAGCACTTGGCCTGACTCATTGAATGAAAAACTAAATCATATTCACCATGACACTTCAAACATATTCCGTGGAGTCAGTCAACTGGATGCGATTTTCAGAAGCAGCAATACAGGTATAATAATTTATATTTGAAAACACCCATTTTCATCCTTTTGAAGAATATAGCATTCAGACAAGAAAACTAGATAGCAATTTCACATATGATTGCCCAGGGTGGTATTGGGAACTTCCTGTCTACTTTTTGAAAGTATGCAAGAAGTATTACCAAATTTTACCAATATATTTTTAAATCACTTTTGTTCTGTGAACATCTAACAGTCATCTTCAATGGACTCGAATCCATAAGAGGATGAAATGGAGAATTCAACAGTTTTCATTCAATTTTAAGAGGTTTCAAGTTTTATATCTGGTAATATTGCATTTAAAAATAATAAAATAAAGCATGATTTTATAAATAATATTCCAGAGGAAACATACGGAATTTGCAGTTTTGATAATCTTTTATTAAAATATCAGTGTTTCTTGAAGCTTTAAAATGTCGTTCCCTTCACAGGCCACTTCCTGCTGTTTCATTTGATACTTTAAAAAAGGCACTACCCACATTATTATCCTCAATATGATTTTAGACATTCTCATATTGTGTTAATCGGTTAACTCACCCATTTTCGAACTGAAATCATTATACATGCATTACCGCTACTCTATAAGTAGAGTCTACTCAAAGTTCAAGTCTTTTCATATTTTACTTCATACATTTTCTGTAAATACTTTTAAATGTAAAAAAAAAAAAAATGCATTATACAAAACAACACATAAGGAACATTAAAGTAGTGTTAATGAAAACTGAAAATTGTTCCAAAATCCTGGAATCCTAGAAAAATATCTTCAAAACCATAATGCATTTGGTTAACGGTCAGCAGGAGGCACATCTCTTCCAGATGAAGTCTCAGAGATGTCGGCTACTGGAGGTTTTTTTGGCTTTAGCTTTCGATCTTTTACAAGATCTATGTGACTGAGATATGCAGCCTGGGCAGGCTGGCCAGGTTATTAGTTTGAGGCGATCTTCACTTCCCGTTTTCTCCAGGCTGTTCTTCACGAGGTGTTTGCTGAACTAAGCAAGGACACCCTAAATGGATAGGCATGCCTTTGAATGATGTTGTGTTAACCATCATGGGTAAACATCAGTAACTCTCTCACTAGCAAAGCAGACCTATCCCATGACACTGTGTCGACAGAAATAAACACACGCGCCATCATTCTTTCTGAATCTTACAAACACACAACAGATGAACCCAAATTTTAACTCATTAGTCCATAGGACCAACTTCCACTCCATGTAACAGACCAGAGTTAAAAGCGTACATTATTACGATATCCCAGGAAAAGGTGCTTTGTGAAAGGCACTATATAAATAAAACTGAATTATTATGATTCTGAGCAAATATACTCATCTATTGACTGATACTGTACGTGCAGAATACATAATCAGTTCATTTACACGTATGACCTGCTACGTACACACATATAGTTTACTATTAGCAAACTCTTTAAAATATTAGATGTGTAATACTTCTTAGCGACAAATGCACCGAGATAGCGTAAAATGTAAACGAAACACATCTGTAACACTCTTTCACATAAATGTGTATCAAATAATTGAGATAAATTGAGAGCACCCAATTAATTGAATCACTTGTTTTAAAATAATGTTTTAATATTTTATACACTCCTTGTGTTTGGCGTTGTGGTCGTCAAAGGTCAGCTTGCAATGAGAATGTGTTCTTGATTTATGCCACCATGAAGATAAGCGGATGAGAAATGTCAGTTTTAATACAAGTTAAAACACGTTCAAGGCTTCACTGTCCCAGAGAACAGTTAAAAATATGGCATGTGTGACAGGGAACGAAAGGGGCCGTCTGTACAGTTCGCCTGTCATTTGATGGCCCAGCAAGCATTTTCCCTTCCCTGCAATACAACCGTGGTGAGGTTTCGCATTTATAAAGTTTATCAAGATTGATTCTACAAGTGGAGTGTATTACAGGTCTAAAAGGTAAGCGTTCTAGTTTCAACACCAGGCCATCACGTCAATCCCTTCAGTGAAGAGCACTCATGACCGATTAATCCCACAAGCAAATGCAAACTTAAAACAATTACGTGCCGTCTGCCCTGCGCCATTTAATAGAATAAACGGGAAACGAATAGCCGCTGTGTAATCTTTGATACACTTCTGAACACAGCAACGTTCAGCCATTTCCACAAAGTGCTCACAAATGAAATTATTTCTCTCTCGTGTTCTTAATGAAGTGTAACACAAAAAGATATTTAATACACAGTAGATCATTGATAATCCACCTGTCAATAATCAGACTTTTAACCATACAGTTGGGCACATCCGTAACGAAACGTCAGGAGACTAACCCAAATGAACATTCACTTGGTGAGCAAAATCTGACTGATAAAAATGCCGTTTAACTGTAGAACTA
This sequence comes from Gymnarchus niloticus, assembly GCA_009936485.2. NCBI lineage: Eukaryota > Metazoa > Chordata > Actinopteri > Osteoglossiformes > Gymnarchidae > Gymnarchus > Gymnarchus niloticus. The sequence goes on along the minus strand of JAACJT020000001.1, from coordinate 27,115,075 downwards.
TTCTAACTGTACAAATGAGGAATTTAATAAATGTCTCAGTATTGAAATTTTGCTTTAAATAGTTAATTGATCCCCTTGTCCAGGATGAGCCTCGCCTTGTACCTGGGATAGGCTCCACGCACCCCCCCCCGGACTCTGAATAGGATTAAGTGGTTTGGAAAATGGATGGATGGATGGTTGGATGGTTAACTGATCACCTTTCCAATTACTTTACAAACTCACAATCATTCAGTACATTTGCTTCAGTGAATAGTTTGATGAGCTGATCTACCATTGTGTTAGTAGTGGTTGTACATTATAGTTTACTGTTGAGCATTAGCAAGGTGGCCTCACACAGCAAAGACAGTCAGAAACCAGGATACCACATTTCCACCCCCCGAAATCACACCCAACTGGTAAATGGCAACAGCACTCATGAGAAAATATCACCATAAACAAATTCGATAGCTGAGTAAATAGCTTGCTTGTAACCACAAAGTCTGACTTTGGCCTGGTCCTTATTTATTTTGCATGTCTGTTTATTTCAGCTGATAGCAGACAAAAAACAAATTACCCCAAATTGGACTGGTTCTGAAAAGCATTGCAATAACGTGCTCTTTCATTTTGTGGCTCCCCAATTCTAGATGAGAGGGGTAGAGGAATGGTGGAGAGGGACGTCACAGGTTTTGGATAATCTGAGAGTAATGTCACGGTGGAGGCTGCTGGGGCCTCATCTATTTTTTATTTACCGCTCAGACAAATGAAATATGAGCCCCCCAGAACAAGGCCCTTTTGACGGTTCAAAGGAGGCGCATATGGGTGGTTCTCTCTTGAAGCCAAACAGAACCACCCCCCCATTCTTCATCTCCCAAGTGGGGGGCTGCAAAGGCCTCATTAGCCCCTAAACAGACCTGGCACTGACCTCGGCTCGTGGCCCGAATTATGCCGCCGTTTCATGTTATGGGGCGCAGCTTAAGGTTATTGTTTCTGATTAAACATTTCAGGTGCTTGCTTAATTGGACGCTGGATAGGACTTTTCACGATAATTGACATGTAGGGACCACCCAAACGAAATTCACTCTGTGGGTGTTGTGCCACAATTTGCAGAGTGGGGGGTGTTTCCTGGAAAATGTGGAGGTATTTCATCAAAATCTACCCAGGAAACTTGGATTCGTGCTCCAATTAGACAACCTCTATTACTTCTAATCTCCCTGAAAATAAATTTCCTTGTATTTCCTTGTATATGTGTATCGGCTACAGGAACCAGGTAAAAATCCAAAACCAGATACGATTGTATATATCCCTCCACTATATAGGAGTCATGGGTCAAGTTAAAATGGATGCAAGCATTATAGATGGTCTACAGCCACAGGTTTTGTATTGCTAAAAAAGACAGGGGTAACTCTACATGACATGATGAATTCTGCTACATCTTTGATTGAGCAATAGCTCAGAACGTCTACTGGGACTCTATCTAAAGCTTCCATCTTGAGGCCATCAGCCAGCACTTCCCGTTAATTTATTAAGCCGCTGATCTACATCAAACAGATGACAAACGCCTGCATTTTTGTTTTAATCCTCACCCAAGGCAAAACTGCCACCTGCGTACCATAGCGGCATGACAATACGTTTGGTGAAACACACATTTTACCCGTTTGTCCCTTCTTTATTCGGGAAGCTATTTTTTGACTCTGTAACTCGACCTCACGGTTCTTTTTTCTTTCTGAAACCATACGTATCAACTGCCAAAGCGGGTGTTGTCGTCGCAGCAACTGAAATTTGAGATGACGACCAGTGTCCTTGTTCTCTCAAGGCAACGCTGCGTGGCACCTCCTTCTTCTCCGTCACCATGTCGAGCATTTCTAACACTTCCACGGTATTTGAAAAGTACAACGTTATTGTAATCGGAGTGACACTGAGTGACTGCCAAAGAGCCGCATAATGTTCAGGGCTTATATGAATGAGAATAACTTTGAGACAATGATAAAATTATAATACACCCAGCCATTTGGCTATCAGTGCATTTTCTGTTCTGTTCTAGGAAACCTTAAAAGTAAATTCAAACTCAGCAGGACACTTTGTTATTTTCTTTCATTATTATTAGAAATTTATCCATATTTGAATTTCCTGTACATATATATATATTTTTTTTTTTTTTCCTGTCCTGTGCCAAATGACACTGACTTGGCAAATAACCGTGGGAGTTTAAGACAAATTACACAGGAGTGCCAAAATAAGAGGAGACTTTCAGTGAACACTTCAGTCTCCAACACGAGGCTATATTTAAAATAATCAATGAGGGCAGAATTTAAAATTATTTATACCTGGATCTATATTGATGTTCTAGGAATAGATGTAAAAATCAAAACTAGGTGTATTAGTATAGGAGGGTGCAGTGTCCATACAGAAAAACGATATATAAACTACAGTACATGATAGGCCCCCCTAATATTCCACTGTGTCCATAATAATTGTTTAAAGTTTTAATAATTTTATCATTTTAATAATAATTCTAATATACCTACAAAGTAGGAAAAAACTTATCTTTGAATAAAACGCGTTCTCGTTGTGCGTGCACAAACGGAAGTGTTTTCACGTGACGGCCGTTTCGCGTGACAGGTCAGACAGCTCTCAGTGTGTGTGTGACGCGGCCGATATCACCCTTTACTATAAAGGCACGAATGGGTGACCAGATGGTCATCGGATACCAATCGGGTCTAAAGACGTGCTTACAGAAGACTGTGGGCAGCGGTAACACGGCAGCGGTGACACGGTCACTCTTGCGGGATGGCAGATTACGATACCGAGAACTGGGTTGAGTTGGAGTCCTTCGCTTAATATTAGTGGTACTAAACTATACTTATATACAGTCCAGTGTGTATTAAAAAAATGATAAACATGTTTGATTTTGAGTTAAGCACACAGTGTGTCTTTGAGAATCTCTATTTTTATAATTACTGTATATCACATAGGAATACTTCTCAGAATAGTGAAAGCCATGCACTGCCAGATATACTGCAGGCTTCAAGACCTCCATGATGATCCTGAACCGTTTAAGCAGATGAAAGATGGATGGATAATGGATGGATGGATGGACGGATGAATGGGTGGACGGATGGATGGACGGACGGATGGATGTAACCTATGCGAGAAGCCCATTAAGGCCTATTTCTACAGAACAGATAAAGTGGATCACACTTAACCAATAACTGGAGATTAAAGATCTTCTTTTCACATTCTGTAAAAGATTTATCCAACAGGCTCGAACAGACTTAAAGTTCTTCGCAGAGCTAGTATCCACTTGAAACTCTGTGGTTAGCAGTTTAAGTCCCAATATTATCCAGCTCTTCCAGCTTTGGAACATGAGAAGATACACAAAAAAATAGAAAATAAATCACATCAGCATTATATTCCGAAATACAAATCCAAGCAACACAACTATTCCGGGTACCACTGGGTTAATTTCGCCTTTAAAAAAATCCAACGTGGCCAATGTTTTTCAAGCTTGTTAACTAAATGGTAGACGTTGATCTGTCTGTGTCTAATTGACTGGCTAGTCATCATTAGCATTCAGCGTGCTTGGGAGCTTAGCAGAGGCCCGAGTTCTTCCCCGGTGGCTCTTAGATCACTTTTGAGTGAAAATGAACTGGAAACTGCAAAGTAGTCTGGCTTTGCTTTGCAGTTCACGTTAACGAGGCAAATTGAACGTACAAGCACGCGGAATTAAATACGGCTGTGGCAGAACCTGATGACATCCTGGCTCTCATTGCCTTTGACACTACGAGTTTAGGGTGTTCTTCAGGCAGGAAATGGCTTCCTCTGATTGTCAGATTTGTTTCCAGGCATGAAATGAATGAAAGTTGAAATTAAAAAAAAAACTACCATGACTACCACCACTAAACTAATAGTACCAAAATAATAAAAAACGATTAAATTATTTTGGCAACTATTTTTTTTTAAAATGAAAAAAAAAAATCTAAAATGGTTATTCAAGAGAATTCTAAACACAACAGTTACGAGTACTTAAGTCTTTCTTTCTCAGGTCTTTATAAGCATTCACAGACAGGCTTCAGAACTCATCGTCAATTACCAGTTTAATCCGACAGGGCAAGGAGTTGAAAGTCATTATCCATGACGTCAGGGTAAAATGCTTATTTGCGGCTTTCCCTCAAGCTATTTCTTTTTAATGGCGGTAGAAGGAAATATAGAACATCGGTAAAAATAAAGGGACAGCACCCACAGAGAAATCCACTGTGATCAGGAAAGGATGTACGCAATAAGCAAAGTGAAATAGTTTGTACCGGAAATAAATGCCACACGCATAAAGATTCATGCTTTCAAATAAAGCCAGTGTTTGAATTTTTAATTAGGGATGCTAATTACAGCCATCAGATAGTGGCGTCTAAAGGCTTTCCATTTTGCAACCCAGAAGAGGAGCATCGAGCCCGGTGTGTTTTTCCACTTCATTAATATTTGATGAAAATTGCCCCGGCTGCATCAGCTGTACATCAGCAGCAAGACTGTGGCCCACGTTAGGCTCTCTGCTGCCTCACCACCCACCGCATTAGCAAGATGACAAAACGCAAAGAGGGTTGATAAGACAAGCCTCGCCCACCTGTCTGTCAATTGATTCCATTGGCTACCCTGAAAACAATTGGCAATCGGGTGTGAGCTATAATTGAACTCACACTAACAATGAAACTAGACACTGACTGGGGACCATAAGCTAAATACTGATACTTCTAATAGCTCCGGGAGCCTTAAACCTAAAGCCTGATAGAACGCAGAATACGGCTTTAAATTGAACCTAAATAACAGCCCTGGGTTTAATTTTAAGCCCAATTCTGCATTCTACCATAGTCTGATTGATGGCCTTTGACACACAGGCTCTGTAATGATGTTGGCATCATAAGTAAATTGTGTTGTATGTATGTGAAGATTATCTTTATCTCAAGATTGAACTGGTGGCTTTTTAATGGCCCTTATATAAATACAAACTAAATGGTGTCCTTAAAACAGGGCATAACATCTCAATTCACCCTCAGATCTTCCTCATAGATGCTGAGCCAGGAGAAGCCATTTAACTACGATGGTCATACGGATACAGTAAATCTCCTTCAGCCTTGGGACATGCTATCTTCCATGTATACAAATAACAATGGCACATTTTCTATATAGTAGACAAGAACCATTTTCAGTCAACTTCAGTGATAAAATGGAGTTTCGTGGATCTCTGAACTATCGGTCATAACCCAGCCAGCGGGGGTGGAAAATTTGTTTTGACGGCACCTCAATGTAAGACACAAACAAAACTTGAGGCAGGGACAAGACAAGCTTGTGTCACAGGAGAATGATGCGGAGGAGAAGACAGGACTCCCTAATGACTGGCTCAGCTATGCTCATTCAAAGCTCTTGAACAGTCCTCTGGGAAAGACCTTTGGGGAGTCTCATTGTAGCACTGATTGCTTTTCTCAATTTTGTGCCATTTGAGTGACTATTGAAATTACATCCTGATGCAAGAAAAATAAGGCAGTTTCTGAGAATGACGTATGTGTAATAAAACATTCAAAATTACTTTTCGCAAACAGTTCACGCCTTCGAGAAGCCAATTAAACACCAGAATTGTTCGTCATAGTATCTTAAACTGTTATTGTATACATATACTGTACACAAGAGAAATGGATGTTTTCTAGCAACAAGATATCGCTGTGTTGTGTCGTACATGTCCTGATTTTTAACAATGTTCAGGCTGTGACCCAGGTAAAGGGTTTATCGTCATATTGTATTTCATACGCAATACATATGAAAGGATACATTTAAACAACATGTGAGGCTCCTAACATACCTTTTCAGTAAGTTATACTAGCGGAGAAAATGCGGTCCGTGTCCTTTGAGAAGTTTAATTCGTCAAGACAGGAATAAGTAGAGTAGAAATCACCTGTCAACTCTATTTCCAAATTTTCTTGATTAACATGAAAGTTTAATATGGCTTTCAGAAATTCTCGGATGGAATGGGGTCTTCTGCAAAAGTGACCTCCTACTTCAGTAGGATGGGATTTAAAGCTATAATCAGAGGTTGGCATGAGTGGTACACAGCTACACACGCACGTTTAATCAATTATCGTACGTGTAAAATTCAAAGACGTCTTGCATTTGCAACCTCCATAATGTAAAATGGGTAAGTATATGCATATGATAGAATCTGCACATTATAATTGTTTTGCATAGACAAATGCCACTCATGTCGACCTCTGTAAATAATGTTGGTTTGCGATCAAACGCTGCGATTGCTTAAAATAGTAAATCACTTAGGTGTTCGTTACGTACCTGTGTATACTTTATATACACAAATTATGTGAAAGTCTACGTATGTGTCGATAAGTTGCTTAATATTCAGAAGGGGTGAAGTGAGATTACTCAAAAAAAATACTGATTTTGTACACATCTGCATATTCATTGGCTAATTAATTATTCATTATGCTATGCAATGGGTATAGCCATTTCTGGACATAGCTTTCCTAGGTTAATTGATTGCTGGATGGTAAACTAAGGTTTCCTTCAATAAAATGTGCATTTCAAGAAAAGATATAATGCAGTTGGTATGATTTTAAACAAATATCTGGACATCCATACATTGTTTAATATATATATAAAAAATCATTTTTCAAATACATCTCCTCAGGAGAATTGTTGTTTAGTCACGCAGTCGTGTCCGACTCTTCGCGACTCCATGGACCACAGCACGCCAGTCCGCCCTGTCCTCCACCGCTTCTCAGAGCCTGCCCAAACTCATGTTCATTGTCTCCACTTTGATGTCCATCCATCTCATCTTCTGCCGTCCCCTCCTCCTTTTGCCTTCAAACTTTCCCAACATTAGTGTCTTCTCCAGTGACTCCTGTCTTCTCATTGTGTGCCCAAAATATTTGATCTTCATCTTCATTATTTGTCCTTCTAATGAACAATCAGGATTGATTTCTTTTAATATAGATTGGTTTGATCTCTTTG
>JAACJT020000001.1:27082485-27107991 GCA_009936485.2 Gymnarchus niloticus | reverse complement strand
ACATGGCTTAGCTCATAGTTTCACTGAACTACGCAAGCCCCTTCGCCACGACAAGGCAGTGATCCATTGAAGGGGCAGGAGAATTGGATGGACCTTATTAATAAATCTACGACATACGAATGCCTTACGCATAATCAATATCCCCATATATTTAAAAAAAAAAAAAAAAACATCTAAAGCCGTTCGCCGTCTTCATCAATAGCTTTGTAGAACTTAAAAGTAAGTACAAAAACAGTACTGCTCGAAGAAAAAAAAAACTCCACCACGATCTCACTTTGTTCTACAATCCCCAACATGACTGGTGAAGACAACTGAATTAAAATAAATTGTAATAATAACAACAGCCAAAATCATGCCTATGAACTAAAGAAGTCCCAGCACTAGGAAGTTTGCACAAGAAAAGCATGGCTTGATGCTCTTAAAGTCCTCCCTCACTTCTCTTTCCTCTCCTCTGCATGCACGCACACACGCCAGCTCAGGAGAGCAAATCCATAATCCATATCGCATCAACACTACTTCAGAAGAATATAGAAGATGACCGTGCTTACTTTGGCTTCCATCAAGAGAGAAGAGTCCCAGATTTTTGCTGTCGTTTCGCGACTAAAACTCCAGTCCCCAAAGCTAACAACAAATAAAGCAAACTCAATACCTATGTTAGCTTGGAGGCCACTAACTGAGCGGAGTCCAGTGTTTAAATTCTATTTTGAAGAAAAGGATATTTTTTTCTGTACTCTTTCTTCTTAAGGCCTACCAAGTCGGTGTACATTATACTCAGGCAGTCTGGCAATACAGAATCAATAAGGAAGGCAGTGGTTTTTTTAACGACTGGAGAATTTGTGATTTTTTGGTGCTAAAATTCATTATTTAGAACCCGAACCCTCATCTTTTCACAATTTATTTATATAGTCCCTTTTGCCAACAGGAACCAGACACAGCTGATAGAGGGGAAGGGACATAGGAATCGTGAGATTCAGAGATGGATTGATGATATTGATATCACAAAAAGAACACTGTCCATGTTTGGCAGACATGATTGACAGATGAGATTGAAACAAGGTTATTAGGGGAGGGGGGGAAGGCCTTGGACATTGCGCACGCACCGAACAGATTGACCGGCTGCTTTTGAAAAGCAGGAAGCCTGCTTAGAAATGCTGAACAGTTAAAAATGGTGCAAAGTGGAGTAGAAAACATTACTGAGGCAGGTATGCAAGGGAATTCTCTAAAGAATCTGGCCCTCAGAGGCAAGGCGAGGCATCAACTCACAGGCAGACCCAAACTATCCCACTTCTGGATAGGAGAAACATGGTCCAATGCCACACTGGCATTGGGTGTACTAACAACTCACAAGGAGAAGATCTGGTACAGCAGTTGAAAGTCCAACTTCAATCGCTTCAGAAGGGTTTTCTAAATAAAAAAATATACATTAAAACATGCTATAGTAAATACAAATCTAAATGTATTTAAGGAAATCTGTAGGAAACGAATCCAGCCTCATCTCTGAGGTAACAAGGAGAAGGAACATGAAACGGCCAACTATAGGCCGGCCACGGCCATGGGAAATGATAACCCAGGACCAGGAAGGGCTGTTCATCTGCAAAGCCTTAGAATTACCAGGCTACTTTCAGGTACAGACAGAATCCTCCTTCTACTCAGCGCATCCACTGCACTCAATAAAAGAGGCTCCAAAAGCAGCTCTTCCCACCCACACGCAGGCACCAGGCGGCACCATGCTCTCAACTAAAACCACGACAGGGGTAGAACACATCAGCGTAATAAAAACCCAGGCAGAGGTAATGCACGCACTTCTAAAAGCTGTTTGGCCAAAGAAATTAGAGTCACGGCACAAGATAAATTAAAGGGAAAAACAGAGCTTAATTATCCCTTTTAAAAACCATACTAAACCTGAACAGGGTGAAAGCTGGGCCTACTGAGCAGACTACGAGGTTCGCGTGCTGTGGCACAGCTGTTACTGCAACCCCACTAATAATTGTAACGACCAAAGCTCTAATACGAACGGAAAACGTTAGTTTCAGCTAAGAAACAAACAAATGAGTCTCTCTGTAGCAAATTAGCCTCAAATGACACATTTACAGCTGAATGCCCATGCTGCTCAATGGGATAATACAGTAGCTGCATTTCACATCTCCAAAAACAGAAGCAAGCAACTCCTCCACAAGCTCCTTTATACCTTTAGGCCTTCCCTGATAAAGGTCTTTCTCCGGGGTCCTAAGGTCCTACCAAGTACATTGACATGTTCCAAGGCAGACTGTTATCTCACTTTAGGGCTGTTGCATGCCTTGTTCCTTTTTGAATTATTTAGATCCAGCTTAGTTTGACACTGCCGCTATAGATTACTTGAATCGATCTGAGTCAATCTGTAAAAAAAAAAAGCCTTCACCTGTAGCAACGGAGGCCTGTGGTACTGTTCCTTAGGCACAAGATTTCACTGTGACATAATTGGTATTGGGTCAAATCAATTAGCTTGTATTTGCCATCATTCTGAACATTCTGAAAACTAAAGGACACAGATGTCCTTTGAAGCTAATGTTTCATCTAAATATCATGAAATTAGCTGACCAAATAATTCCCCTTTTTTATTGACAGAATTAGTTTGATATGGCATTTTGGCCAACTGCAATTCAGTTAGAGCTATAAAACACAGGCAATGATGAAAAACTTCATGGATAAAGTGAAGTCACAGTCTATTGCTGTTCACAAAAACGACTGCTATGGCTGACATGGGAGGTTAGTGGATAGCAGAGTGGGCTCACAGCTTCGGAGATGGGGTTTGAATCCCACCTCGGGTCTCTGTATGTTCTCCCTTTGTCGTGTGGCTGTTGTCTGGTTCATTAGTATCTACAAATTGCCTGTAGTGGCTGATTGTGAATGAACGCTATCTTGTCCAGGGTGTATCCCACACTCCAGGCCACTCGTGTCATCCTGAAATGATCAGTGGTTAGAAGATGGCTGGATATTAGCTTACTTCTTCTTATTATTATTGATGTTACAAACCAGTCAAGGGTCAGAAAAGAGTGGATGAAAATGGACAGAGAGAATTAGAAAATAAAACTTTAAGGAGACTTAAGAGGGATGACAAAGTTATTTGCGAGACCATTCGGATTTTAGGTGGAGACTATGAGGTTAAAACCATGCATGATCAACAAGCAGCACTTACAGTGTAAGATGCTATCTGGTGTTGTACGTGATGTAAAAATACTAATGGGTTATGATTAATATAGACAGTTTTGAGGAGAGAACTGTTTCCTAGGTAGACTTTGAAGTATTGATGATGAGCAGTAAAGAGAGGGCTTCCATTTCAATAGCTAGCTGGCTTCCAAACAACAGTAACAGACAGGATGGTAAACTTCTTGGCAGCATATGGCAGCAGCAACACAGTAGACATCAACCTGTCATTGAATCGGCTTAGTGAAGGTAGGTGTGGAGAACATAGGAACACTGGGTAACAAGAATCTAGCGGTCAAATGCAGTTTGGCATTCAGACAAATAGTCAAACAAAACATTTTTGTGTAGGAGGTTGGTGTGGGACAAAACTGTGTCTAAAAAAATTTTACAGAAACAGTGAGAGCGGTCTACCTTTCCAAAAAAATCATTGAAGGTCTTGTTTGGTTTTAGGGACGTAGGAATGACCTGAACCTTGAGACAGCATTTTCTCATTACACTACGAAGATCACAAGATTTTACAAGGGAGGTAACAGTACCCACTCTGATCTGAATTCAACATTAGATAAGCATTGGATAATTTTATAAACACAACATCTAGGTGCCGTTTGCAGCTGTTGGAATGTACAACTATGACATCAAGGTAAGCTATTCAAAGGTAAAGGTAGCTGGAGCACTGCGTAATCCAAACAGCATTACCGTATATTGCAGGAATGATGTACTGTATATTGTATATCCTTAAGCTTGTGGGGTAAGATTTGCTGGTACCTTTTAAAAAAAGGTTTAGTTTATTAACTAACTCCACAGAACCAATATCTTGAATGAAATCATCCAATCTGGAGAAAGGAGTTGGGTATTGTAACCACAAAACTTTCTTATAATCTTATAGTGCATACACAACAGTTCAGTTTTTGTCATACGTGTGTTAACAAAGGGCCAAAAACACAGTGACGTGTTAGACGAGAGAAGGAAATCAAGTCACTCAGCATCGGTGTCCTATAGGTTAACTTAGAGAAAAGCAAAAGCAAAAAATTTAAAAGTCTTAAATAGGAAAAGGTTTGTACATATACACTGTATAGGTGGGGGCATATATACATTTGTGCGTACGGTATACCCGTGGGTTCATATACACATGGGTAAAGTAGCTTTGTACATCAAAGTAAAGTGACACGTGAACACATGACAATAAAACTTGACTTGACAATCGATTGGGCTACAACTAGATACTGCAAGGTAATTTTCCTCCAACTAGTCAGTTTCTTTCTCCAGTACGGTTCACCTGCTTGGGTTAACCCAGTAGGGGTGCTACTTAAGCAGACACCGGTGTCATGCCAAGTTCCCTGCTATCTACAACAGGATCAGTGGCTCAGCTCCAGAAGGAGGACGAGAACCACCAATGTCACACGTCAAAAATCCAACAAATCCCAGAGTTTACATGCCGCTTCAAGGACTAACACACTAGTAGAGAACACAGAAGAGAAATCATAAAGTAGACTATCACTAGGGGTAGACAGGCTCGACACAGGCTCTGACACAGCCTCAGATAGGGGAAATGACGACCCTCCTGCAGTCTCATTTCGTGGTTAAAGCACCTGAAACTGGTAACTGGGAAGGAAGCCACTTTGAGAATGCTAGAGGAATCGTTCATTTAAATAAACATGCAATAGTACGCAATGCACCCCTGTGCGAATACATCACTACAGCAATAATCTGTATCTGAAAAGGGCAACAATCTTTCCGATGTTACGGACTGGGCTGAGTCCCTGTCTTTTTAAATATCTACAGCCCACTGTCCACCATCATGTTCATTTAAAAAGACAAATTTGAAAATGCGTGGGACACTGAATCATCAGTAGGCACATTTACGTTATTAACGAAGGTAACCTTCTTAGTTGATGTCCGAGATCTTGTATGTTTACATTTAAGAGCAGGACAAGCTGCTGTAAGATGGCCCTGCTCATGACAGCAGAAACAATCCCAAGAAATATGTATAAAGGGTAAAAACTCAGGTCTAACACTAGTCTTCCAGGTTACAGCTTGCCTCGGTAGCAGAGACCGAACAAAAACAGTTTTGTGGATCAAAACAAACACATAGGTCACAGTGGGTGCATCTGACAACATTGCTGCCTTTCCCTTTATTAATGTACATCAAAAACGGTCAGGTATATAATTTAACAAATTTTTCGCAAAATATTACCTAACATGTTCAACATCTAAAACGCTGCTGGAAAAAGGACAGATTTTTCTCAAGCATTTTCTTGTGAGTTTGCCACACGGAATTCACAAATTTTTGAAAGATTTGTCAGTAAGCCTCAGGCAAAAACTTGTCAGCACCCAATAAGTCAAACTTTCGTCAAGAGTGAGTGCCAAATAAACATCCTCATCCTTAGACGCTAACTCACATTGTAGTAACAGGGAGAAAATATTTTTATATCATTCCAGAGTTGTTGCAACGTGCTTGAAAATCGGAAGATAAGTACACATTTAATTCTACCGAAACACAGGCACTTGTCTGATGTGATGGCTAGACTACCTGACTCTGAATAGCTGAAGGGAATGTGATGGTAAGGCCTAGCTTCAGGAGGGAAGAGCCGTCTTGGACCAAAGAACCAACCACGACCTTAATACGAGGCATCGGGGGATCTGACCACTGCAGTGGAATTGACCATACGAGGAAGATGCGTGGGCTTCTCCCAATGCACATTCTCCTCAAGGCGATTGCCCCATCAACCTCCCTTTCTAATGAGCTATGGTACTTAATTTCTTATTCTAGCTCATTTGGACAGATGGCCAAAAGGTATTCTTTAGATGATTGACAAGAGAACAGCATAATCCATGTTTGGGCATCACTCTGAAGTCTGCATCAGGTTTGGTGCAACACCTTGGGAACCCTGGCGTAGTAGGACCCTGTGTTGAATTACTTCACATTTTAGTGCCTCTTTGAAAAGCCGAGTCATCAAAGTACCCAGACATAGCTAACAGGTTGTCTTTATGACAGCAATCAATTTCTGTAGGGTAGGGCCAAGTGTGAACAATAAAAGGTCCAATTGAGCCTTACTGGAACACAACACACGATCAAAACATTACACCCGTCCCCAAACACCAAACAGATTCTGGGGTTGGATTGTCATCAAATGGAGTGGGTGAAAGTGGAGAGAAAAAACTGGAAAACAAAACTATGGAAACAGAAGTGTGTAGCGAGGGAATGCAAAGTACAGCAAACACTGTTGAATAAGATTGCAAGTGACTCAGGCCATAATAATAAGCAAAACAAGCCAAACTTAGAGGCGTGCAACAAAATTATTTTGCATAAAATAAGAATGAGCAAAAAGATAGCAGACTTTCCTCATTCTCCGACTCGCAGAATAAACGACAAACTGACCGAAAAGAATACGGCCGCTCATATACTGGACAGGATGGATACAGAGTAAACATTTATAACAATATCTAAAGCAATGCTAGGGAAGGGTTCGGAATGACTGGAAACAAATAAGAAAATATGAGGTCAAAAACGAGGTAACATAATAGAAATCTGGGAGACACGGACTGCGTGAATGGGTAGTGTTACCTCACATCTCCAAGCTGCCTCGGCTCTCCTTGTATGTGCAGTTCACACGTTCTTTCCGTGACACTCCCGTGGTCCAACGTCTTTCCGCTGTCCAAAGACATGCAGTTTCGTTAATTTGTGTCTCTCATTTGCCCACGGTGTGTGTGTGCCCGGCCATGGACTGGCATCCCGTCCACATTGTATCACTAAGTCGTGTCCTGTGCTGCCAAGGGTAGCCTCCGACAGCTCAGTCCTATGGTTGGAAGATGGGTGGACTTTCTTATTAAAGATATTTTCCTTTTTCATTGAGGTTACTTTAGTTAGGATATCCATAAACAGGCTTAATGATAAGACCTACTGTAGATAGGAATTAAACTGTGATAGCAGGGTAAGCCCTACTTTGTGCCATAGTACGTTGGCCTCCATTGAGTACAGTCAGTTGAATGCCTCTTGAGTAAAGTGCACTGTACATTAAAGTGGTATTTTATTTTATCTGAAAGGAAATGGTTAAATGATGTCACTTCCTAAATTGATTATTTTATTTATTTTGTACTTAGAGGTCCCTTAGTGAGGTGACGACTTCTTCAGCTTCAGGTGTTGGGCAAGCAGGCGTCAAAGAATGATACTCATAAACTACTTGAGGATTGCGTTTCAGCACCGTGGCAGCCAAAAGCAGTCATCCATCCATCGTGCAGCTGAAGAGTCGTTTCACAAAAACCCAGGTATGTTTTGCCTAAAGCCGTTGGCCCAGAGTCACAGCTGGTGACTGGGATTTAAGCGTGACACGATAATGGAGAGGTTCGCACACAAAGCAAAGCTGTAGAGAGGAAGACGCCTGCTGTCACACTCTGCTCTCACTCAAAAGCGTGAATAGAAGTGGTAAGAATTCAGAATTCGTTTTGTAGGGATATAGCAGCTTTAGCTATCAGTGATAGCCGCTCTGAAGTTATTAGACAGTAGCCAATTGCCACTTGCCAGGACAGCGTCCAGATCATTTACACTCCGGTCTCATTTGTTGCATGCCACAGTATGTAATATCAACTCCCAAACATAAATATACTTATGAAAAGCATAATAATCTGTCAATTTTTTTTTTTTTTGCAAGACAGAGACTTGGGACCGGGTCGAGGGGGGAGGTACTATCAATACTCCGACATTATTAAGAGAATATAGACGTGGCCTTCAAAGTAATTCATGAATTCTCTTACTGACATTTTTTTCACACTATCATGACAGGCAGAAAACTGGGCTTTGAAATACATCTGATTTTATTTACAGTAACCCCTTCTCCTCATAGAATATTCAAATATACAGTATTTTAGGGTGTGGCAGGTAGCTGAAAGGCTCTATATCAAAACAGTTAAAAGCTTTCCATTACCCTGCTGTTTGTCCTTCCAGAGTCGAAATGATTCATTGCAAGCTGTGGAGAAATCGTTGATTATGACATTTTGATGGCTTTATACTTTAAGCTTAAGAAGTCGCTCACCAAATTGAATTCAACTTGATTAATGGTTTGCTTTAGAAAGTCAAACGCAGTGGCATTAATTTAAGTACACATAATGAATATACCAATTATTCAGAGGTTATTTCACTTGCCTGCACTCTCTTTTAGCCCTACTATTAATTTCAAAAGAGAGTGGTTCTCCTTATTAATTTATTTATTATTATTAGTCACAACGTTACATTTCTTAGTTTCAGACAAGTCTCAAAGCCTATTATTAATATGATCATGTTAAAAAAAAAAAACTCACAGAGTACTTTTCAGGATTGATTTCATAAGGATGGAACGAACATCCCACGTTACCGCATCACATTCTGAGGACCACATTCCAAATCATGTCAAACAATGGAGGTACGTACCTGGAGTGTCTGTTTTCAAAAATGTTAATATATTTCATAATTCATCAAGGAGCCATCTGTGGTTGTGGAATCTATGATCTCTGATATATTATGAACTATAATGGCACTTTATTAGACTTATAAGTTCGTTTGGATAAAAGCTTCTGTTAAATGAACGTGGTGGCCAGGGTGGGAGGGCACGGTCTGTCTCTGGGTGGTAGTTGGGTGACCATAATCGTCTTGACTGCTTTGTCAGCCTGACATTTGTATTAATTGTTTGTTTCAGACCAAAGCACATGAAAAGCAGACCAAATGCAGTTCCTTATTTCTAACACTGCCATTTTCCATCTGTGTCTTTGGGAACGTTCTGTGTGCTGTCACGCTCCCTCGCTCCTGAGAAAGGAGCTTGGGCGTTATTTCATACATACGTCCATCCATCTGTCCGTCTGTCCGTCCGTCCAAATGTTTATCCTGGTCGTCGGGAGCCTCTCCGATGCCTCACAGAGCGCATGGTTGGGTATACATGATGAACAGGAAGTCAGTTTGTTACTTTGCACACACGTACACACACACACACACACACACACACACACACACACACACACACACACACACAATCATATACCATTTTATAAATGCTAATTGGCCAAATTGCTTGTTCTTGGTGGGATTCAAGCTCCCAGCCCTGGAGGTGTAAAAGTTAGCCTATGCTAAGTTCCTAGTAATAAAAGTCTTCTTTCAAATTTAAGGAACTGCTATACTGCTATGTTCTCAAAAAAAAAGAAGTGATACGCAGCCGAAGGGTGCTGACAAACGTTGTCACTTTCCCACACATCATAGTACAGAGTCATTATGAAAATACAAGTATACAGTGGCTGAAATCCTGTAGCATTAACCACTATACTGATGTATATAGTTCTCACTTCCACTGGGAATCTCGATGAGCTATACCATGCCACCATGCTCCACTGGTAACACAGGCTAATCCTTATGTACATCTGTATCATTATCTCCTGGTGAACTTTGACCTTAACTACTTTGGAGGCCCAGATGAAAGCACTTCCTCTGTACTGAAGCACAGGGGACTTCCAGTGATGCCAAATCACATAAGACTTCCAGTCTAAAACACCCCTTGTTTGAAGCCCCTCGCAGCAGGGAAGTCATGAATGATTCATTCGTGGCAGCCATAGGAATGGACAATAGTTAATGTAATGTCTGTCACTGGGGAATAGCAAGCCAAATGTGTTTCCACATGCAGCACAGAAAGAATGCTTCTGTATTTGCTGTGTACAGTACATACGCTGACTGTTAAAAATATTGTCTCTGTTGTGGTTTCCATCCTGCTGAAGTTTATACAGAATTACAAATGATCCGCCCGTCTTTGGTGAATGAACAAGTTCAGAGGACATTGGTTGACCTCCAGGCCCTTGATCTGATTTCTTTTCTCAGAAAATTAGTAACTGGTCATGGGTTTACTTCTACTCTCAGAAATTTCTATTGGACGTAAGAACTTTCTCTAGTAATCTTATATAAATAATTATTGTTAAAAACACAGCGCTCAACATTGTGATATGGCTGCCATAAAATAACGCTATCCACATTATGATATGCTGTTGGTGTGGACTGCGACTGGTTTGTGTATTTTAACATCAGAATATATTTCAGATGCACATGCATAAAAAAATGAATGTTAAGCCGGAGTTAAAGGAAAGCGGTAACAAAACGCAACATTGGAGAATGTTCAAAATGTCAGATTGAGCAATTGTGTCGCTCACAAAGACACACGATGACTGACAATGGTCAATCGATCAATAACACGTAGCCTTTCAGTTTTCAAGCTCAAATCATTAATAAACACGCAAAGCTGGGAAATGGCACGTACCGAGCAATGAAATGAAATTCTAAGTGAAATTCTCTTCATTGGTAGACTTATCATTAAGTGCTCATAATCGGCTAACCAGCAGGGAATCACGGCACCCTCGGAGGAAGGTCTACCTGACAGGGCTCAGTAAGATCAAACCCAGCTGTCAGGATTCATTCATTCACCCACCCCTCCCATCCCATCCCATCCCATCCCATCCCATCCCATCCTCCATTATCAGGATGCTAATGGAGAGCGTCGCCTTCACTGAGAGATGGCCTAGTGGCTCTAATTCTGTTTGATTCTTATTCAGTATGTCCGGAGTTGTTATTACCAGTATCAATGGCAGCAGCAACAAAAATAATAATTCATCATTAATAATCATACTTTTCTTTTAAACTACAGCACTGTTCTTCCTACAGTGTAAGCATTGATGTGAGATACGCTGGAACTTAGTGTTTCAAGCAACCTACTACCACTCTTTTTCACGCGCCGTGTTCTCATGGAAAACTGTGGCTCGATCGCCCCCTACTGGAGAACATACAGGAATTACTAAAAAAAATTAATTAATTAAGAGGTGCGCTTAACTTCTGCTTCGTCATTCAGTGCCAAGTACGCATGATTTCTTAAAGGGTATATCAGAGATGCATGGAGCACCCGTTAAGCTAAAAGGAAAATCCTACGAACAAAAATCATTTAAAACAAATTCTTTATGAACGCAAAAGTCATTTGGGAAAATATTCGTTTCGTGGACCGCCTAGACAAAAAATGATTTAGAGCCCTACACACAACTTGCAATAATTCACTAATTTTTACGCAATAAATAAGAACTATTTTTACACTTCATTTGCACATATTTTTTGGATATGAATTATGCTCAAAATGCAAAAGTATGATTACTTTACCATACATGGGATACATATTATAGTATATAGGTCTCATGTTTCAGTTCAGGACATCACAGCAGAGTAAGAAATGCCCTTGAACGATCAGGAGTATTAATGATACTGATAGGAATTCCCTGGTGTTCAGGCTGAAATTTAATGCCACACTACAGGAGAAAAGACTCTCCTGGAAGGCTGATGTCCTCATTTCTGTCATCCCTTCCCTTTGGTTACCAAGTAAAGCAGTTCAATGACTAAAGACTGACTCATTTCAAAATGTGCTGATTTGCCATACTTCATTTACAGACAAAAATCCATCTGTACCATTTTCATCTTCTTTTCGGAGTCATCAATTAAATAATATCAGTTTTCTTGCTCAGAGTGTTCCATTTCCCACACAGCTCACATGCCTTTCCTTTTGTTTCTGGGATTTATACAGTGATTAACAGTCCCTTTTATTCTGCACAGTCCTAACATTTTTGAGACCCACAACTTTATTTTTTGAAGTATAGAAGCTCTCTGTGAAATAAAAAAAAAAATGCTACTTTAAAAGAACAATTGGTCCCTCTAGTGGCCAAATGGAGAAAGTGCTGAAGCAGACCGTTTTGGAAGTCAATATTGAAAATTCCATCCATCTTCAAACTGCTCATGTCGCACGGAGTCGCACTAGGAAATCAAAGATGTTGATTTAGCTATTATGCTATTTCTGTGTTTTCTACAACAAAGAAAGCGAGTCACTGATTATAATGATAAAAACTATTCATAGAACCGATTTACATAGGCAGTGCAGGGCCTTCATTCATAAATAATCACATATAATTGCTAAGTTAACACATAGTATGCAAGAACAGGGAGTATTTCTCATGAATGTTCTGCATATATAACTAGGTAACGTACATTGTAATTTGAATTTGCATTAGTTAAGGAATCCAGAGGAATATATCATTTATATATACCGTATATTGGAAAATCACGGTATTTTCCTCAGTTTTCTTAAATGCTTTTTGTAAATTTATAATAGTTTAATAATAATAATAAGAGGAGATGAAGGTTATGAAGATCATGAAGAATGAGAGGTCACGGAGAAAGTAGAGCGTTTGACCTAAACAGCCAGTGAAAAAGTCGTACGCTAACTGCTACGCTAAATTTAAAATTACAATTACGAAATTTTGACTCACAAATAAAAGTAATGAATGTCAATTAGAAATCCTAAACGATACCATTTGAAGCACACATTTAATTTCCCTGTTGAGTTATTGGTCAGAATATCACCTTACTGACAGTTTGTAAAAATCAATAAATCCCTCAAGATATTTCTCTCTTTCGTTGTTCCTATTAAAGGATTAGTTGTGATAAAAACAGAACGATGGATAGAGATTCTTTGGAAACGATAATTAAATGGAGCTTAAACGTCTTTGTCATTTCTACCCCTTTCCGGAACCCTAAACACACCTGTTGAATTCAGATTTAAATGTACTGCTGACTGCTTTGATATCCATGCTTCACACCGCCATTTTTGTCTTGAAGATTAGCTGGATCTCCCTCGCCATTGACTTGGAAGCTTTTTAAATAGACGTGCCATTTGGCCTTCATCAGCACAAAGCCAAGCTCCCCTCCCTCAATCCCCCCTCCCCCCGGTATTTTGCCTCCTGTCGGCGATGAGACCTACTGCCTGGCGGCCTGCGATAACGGCCAGCGATGGCGGGCGGCTTCAAAGACAGACCTGCTTCCGCTTCATCAATCCCACCTGTTATCAGTGCTGCCTGCCCAAAAGCAGCCACTGATGCCCCAGGGCCTGGAGCTGGCCTTGGACACGTTTCCAGCGTGTGGATGGAAGGCGCACAGATTCTGAGAAACGAGCAAGGATAGGCGATGTACAGGCCAGCAGAACGGCTGGAGCAGAATACACAGAACAGAGGCAAGCTGGGCTTCTGCTACAGGACAAAACCCGCTTTGGATTTTAACTGACTGTTAAAAACAAAGCTTTGCTGATTTATGTCACAAAAAAGATGTGCTTTTATACAGAAACACAAGCTAGTCTGCTAAAAATTCATACCCGTTTTTAGCCCAAGTGTATGATAAGCATATATCCAATAATATTATCAAAAGCTAATTCTCACATTTCAGTTTTCAAGAAAAAATTTTCAGATAAAGCCACTTCAGTTTCTTTTCTTTATAGTGCAGAGAAAAATTTGCATTAAGACTGACGGTATTTATGTGAGGCTGACAATGTTCTCTGTTACTATTAATTTAGCTGGATGGTACTAGGGGGAAAGCGATTAGTTGGAGGGCTAATTTTTGGAATGTTTTATAATAAAAGTGAAGGGATTTGGTGAGAAATCAGTGTTGGAACCTCATTGTGGATTTTGGTGCACGAATGTGTCTCAGAGCAAATCAGCAGTGAGCTTGTTGTTGCCTAGAGAGAATATCAATAAAACGCGCAGTTATGCATGAACCATATGTGTATGCAGGCGGGGCCTCTGTATTCTTGGAGGGAATGTGCTGGATACTGTGGAGTCCAATATTGACAGTCCTTCTCCCTCTTCATCAAAAAGGAGCATGCTGTGTCTCCTAGCAACAGAGCGGGCCACCATGCTGTGCTTCTGTGACAGAGAGGACGTGGTAATTTTTGTTTACCATTTGGTTTCCCCTCAACTTTTCAAAGTTCAATCTTTTCCTTTTTTTTTTTTTTTTATTGTACCCTTTGGTGAAAGCTGTTGTAATTCCACACAGAGAATAGTTTCTTTGAAACAGGCTGGGGAAGCCTCCAAAATGTATAGATCCTGCTGTTGTGAATAACTTAAAGATCAGGCACGTTCACGGTCAGGGAACATGCACAACTCCAATATACTGAAGCCGTTTATGGACTAAAATATTACACTAGGATACGTTTTGACCTGATTAGATTAAGCCTCAAATAATGAAACAAACTGTTTAAACATTGTAGCAATATTAATACTACTACTACTCCTACAATAATAATAATAATGATAATAATAATCTCGTTATTAAATGGACCGGACATTTTTGCCTATTATTGCATGATATTTTCTTAAAAAGAATGACACACAAAAACACCAAGGACCTCACTGATGCTGATTTCAGTCATATTGCAGTCTGATGTTTAGCTACGTTCCTTGCAGGCGACTTCATGCATTCTATGATCGGCACTTAATCCAGAGCAGGTTTTTTGTTTGGTTTTTTTTTTTTTTTTCCGCTGCTACCGACCTGCCCCACGTATTAACACCGCATGTTGATTAGCAGCACACCTGAAAAAAACGGTAATGCCTGGACACGGTGCATTAGACTGCATCTGGGCGTGCGGTCACCCATGTCATGGAGCCGTCGCCCTCTTTTTCCGCATGAGCAACTGCGTAATTACACGGTCTTTACTTTCCTTCAACCTCCGTTGACGGTATGTGTAATTCTTGGTGGTGCTATTGCCCATACCAACGTTCCTCCATTCCGGCAGCTTGCAAAAAACACCGGCGTAAACAGCTAACCCTCTCAGATTTTGGTCATTTCAATGTTTGCTGTTCTCGAAATTGTTTAAAGATGGTAATATGATCGCAGTGTACGTAGCTCGATAATATGCCAAAATAAGCTTCTTGAAAAATGATGATGGACAACGTAGTGGTGCTTTTCAGGTATTATTTTAAACGTATGAAAACACAGCGTATGCATTAATGCAAATCTTCCCTTGGAATGCAAGTGAGGTTCATACTGACATTTTGTGGCTGTCTGTTCGTTTCCACCTGAAATCTTGACGTCCGTGGCGCAATGTGGTCAGAGTGAATACGGTCTTCATGCTTCACTTTGATGTTTTTCAGGGTGCTCCACGAATACGGGCCCCAGGGGCAGCTACAGGACCAAGCGTTCAGCAGATGGCATGAACCGGTTCCATTTTGGCCTGTAAAGCTGGTCAGAGACCCACCACCAAAAAGCAGATTCCTGAGTTCCATTAAAGCCCGGAGGCCTTTCATGCTGTCTTTTTCAGGCATAAAGTTATCAGAAAGCGGATGGACCCAAAGTGCCTTCATTCTGTAAGAGTTGAAACCAGAATTCCACGCATGAGGTCTTCAAGCAGACTGGCTGAGGTTTGTAGATGAATGGGACTGACTATTTTTGGTCTGGAAGTTTCTGGATTTCACACGTAGGATTGCACCTCAAGTTCTCGAGTAGTTCAGAGGTAAAGGCGCTGACCCCATGACCAGGAGGCTTCTGGTTCAATGGCCTCAGAAGGCGTCATTTACGGTATCCTGCCGTATGTGTGGGCCAAAAACATAAAGATTTCTACATGTGTGTTTTTTGGTAAAAAAATTACCATCTTTAGCTGGCTTCATGGATTGGTGTGCTGTGGGAAGCTAGCGTCATCTGAAAAAATAAAGGAGTAAAATCTATAATAATGGTAAATTATTGCATTTTAAAAGCATTATTGAATGTAAGCTGCTTCACTAAACAGTAAAACTCAATGAAATGTCAAGTATGCGTGCTCTGCAAATAATCTATCCAAGACAGATCTTAAAAAAATTGTTTACCACCTCCTGAGTACACCAGTGACTCCTGGAAGGACGTTATGCTTAGTGTAATAATTTAATTCTTACACCCAACAGGCTGTTGTACTGAGAAGTCAAGGAGCTCCTGAGGAAGTCAGTGAATTTCAGGAAGTCTTCAATTGTCTTGGGCACCTCGAATCAATAAGGTCCACAGCCACAGCATTTAATGTAGCCTTTCTCTGCTGTATGACAAGAGTGACACCATTGTTGAACAAACGAACGGTGCCAGCCAATGAAATATGCCCTTTTCCAATTATTGAAATTGAACGGCTTTTCAGACCAGTGCGTTTTCTTAAACTATAATATCTATTGGCGTGGCTTTTCTAATTATAAGCCCTTAATTTTTACCTTTCACAAAGAGACAAAGTGAGATTTTATCTATCTATCTATCTGGCAGTTCATTTACAACACTGAAAATCAATAAAGGTTTATCCTAATGTTATTTGTCGATCGCATCCCATGATACAGCAGATATCAAAATGGAAATGGGTGATACCTCACATGGTAAACCTTTAATGTGTCACCATGACTTAACTTGTGGAAAGTGAAAGGCTAATTTGCGGAACGGGGATAGAACGTTCCTAGCGTTAGGAGCTGGCGTATTTCACAGTTCGTCACATTTGCATATTTGAATCCGATAGCAGACTGGAGCTTCATCGCTGAAAAACAAAGATATTTAGCGCTTGCCTACCATACAAAACAGCAATGCGGAATAAAGTGTGTCTGCTGGTGCCTTGACAAGCCGCAGTGAGGAAAAAGAGAACTGCATTTCCTTTTATCGGCCGAATTCTGTGCCAGTTTCTTGTGTATTCCGGGAGATGTCTGCTACTGCACTCTTAAGACAGACTGCCACAGAAACCATGCTGGATTTAGCTGAGTGCATTAAGCTCATTATACAGCAGCTTCCAGTCCACTAATTGGAGTCAGGAGCTTATGAAGGAGAGCTTTGTCCTTGAGCAGCAGAAGTCGGGGGAAGCACGTAGCAAAACCTACAGTAATAATACTGCTATTCTCTACTACTGAGTGCATCTGATCTTCTTAGTGTAATGGGGCATCCCAAGTATTTCCTGCTGTCTAGTCTGTTCTTGCCTTTAGCAAATAAAATGTGTAAGATGGGTTGGAGAGGACGGACTCTGTCCGTGAGGCCCGTCACATGGCTGGATGTGTTGAATCGATCTAATCTGGTCATCCTTCGTTCTCTGAATCTACACACTTTCGTCTTTCTTGCTGTCTAGTAATTTGATACTGAGGTTGCTTACCCTGTTCCCCTACGACATCACTGCCCCATCTGTTTTTCCCATCTCACCAAAATGATGTTTATCCCCCGGTTTCCTCCGTCCCCTCCCTTTATCATTACTATGTCCCTGATATCCCAAATAAAACCAATTCCCCCTCGCTCGTCTTTGTGACACATGGGTCCAAAGACAGCATCCAAACCTCGAACCGATGAGATTCGGGTCACTGTCCTGGAAATTCACTGCTAGTTCATGGCAATACTTCATTATTGCTTAACACACAGACGTCATACGCACCGACCCTCTTCGGTATATCAATCATATCGATAATTGTCTCAACATAAGAAGTGTCACTGTTTTGACAAAACCATTGCAATGGGATGCTCATCGTTTCAGGATGGAATAATGTGTTTTATGCATTTGGCATCAATACACAACGGAACTTGGACCAAGAGGATTATTAAATGGTTAAACCATGGTTAAAAAATAAAAAAAAAGTTTGCTTCTTTGCTGATGGATAGAGTTTTTGTGATTAAGCATCCTAGTTCATCGGTAACCCCGTATTAAATTTAGAAAATGAAATGATAGCTAATTACCTGGAGATGTGGGTTTTGTTGTTTTATGAAAGCCAGCCACTTTGGACGTATTGAAGAATTGAGTATAACCAACTAATAGTCATTGTAACCCATAGATTTCCATAGACTGTACATACCCACAATGCGATTCAAGTACTTTCAGAAATGTGATGATAGAATATTACATCCAGACATCCATGGACTGCAGGGTTGTCTAACCCAGGAAGTACGAAACATCCTGAGAGAGCGCCAGTCCATCACAGGGAACAGACCCACACACCACAGGTAATTTAGATATATTTTAATTCACCTAACGACACGTCTTTGGACTGTGGCAGGAAACTGGAGGACCTCGAGGAATCCCACGCAAACATCACCTTAGTAACGGCATGCCCTTTTGACATAAATAGCAGAATGACCAAGTAGGCTAACGCCACGTAAATGCTGCATAAATAAATTGATTACATGCACTTAAATTAATACCACTTTAGCTTTCTGTCGTAACTCATGACAAATCGTGACAAATCCAACTTAAGGGCAAACTCTTTGTCTACACATTTATTATTTTTTTGCCACCTCGCCAATATTCGCTAAGAGAAATTTATGATTGATTTGTACTGTTTTAGGGACGCTGCCTCAGTGCATAACATCATCGATGTGTGAATAAACATTGATAGCGTCTGGTCATGGTTCTTGGTTCCGAGACACGCCCATGAGTGTGTTCTATAATAAACATCTATGCACATAGATGTTTAGGTTTGTTATGCTCCTTACAACCTTCCTTCATGTTTTTCTGAAGCCTTCTCTTTCCCTGTCTCTGGCCCAACTGTGGACTTAAAGGGGAGGTGGACTTTTTTACTGTTGGCCTAATGAAGTTTGTTCCTGGGTTTTGTCAGCTGCATCTCCGTGTCTCGGACTGTCAGGTTTGCTGCGAGATACTCAATTATTCCCTCACCCAGAGGGTAGAGCTTCCAGGGCAATAATTCGCCTAAGGTTGTTTCTTCCACTGCTGTGTTACTTACAATTTGTTTTTAGTTGGATTTATTTATTAAGAACTTTGTTTCTATGGCTTTTCCTTTTTTTCCCTAAAATTGGGGGTTCCTAAATTTACATTACTGGTGATTTTGTTAATTTATCCTTGAAAACATTCTAGTTTCTCCTTGGGTTTTAGGTATCATCTAGCATTTTGGAATGATCCATTATTTCCTGAAGGAACAAACATCCATCATGGGGATACTAGGTGTCAGAAACCAGTGGTGAGTTGGCCAGAGTTTCTGGACTACGAAACCCTAACTTTATGGGGAGGGACTGCTCAAGACCCTTTGCTCAGGTCCATTTTCACATCATACCACATGGCTCTTACATAACAGGCTCTTGAATTTGCTCTTTGACTGTGGTGGGATAAATTGACAGCAGTGTCTATGACCCACTCATGTAGTCTACATACTATTTGAGGGACTCTTCATTAACGCTAAGTCACATGGACCGCCATTACGTGACCATAAACGAATGCACTCTCTGCTTCCTTTGCCTTTGCCCAGGAGGAGATGTCCAATGTATATGAACCCCGAATAGGCAATCATAGCAGTCAAACACATACTGTTCTGTAGAGTGGCCAGACGTGACCAAATCAAGTTTTTTTGAGGCCAGCTATTGGATACCTGCCGACCATCGCCGCTGGGCACATATGCAAATTTCAATCATTTTTGTCAGGGTGGTCTCCAGACAAGCTGGCTTTATGTAAAATTTAGCATCCGTCATTTCAGTGATGTATACTGCAGAATGTTTTCTTCTCTTCCTAATAGTAATAACAATAACGTTGATAATGAAAATTTATTCCAATCAATAGCAAGGAAAAGACAGTGAAATCATTTGTACCATGTAGCATGTTTTTTTGCCCCCCGTGCCCTGTCCCCTCCCCTGCAACTGTGGCACGAGATTGCCACTGTGCTTTCTGGCACACAGGTGACAATAAAATTTGACCTGACTTGACTTGATTTGTGAAAATAATCACAAATCCAAACCTGTCACCAGTTTTTCCTGTTTCTCAGATTTCCCCCCTGAGATTTGCAGATGGGTTCCTGTAATTCATTATTTATCTTTTTCAACTATATCCTCGCATTTTGAGAACAATTTCAGGTCATAATTCTTAGGATGCTCGAAATTCCCAAAGGTTTCTTAGAAGAGTCCAAGTGTCCCCTTCTCTTCTTCATTAACCCTTTGTAACCCTTTCCTTATTATTGCAATTAAAATAAAAAATAAAAAAAAAAGATCACCTAAAAATCTCAAAACCAGGTAAAACATTCTGTTGCAAATCCCAGATAAAAGATGTTATTGTACTCTTGGAGCTACACAACAAAATCAACAGATGGCAGTCTTACCCTGGAAATGCTTATGCACAGGTACTGGGATGCGTAGTGAAGGTGCATTTGAGATTAGAGATTCTTTAAATGTAACCACAACTATGGATTAACATTCACTCCTTAGAGGAAGTGGCACTAATACAAGGATTACACTAAAATCTTCACTGAACTTTTAACAATCCATTCAGTGTACAGGAAACTTAAAAAGCTACCCCAAAGACTATGAGTCTTTTATGCCAGAATTTCATTGAGCTTAATGGGACATGCTTTCTTTCTTTAAACTGCTTGTTCTCTTTCCTGTGTTTCTTGTGTTCCCACAATTGTGTTTTTTGGTGTGCAAATCTGCATTCCTGTCGTGGATGCCTGTTTACCCTTGTACAATTCAAAGAGCCACGGACTGATCTGCATGTTCTCTGAACTCGTTTGCAGTCATTAACTTCCAAACACGGCATTTCAAAGTGGACATAAACAGGGACAGGATAATGGGATTGAAAGAATGATATTTAAACTACTTCTGCAAACGTTGAATACTCTTTCAGCAGGGGGTGTACTCCAAAAAATCTAAACGTATTCCATGGAGAAGCACGTCTTCATTAGTGGTCAAGCCTTTGGTTGAAGTCCGTGTTTATTTGAGTTGAAGGTGGCTGAAATATTGGATTATGACATGAAACGTCATATTACATTTTCAATTTATCCAGTTGAAGTTGGGTATTTTATCGAGTAAAACCTCTCCCATCTCGCTCTCATTTCTACCATACACCCATATGAAGGTTCTATAAAAGTGTACGTAAGTTGACACTATCATTCTATCAGCTTTTATATTAATAGTTAATATCGCTACTAATAAAATTGTCAGAATTAAGACTTTGCCCACCTTGTGTTATATTTTCGGCTTTGACATTGGCATGTATGTCAGCATATTTAATACTTTGAGTTTTTTTTCTTAATATTTAATATTGTTTTCCATTATCTGTCTTGTTATAATGATATATTGCCTGTATAATTGAGTCTGTTTTTCTGTAATTTTGTTCCGAGATTATGAAACTGTGACACGGTGTTGGTTTTCAGGAAAATAAGGAAACACCTTTTATGAGATTAAAGAGTACGTTTTCATATTACTGCATTGCACGGCTACACTTTCGTATAATTTACAGTGGTGTGACATTCATAAAGATAGACAGCTTCAGTTTAAACTTTTAACTTGTTTAAATTTGTTTCTTCATACATTTCAGCTCAACTAGTATAATTGACATGGAGAGTTTGAAGAAAAACTCCAAAGAGAAATTATATTCTTTAGAAGACATAAACAAACAAATAAATAAATAGATGACATTTCCTAGAATAGAATCCCTTTATTTAGGTTTTCTTAGCATTCCTGCATTTTCTTTCAGGAAAATCATACATCACTTTTCAAATGAAACTGTAACTTTTCAGCCCTGCTTTCATTTATTATAAAAACAGACCAGTTTTCATTCATACTTCCTGTACATTTCGCACACACTTCCATTCATACTCTTTACATTTTTTATCCAGATGTCTGTTTATTTTCAAGGTATACTAAATATTGGATAATTTATGCTGCATGTCATTTTCTGAGGCATGAAGAAATGTGTTTTTTTTTTGTTTTGGTTTTACAGCTCTGTCAAGTACCAAGTAGAGTCCCGTCCCTGGTTTCTTGTTTAAAAATGTGTTCAGTGTCCATTGATTAAATATATCAAAGGGAATTCTACACATAGATTCACATGCATTATTGATAGGTACGCAATGAATAGCCAAGAGGTATGTGAACTTTTCAGGGCCCAATTAATCTTTTAGCTGACTTCAGCTGAACAGATTCCAAGCCATCAAGATTACAAGATGTGCCGGGGAACCACAGCAGGCTACATGGAAAACCTTGGTTACTGCATGTAATACCCAAAGCATGTAATAATAATAATAATAATAATAATAATAATAATAATAATAATAACAGCTAAGGCTGCACCTAGTCAGAGTTAATGAAATATCGCTAATCGTGCTTCACAATTTCATCCTTGACCATTGTGTAAAGAAGACCATTGCCTTCTCTCTTTAACTATTAACCAACATATTCCTTTTGCACGAAAATAAAAGACAGGGACAAATTGAACATGACACCGTAATTTTAAATCCAGATCAAAGCCTAGAAAGATTATAGAACATTTTGTATTTGACTGACACTTAATTAGAATGCTCAAGCTTTAGAGGGGTAAATCTGTCACTTTTAAAAGTTAGGAAATAGTGCGGCATAGTTTGAAATGTGACACTGTTGTCATGGGAGACAACGATTGTCTGGTTATGTCCATGACGACAGTATATGTTGAACAGACCAGTTATTTCGATTGTATTCCCAAATTTTGTTTCAGGAATTCATGTCATGCATGGCGGCAAATGTTACACACAGCTCTTTGAGCATTATCATTTTTAGAGCCTTGTTTGACTTAAGGTGAAGCCAGACTGCATAGCGTAGAGTACACACTGCACGTTGAAGACGTCATCATAAACGTCATCAGTATAGATGGAATGCATTGCATTTTGCCAAAACACAAAAATGGTATCGGATCAATGTCTCGCGGCTTAAAAAAAAAAGCAGTGCCTATAATTAAAAATCCCATTTCCAGAACATTGCATTGGAGATAAACTCCATGCATTAAATGCATTATTTATTACCCTGAAAAATAACAATTAGCTGTGCCTTTATACCGTTGCCTTTTATTTCGTGGTTGCCTGCAAAGCTAACATCAAAGTTGAGGAGGTCTCCTGGACAGTGCAACAAGGTTAATTTACTGTATTGAATGCTACTAGCGTGTTGGTAATGGGGTCTTTGAAAGTTTATGCAAAGTAGCACCACAAAGCCCTAATGATCCATTTGTAATCCCTTGATCAATTCTACATAAACGTTCATCAAGTCAGAAATGTCTGACTGGAAAAAGGTACGTCACTATTCATTTGGTTTTTTCTGGTATTTATTGTTAGTAGCGGTTAGCTAAATAATCATGGCGTGAAAATCCGTAAAACTGTACAAAGTGATGTTACTGTATCATACAATGTCACATCAGTGTGTTGTACAACATTATTTGTGGCAGAGTGCCGCGTCACTTAACTCTTCATCTAAATAATTACGTAAGCTCATAACAGGGCATTTTATTCGATTATCAAAAAATAGAGTAAGCCCAAGAAATACATTTAGCAGGGCACCGTAACCAAATCAGCAGAATTATTACTGGTGTACACCTGTGCTGTCTAGCTATATTGGAAAGAGGCTCGTATGAGTCCACAGTACCACCATATTGTTTATGAGACAAAGGGAACATCCAAGTCATTTGAGATATTTAATTCAGTCTTACAGATAGCATGCCATTAGCTTCAGCCTGGCATATTGTTTTAATCACAATTTAATTTTGTCTTATTACAGGATCTGAACATGGCTTAAGTGCAAATTAATCACCTAATTGCAAAAGTAGTCTGGGGGTGGGACGGTAGACGGGGCAATTGGACATGCAGCTGGACAGGTAATGGGCTCTTTGTTTGGAGGGGATCTTGACAGACAGCACAGAAGGAAAGACACAAATGAATGAATGCACAGCCTGGCCTGACAGGTACTGAACGCCGAAGTAAGTGGATGTGATGCAGGTGGGAGGATCTTCAGCTTGTTGAGGAGCTCATGATGTAGAGGCCGTTATGAATTTTGTCGTTTCCTCCAGGTTTTTCTGCACAGAAATGGACACACTGATTATTTGTACTGCATGACATGCTAGGAAAAGGTAAAAGTAAATGGCATGCCAGCGGTCACCTTGGTCTCCTTACTCCACTTTACTCACCATACTCACCTTACCGTCTTACTCCACTTTACTCACCATACTCACCTTGCCGTGTTACTCCACTTCACTCACCATACTCACCTTACTGTCTTACTCCACTTCACCCACCATACTCACCATGCTGTGTTACTCCACTTTACTCACCATACTCACCTTGCCGTGTCACTCCACTTTACTCACCATGCTGTCTTACTCCACTTTACTCACCATACTCACCTTGCTGTGTTACTTCACTTTACTCACCATGCTGTCTTACTCCACTTTACTCACCATGCTGTCTTACTCCACTTTACTCACCATACTCACCTTGCTGTCTTATACTCACCATGCTCACTTTACTTTCTCCCTAATCTCATTACTCCCCTTTCTCTCTTTGATTCTGAATGAGCACAGACATTTGACAAATTATAACATTTTGCACAATTGTGGATATCTTGGAAAACAATGTTGGTTGCTAATGATTGTTACCATTTGATGGGTAAGACATCTCAAAATATCAAGACAAATTTATTCAAAGCAGTATACACTGATCAGCCACAACATTAGAGCCACCCCCTAGTAGAAAAATTGGCTTTTCCTAGCAGCCAGATGGGAGGCCTTTAAAGGTACAAATGAGAAAGGCGATATAAAAGGACTGGCACAGGCTAGCCAGAAGTGGGTCTATTGATTGCTTCAGGTCACTTGTCCATTCTGGTGAACCAGGTCCACCCCTTCATGATGACTGTCTACCCCGATGGCACAGGTTGGTTCCAGCAGGGAAATTCCCTTTGCTATGTCACTAGGAGTGTGCGTGAATGGTTTGAGGAGCATGTTTGCTGTTTTCTTTTTTCACAGCTATTTATTTATTTATTTATTTTTATGGATTGTACTTCCGGGCCACCCTAGAAAAATGACTCAAGAATCAAGTAAGCAGTGAAATTAGAGGAGGTAAATGAACTCTGAGAGAGACCTATGGTTTGGCAAGGTTTACCACACACTAATAATGTGGATTAAAAAAAAAAATAAATCAATTGTGTCTGCTGTGACTAAAGAATTTGGTGAAAATGCTCATGTTTTATTAGTTATGAAAGGATGGTGAAACATGGGATGTCTGAGAGTCATGATAGTTAAGGTAGTGCATCTACACTGTTTCATGAATTTTTCATTAGTGGTGGAAAGGATTATGAAATGTTTAAATGCTTTAGTACGTTATAATCTGGGTTTGTCTCTGACATTGCAAGTAATATAATTGAGAAAACAACATTTGTACCAAAAAGACAATAGAATTTAATTCCCCACACACTAAAAGCACATTTTATATTTTCCCGTATAATGTTGTTTTGCAATTTTTAAAACTAGTAAGGCATTTACTCAAAGATTAAACAACCATAAATGTCATCCTCGGTAGCCTGGCATAACTAACCTTTAAAAAGAAGCAACATCTAGTGTCAAAGACCACTGATTATGGCTTGTGATTTGAGAGGTTAAATTAACATACATTCATATTTAGCAATAATGCTCTCATATTTTACAGCCACTTGTGTACATGGCTGGGGTACACCCTGGATGGGATGCCGGTCCATCACAGGGCACGAGGCTGGGGTACACCCTGGATGGGATGCCAGTCCATCACAGGGCACGAGGCTGG
>JAACJT020000001.1:27065953-27082385 GCA_009936485.2 Gymnarchus niloticus | reverse complement strand
GGCAGGCTGCCAGTATCCCCATTTAGGATCGGACGAGGGTTGCGGTGGGTATGTGTGTGGCTTCCGGTGGTCGCTGTCGCCATGTAGGGCGCAAGTATGTGGGTGGCTCCGTCTGCTGGGGAGCGCGCGGGGCGGCAGGGGGGGTTGTTAAAGTGACGGCGCTTGACTTTGGTTTATTTCTGGAACGTATCATTAGAAAGCATCCCTCTTGGCTGCTATACAAAAAAGTTCACCTACTCCCGCCTTGAAGGCAGGAGTTTGACATCTCCAGGACAGCCAGGTGTATCCTTGAGTTTTTCCACCTGCTTGGCCCAGATGTAAGGCCTGGCAGAAGCTTGATAAATACGAGATTCACCTTCGGGATTCGACGAAACGTCGTTCATTTGCAAATCTATTAGGTCCATGACACAGGAGCTGTGATGTTTCTCGTGTAATTTCAGATCATGGTGTCTGTTCATGTCCCATGTTCATTTTCAAGAAACCTCTGACAAACAGCAAGGTTCAGCCAAGTGCGCACAGTGGGAGTAATCGAGCTTCATGGTGCCTTCATTGAAGGGATTTGTAATAAATGAAGTCATTATTTGATTATGACTTGGGTGGCTTGGGAAATAACTGAGCTGTGGCCTTTCTTCCTGGCTAGACTGCGTCAACAAATAAAAGGAAGAAGAAAGCTCATTTGATAATGGCAAAATCCATCGTTTTGCATCTACATTGCCAAGGAATTGTGTACGCAGTACGAGGGTGCAGACAGAATATGATTCGGGTGATCTTTCATACTCTGTGCCTGATATTTCATAAAAAGTAAGAGTCTGCATAATAAGTAATAGAATTCCAGAAGCAGTTTTCCAATTACTCTTTGAAAAATTTGGAGTAAGTCAGCTGTTGCTTGGCATTTTTGATATTCACAAACCTACTTTAGTGGTTGTTAAAAGATAGCATGATTAGCTATTCTTAAGAGATCTGGTGGATTTTAAAATGCGACAGTATACAGGTTGATTTTTGTGGAGTTACAGTAATTTCTGATCGGTCACAGTGTATTTAAGGTTTACTACCTTTTTTTTTCCTGTCTGTTTTATTATTATTATTATTATTATTATTATTTTTCTGAAATAATCTGGATTCCATTATGAACAGTTCTTAAAATATGTTCTGATGTTCATCCAGGTCATAACGGTAAAGACAAGTATAGTTTAACAAACTACTCACAACATTCTAAATCCCTCGTCCATATCGAACAAATGATTAACGCAATCGATTTATTGATGCAAAATGTATGTGACACCTTGTATTAAGTAACTAGGAGAAATTCTTCATTGAAAAAAAGCATGAATAAAACACTGACATGGCAATGAAAAGTGTTCATTCATCGTGTGTGTTCATTCCTAAATAAGATCAAATCACACTTTAGGAGTCATTCATGTAGAAGCTGAGGTAACACGGATAAATCCACAAACATCTCTCCCAGCTGTATAATCATTTCCACAAAGTTAATTTAAATAGTCTTTAATTTCTCACAAAAAAAAATAAAGAATCTTTTCTAATGGTTATGTCCAGTTCAAGTGAGGATATTGATTAAAGATTCCACATGATTTATTGTCTGAAAACTCCTCATTGAATTCTTTCAGTGAATGTAGCTGTATAAATGGTGTTTTGTGAAACTGTGGAGTCTCCAAGTTGGCAATGATAAGCACTTTTCGAGAGCCAACTTTGCATGGTAAATGGAAAATCTACTGTTTGAGACTCTGATGCAACTTGGTAGGCACAGTGAATCAATAACACTACATTAGTATAATTCCCTTGAACTTGCACTGCAGTGCATCCTAAATCATTTTGAGGACATATCATGGACAATTGTTAATATAATTATCAGACCCCAAAGAGCTACATAGCCTTAAGACACCATTTTCTTAATGTGAAACATGACCCTGAAAACTCATCAGTGTGTGAAAAATGGCTTGGTAATTAGAAGCCAAATTAGTCCACCTGGGCCAATTAGGGCTGATAAGACACCAGGGTGATGGGATGCTATCTCAACAGAAATAAAAACCAACACAGAAACTCCCATCGAAGAGAATAAGAGGACACCAGGCCAGTAGAGACTTAGGGAGATGTACATTTGGAGATTAAACAAATATTTATGTGAAAAATAATCGAGCTAATTTCCTAATATTTTATTTTGAATTCAGTTGAAACTCCAAACTTCATCCTCTAAATGATAAAATAAATTGAATTCTGATGCTTAATAAATTTAATCGTATTTGCAGTGTTTGTGCTAAGATATTCTACTATGTTGTACTGTTGGAAACCAAAAAATCCAAGCAACATGATTATCTGGTAATTATTCTTTTCTAACACCCCACAACAACAAACAAAAAGATATTGTGTTTACCGTTCTCAGCTTCCACTGTTCTTGAGTGATGCTTTTTGTTTGTTTCCTAGTAAATGATGAGAGCATTTCTGCTGAGAACATTCTTCTCAGAATATTGCAGCTCCTGTACCCGTTTAATATAAATTCTGTTTCTCGGTGTTTCAAGAACGTTCTATTTAGGTCACAAATAATGTCTTCTGAAAATGAATTGCGAACTTGTAAGAGAAATTTTGTAGGAACCTCGGGGGCAATTTTTCAGCAGCTGTAGGAAGTTCAGAATCCCCAACAGTAAAATTTGTTGCACAACAATAAGATGGTAAGGCTCAGAACACAAGTTCCTTAAGTCGGAGCAGAGGATATACTGTTGTACCACTGAGACATCTATAACCTTTGCTAATATAATAAAAACATGGCAATATAACAAATAACAAAGTATTTCTCATACATGCTATTGTGTTAAACAGCCAACATCTTTGTTAAATATATGACTAGTCAGCCATGGGATTGTGTGAGGCTCTGCTTGTTTGAGTTTGTGTCTGTGTCCTGAAGGTCGGATCAAATTCTGCACTCGACACAGTGATTGTACGGTGTCGGGCCACTGAACGAGGCCCCTTAACTCCAGTCTCGCCGTGTGACCCCCCAAGCTTCGATCTCTGAGATACACCTGTGTGTCTCATGCAGAGCACGATGGGTCACGTGAAAGGCGGAGAATTCCTGTCTACCTGTACTTGCACTTTCCGATAGAGTATCATTTCATTTCAATGTATGTAAAAGTGATGTGACCACAGAATAATTGGCATTGAACTCCAACAGAGTAGCGAAAATCAACAAAACCAAATCACTGGCTTTCGAAGACGCAGCCAGGGCATGCTCCGCATACTTATAAATGTACAAAAAAAAAAGAAAAACAAATAAGGATATGATTGTACATTTCAAAATAATGATTTTCATACGCTTGTCTTGCCCTATTTTAACAATCCAGCAGCCATCTGGAATCAGAATGTTGTTACCAACACATTTCTCGTAAATTCCCACTGATTTTCTTCAGGCTCCGAGCCATTGTAACAAGAGTCTGCAGGCCATAGATAAGGCCCGCTCTGATAAGTTGGCCCAGGGCTTTGACGTTCCTGTGGACTCTGCATAGTTGGCTGATAGTAGTGACCTTCCGTTGTCTGCAGTCATTTTCAATAAGGGGATGCTTGCATTTACATCATCACTTTGTGTTTACTCAAGAGAAGCAAGTAGCTGCATGTCCATTTTTGTGTTAATGTTCTCCGAAGGTGCACAAATACCGTGCTTTTCATGTAATTCACAGCTAAACTTTTTAAGCATGATTTGCTTTTAAAAGTAGATGAATTTGTTTGCCATTTTAAGCTCAGCTCAGCTTTTTTTCTATAATGAGAGCTACTTACATTCTCCATTTTTTCAAGCTTTCCCTTTGTGGTCAGTTGCATGGCGTTACCACAAGCAGGTAGGGTACACGTGAACCGAACATGCAAGTGAACAGAAAAACATGTTTATTCAGCTTTATACAACCAACAGACTCAACCAGAGAGCTGGTACGTAGTTGCTTTCCACAGCATCTCTGGAACAATGTGCTGGTGATAACAATATACTTATTATCTGGATGTTGAAAGATTTTTCACATTGCCAAAAAATTGTATTAAGTCAGCACGGCAAAATGAATTCATGGGCAGGTGGCAAGATAAATTAAAATACCTCCTTTTTTGATTGGTATTAAAATCCCAAGTGAAAAAAGGTTGTTATTCTCTGAACATTTTAACCATGGGTCAGCTTTTTCTGTACTGGAAGTTGTTCAAAGAGAATTCTAAATAATGTTCATTTTTTAATGTATTCCTTTTGTGGTCAATGTTGGGAAGGGACCACAAGTAGGTAAGAGACATGAGAGTTGGAGCCTAGGACAGAACTTGCCAGAAAGGAGAAATGTAGGCAGCTTTTCTTAAAACAAATTCAACCCTAAGGAACGAAATAACGCACACGGGCATTAACTCACTTAGCTGTTCAACGAGCCCAAAAGACCGCCCCTTCCCCCGCTCCATCTCTCCTATTGATTAAAAACCACACCCTTGTTGCTCATGTCAGTTGGAAGAGTTTCCCTCACGCCACTTAATTGCTGGCCAGTTAAGCCTAGTTCATACTTCGCTTTTCCATTCTCAGTCACAGTTCGCACACAATGCACGTGACATAAATTTCATCGATGGGGGTGTGCGTGCGAACCATGAACGTGCAACCAAGATTTTGTGTCTTGGCGAACATTTTGCATGCCGGTACACCTCAGCTATGCATGTGCAAGGAATTGATAGTACATTGCTGGGAATGTCCAGTAGATAGCAGTGCCAAATTTAAAAGAACGGATGTTGATGAAGAAGGAGTAGAAGAAGAGAGTGTTCGTCATGGACGCATTTGATGAGCAGCTACAATATGTCAGGAAGTGAGGAGATACCCACACATTTCAAAGTCGTCTCTGAAGAAGAGGTAACCACAGCAAAAATGGATTGCATTCAATTGCCATTGTCTACTTCCCCTTCTGCTAATGTTTTATTCGGACCGTGAGGACAGCATGTACCCTCTGCTGATATGGAGGAATATAATTACCACTGACTGTGAATGTATGCATGCACTGAGAAGTTTAGTAGGACCACAAAGGTCTGCACGCTCGACCGTGCGTGGACTGTGACTGGGCACGGACCAGTGAAGTATAAACTAGACTTTAGACCCAGGACTCACTACTGAAGACATGACCTATGATCCATGACACTTTGAAAGATCCAGTGAGACTTCCGTGTGTTGCCGGGATTCAAGGGACAGAACCAAGCATAAAATGCCTTCAATCAAATGCAATCAATCACTGACCAAAATCAAGGTAATAAGTTGTTTTCACCATTTTGGAACTGATGTCTTGCTCAACTCACACACAGTACCTTTCCAAGGAATTTCAGTTTCAGTACATTTTGTTGGTTCTACTCTGTCTCAGAGATATTATTGTATTTTATTATTATTATAAATCACTTTATGAAAAGAAAATGACTGAAAAAGTCATGTTGTCTAATAATATGAGATTTTTTTTTTTTTTTGGCAGTTGGTATCATTTAATCCTTGGTGTCTTACTACCATGGGTGATTATTAATACAAGCCAGCATACCTCATGAGCACTGATGAACCCAGGAGAGTAAGTAAAAACTTCTCTTCCTAGTAGCTGGACCATCTGCTGATCAAAGCAGAGCCGCATACAGGAAGGGGGCCAGCTTTCCACCTGGGACCCCCTTAGACCGTTACACACTCAGAAACCAACACAGAATAATCTTTAAGCTAAAACTGATCAGCAAAAAAACAGGAACAGGGGACCCACAACTGCTATCAGAGACAAAGAAAAGAATGCATCTGGAAGAAAACGGTTAATTTCAGACATCTGTTTGTTAAAGAGTGAACCAAACATTATTTTAAAATGCGCTTGATTTTATTTCGATCGCCTGAATTCAAGCTTTCTGTATTGTTTTGGAAAAAAAAAAAAAAAATCGTGGCGTAGATATATTTTTTTTTCATGAAAGTGAAATGACAGGTTTTTGTTCTAAATACAGACACACCCCCCCTTTACTTAAGTGAACTGTCCTACAACATCTCGCCTAAGTCACATTTTACGTAAATCTAACACATAGAAAAAAATACAGCAGTAATTACGGCAAGTAGAGTGTGAAAATCATTGTACTACACAGCGTAGAGTGCGAGATGAAAAAACAAGCTAAAGAAGGTGAGAGTGACCAGTCCAAGATTGACTCCAGTTGAATTCATGACCATAACAAACTGGCAACTGGTTGAGAGAAGGTGTTTATCCCTTGTACAGGTACAGTACAGGTACCGTGTAAATTTAACACCTGTAGTAGCTAACTTTGCTGCATCTATCATTCTAATCACACGAGTGCAAGAACCCTCAGCCATGATTGACAAGGCTTTTAACTTTAGGGTTAGCAGTTTTTAAAGCAGTAGCAGATGTGTTAGTAATAAATTGGACATTAATGAAAGACAAATTCTGTATTTTACATAACTTATTGAACATGGCTATATTTACCTATTCAGTATTATCTACGATAATCGAAAGGCATAGTCATTACCTTCTATTAAAGTGCTGCTGGGATTATCACTTAAACCATTGTATTTTTTTTTTTCTCTACTTTACATTGTGTAAACCAACAATATTTTGTATGCATATTGTTTAACAAATCTTTAACAAAAAGAGCTCAGCATTAGATAAAAGTGAATAAGAACCAGGAAATTATACCAATAATTTATTTAAGCATCCCCATATTGTAACACTATCATGGCAACTGTGCAACAAAGCCTTTGCTTTCCTCAGATACCAGAGATATCTACTCCATTCGGACATGTGAAGGAGTAAGCTGTGAAGTGTTCTGCTTTTCTTTATGTGCTGAGGGAGAGAGGTCACGGGAGCAGAGTGCTGGTGGACAGGCAGAACGAGATAAGAACAAAGCGACCAACACTTAAGGTATAACCACCAGTCAGTTTTGTTAGGGATCTAATCTGAACACTTTGCCTAGTATAAGGGAAGTCACCTGAAAGGCATTATCTGTAGGTGCCTGCCTCCACCAACCAAAAAGTCAACCAGCGTAATAACAAAACACAAGTAATTTTTCTTAAAGGTACAGCGCAAGCATTTCTTGATGTATTTTGTCACTGGGGTGTTCCACCCTGCGAATGCTTCAGCCTTTTCAAGACCCAGACAGCATGACTTTGGTCTAATGAGGCAGCCAGTTCATAGAACCTGTGTCCGACAATCAATACTGGGCAGGTGTGTCAGGAAAACTTACTGAAATATTCACACAGCTGTCTTGAATTGTTTTCAAAAGGTTAATACACACAAACACACATTCACATGCACACAATTACCAAAAATGCATTGTTGATTACAGTGAATACCAAACATATAAATTACGTATAGAAATTCATGAAAATTCTTACTTTTAACCCTCGGACCCCTGATTTCATGTACAAGAACTGATGAAATTAATTCAGATAATGTGTAGAAATGCTGAAATTTAGACAGAGGGTGAATACAGTCCTGTAAATCCAGACTTTGTGTACTTCATAACATAGGTCCTTCTCCGGCTCTTTCTCTGAGCATTTTTCTCTGTCCGTCTGCCCGTGGTCTAATGGTAACATTGGAAGTTCAGCCATTCCAGGACTGAAGTCATCTAAATTCTCTCCAGATGATAAACCTAAGTGTACTTTCCACCTTCACTTAGGATCCTCCTGCCTGTAACATCAAGACTTAAAAAATATGTACAAAGTTTGTACTTGCATTCCTATTCTCCTTCTGTTATTGGAATTATTCACTAGCTTCCAGGGTCATGTTTTTATAATCCTAATCCTGACCAACGAAGGAGCAATTGTCCTGTGATTTATTATTATTATTATTATTATTATTATTATTATTATTATTATTATTATTGCCAGCGCATCATCACTGACCCTAACTCTCTACCTCGACTTGAGACCAACTGGTCAACAGACTTTCAAGGGTCTGAAAATGATTAATCTGCAAAGCCTGTTTCACAAATAAAATGGCAAAGATTTCAGGTGGGAGTAACTTTGAAAATGCTTAATTCTACCACAATCCAATGCAAATGCAGCTAGCTTGTGGCCACAGGGTAGGACTCACTTTAGCATTTAGGGTAACAGTGGTGAAGCTTGGTAGAGTACTGTCAATTTGCTTTCGTAAGATGTGTTTGTTAAAATGCATGGCATCATGCAAAATGTGTATGTCAACCCTTAAATTAACATGGACTGTGCAAGTATGTTTTTAATTTCTTTTTTTTTCCACTTTAACTGGGGCATACTA
Organism: Gymnarchus niloticus; assembly: GCA_009936485.2. Lineage (NCBI taxonomy): Eukaryota > Metazoa > Chordata > Actinopteri > Osteoglossiformes > Gymnarchidae > Gymnarchus > Gymnarchus niloticus. The sequence goes on along the minus strand of JAACJT020000001.1, from coordinate 27,074,142 downwards.
GGACTAAAATGATAATGTGTTCCTATATTGTGTGTTCGCCCCGAGTTCAGATGGTTTCATTTCCTCCCTCAGTCCAAAGACGTACTCACACAATGAGATGCCACGCAGGTAAATTGCTGAATCTTAGCATGGGGAATCCTCGTGATGGAATAACGTCCCATCTGGCTTGCCTCATTCCATTGTCTGCTTTCCCGGATAGGAGCCGGATCATTGCAACCTTGACTGGATAAGTGGCTCATAAATATGGAAGAATGAATGGATATACGTACAAGCCGTGAGCCAGCGGATGACTGTCCGACCATGTGGAGGGTGAACTAAGCTAGTTCTGGTTACCATGGCAACCACTCGGCAGCCCTGTGTCATCTCACTCCTGATTACTGTCCTTGAATGAACAGGGCTGGCTGGGTGGAAAAGGGAGAAGAAGGTTTTTGACAATATGAGGGGAAATCAGGTTTGTCCCCTGCTGTTGATAGGCAGGTTTGATCTGGCCTGTTTGCTGTTACCTGTGAGATATAGTAACAGGTTGTTAGGGTGTTATTTCATTTTTTCCACGTTTTTTTTTTTTCTTAAATTGCCAATGACTGATTCCAAGACAAGTTTGGTTTATAGTATTACAGATATCAAAGGTAGCTCATCTTGTAAAACCCACAATTCCAGACATATTAACTTTATTAACTGAAGCCCGACACAGCGTACTGTACGTTGTGACATGATAATCTCTTCAAATGTTAGCAATTTTGTGTATTTTACCTGGCTGAAATGAATATATCCTGTAAAACGGTGGTGTTTCACAGCATAATTATACCATTATAAATGATGCCCTAAAAGTCAAACTATATAATTCTGGATTTGCGTTCCATTTGCACAATACTATCTTTGGACAGACTCTGGGCTCAGTGTGATGTGGTTATCGAGACGGACGGACGGACGGACGGACGGACGGACGGAATATGTATACATTGTTTTCGTTTGTTAATTCCCGGTTCTCTAGTACCTTTAATACTTTCATTGCTCCATTTTGTTCTCTTCTTTCCTTATCTAATCATATGTTTCCATGTATATTTATCCACTTGACAATCTCTGAGAGAATTACGACTTGCTTTTGTGATTCATGCTGGAATCTCACTGGCTTACTGTTACAAAGCAGCTTTGTCTACATATTGTTAAGATCGACAGTTTGCACAGTCGAGCACCTGACATGCTACAGTGGTGTTGAAATATCTGTTTTAAGATTTATATAGTAGCTAAGAAGATCTGATACACAAGGATTTGCTAACAATGAGGCACAGCAATGACATGTATTCTTATGTACTGAAAATTAACAATAAATCTTAGCACAGTGGCCTTGGATCGGAGCTGATAAGCGGCAAAGACAGAGAGATAAAGAGTTTGTGCGGAACAAATTCCCCACCGGTGCTGAATGAATGTTTACTCTCCCTGTGTCCTCCCGTAAACTTTTCTTTTGGGTCTTAAAGTTATTGTAAGAGGCCACGGTGACAGAGAGACGCCTGTAGCAAGTGCTTGAATCTGTAAAAAGTTAGAGTCTAATAGGTTTTCAATTTGATGTCAGTATCCAACAAAATACAGGAGCATTCCCGTCCTGGACAGAATTGTTGTTTCAATAAAGAAAGCCTTCAAAACCTGATTGAATACATGTTCATTTAGATACCCACAGAACTTGGCGCAGAAAGCCTGCAAGACAAGATTGTGGAAAACGCACAGCCCCTACCACGTAGGTCAATTGTTCCAAAACATTAAAATTTTCATTACCTCCAGTTGTAACAAGTTGTGCGATTTCAATGTTTTTGCAATGTTATTTAAACATTTCAATCAATCCTGCCCTCAAGCCATTAAGTATAGTCATCGGAAAAGGCTGGGATTATGTAATATTTTCCACTATAAATTTAAGTGATTCTGCATAAGAATAAATTTTGACATTGAAGCAGCCACATACAGAAAATGTTTTAACATAATAATGTCCGATCGAATACTGTATTTGATATTTATCTTTGGATAATGTCTGGCTTGATTTTCCAGGCTCAGATTACTGTGTACTGAGCTGGTTCATCATGCCTGCTTGTCGTCCACTTTGAATTCCATTGAGTCTTGTCTTGGGGTTACAGTATATGACCAGTATTGAAATACGAATATCATGGACCACAGAGTCAATGTAATAGATAGACTTATGTGATATTAGGACCATGAAAGGCTATTTATTTACTTGTTTTTGTCAGTTTAAATTGCACATAACCCACACAATAGTAAGACTAAACCCGTTGCTAACACTAAGCTACTGTTGTTTAGAAAAAATCCTATGACTGCCCAATAATCTTAAGAAAATAAGCCAATGTGTTTCCTTTTTTTTTTCCTTTCCTTTTGCTGATTAAGGAGAAAAGCATGGCAGTTAGTTAGTTTTTTGAAAGTTTAGATCTGGCGAAGTCTTTCTCTTGCTGCAAATGTCATCGGTATATAAAATAGGTAGATAGCTTTTAGATAGACATCCATCTGTATATGAATATGATTTTATTTCTCACTTACCCAGCATTATTCCTTTAATTTAACTTGATGATAAGGACCAGTGTGGTGTCTCTCTTGATACAGTGCTGTTTCTCTAATGTTTAAATACTTATTCACACAATGTCCTTGAGAGCACTTTCCGTTTTTTGCCATGTTTTCGAGTCTATACACATGATGACTTCACAAAGCTGGACTTTCAGAAGCGATCAGACTGGCAGCTGAAGTTTGTTTTCATTTTCCAGCCCTAGATCTTAAGATTACGTTTTCTTTTGGGATAACAAAAAAACAGATTTTTCTTCTAAGAGTTGATCGCATGCTTGTTTTAGCATCGCGTTTGTCAAAAAAAAAATGCAAATGCTCTGCTTGCATATATAATGTAAAGAAGATTCACGCACTGCAACCCTCAGATGACTTAGAACATTAGAATATCAAAGGGATAGGTGTTAATATTATAATAATTTTGTGTGTGTGTGTGAGAGAGAGAGATATAATGTCACAGTTTATTTGCCTTAAGCACAGACAGGCAACATTAAGGTGTTGCATGGTGCATACAGCATCATGGTTTAGAAACACAACTGGCCTGGTAGAAAAAAACGACTAATGGGCTAATCTTTGATAACATAGGCAGGGTCTGTGAAATCCAGTGGTTATTCATTGCATGCCTGTACAAGAAGCATTACTCGATTATGAAATCACGGTCTTTCCATAAATATGATGCATCCAAATTTATTCGGACTGTTGTAATTTTCATGGCGTTACCTCTAGCGTAAATTATGAATAATACAATTGCAGAAATTATTGCTATTTTGCCTTTATTTTAAATGTAATTGAATATGAAAAGTCAGATTAAAAGAAAATTCAGTTTTTTCAGTAAACATGTTAGGAGATACTGGTTTTGAAATTTTACAACATGGCATATCTGATGTGTTCCACTGGCAAAAAAGTTCTTTGTTCCAGGCTAAAAGTTACTTTTAATGCCTTTGTTTCGTTAAACCATTGTACTCTAGAAAGAGAAAAAAAAAAAAAAAATCACTGTTACATTGTCACAGTTTGAAAAGGCATACTGTAACATTGCAATGCAGTTTTGAAAAATATCAATGAGATGTTTGAATGGCAGCAGGTAAACCTGTACCATAGTCTCAAAATGAAACTATGAAATAACGAGTGCATGAATATTGCAGCATTACAAAGAACAGTCACAGCTCAGATTAAATTGGATCCCACGTACATCCCATTAAGGCACATTCATTCATGATGTATGAGGTATTACAGAGTATATATCCAGAGTGCTGAAGAAGGAGTTAATAACAACAGGCTGAGAAAGGGAATATCTGGGAATGAATTCTGGTGTGTATGAAGACAAATGTAATGTCTCTAAATGAGAATAAAAGCTTAGCATCTCTGCCAGTAGAGATAATGAGAAGGTAAGCAGTAAAAAATATGCTTTAAAATTCTCACCTAGAACTAAACATTTTTTCCATGAATGTTCAAAACTCTACCATCATCAGATTTAATGGTCCCGCTTCATGCTAAAAGTAACCGAAAAGAATATTAAAAGAAAGAAGTTAAACTCTCCCAGTGATTAAACAGAAAAAGATTCATTTTGACAGCAATTTCCAGGTCAATTCACCATCGACATTAGAAATAGCAGTGGTAAAAAATGGCTGTTTTAGCCATTAGAGTAACCATTCGCTGTTGTCTGGTCTAAATCAATAAACGATAATCTATTCTTATGATATGCAATCTTCCTTTTCAGTGCCCAGGGTTCATCATAAAGGACAAAAAAATGACTAATGTGTAAACATCCTTGTCATCAGTTCTGCCTCCTGCTCAGTCTTAGCAGTCTAAATGGGCATAACTGATAAAAATTTCATTCATCCATAGCGATTTTCAGAATTGAAGTAGATTAGAAATCATTGTCCAAAAGATAGACAGTAGTCTTATGATATTGCTAGTGAAATTACAGCAAATGCGTTACCTTAGTAGGAGAGGTGGCCTGATTTGTAATTTTTTGGCTAAAATTCATATGACACCAACTCAGTCTGTCCCAGAGCTACAGTATATTCAGCTCAGATATTCAGTTCTGGTGGTTTCAAGGTCATGTGTTAACAAATAATGTCAATGCCTGATACCTGCTCCCCCAAAGACATGGATTAATCTGACATTTGGACATTATTCCATATCCTTCTTTAGATTATCTGATGACTATTATCTGCTGGCTGTCAATCATCTGAGAAGATCATAGCGTGTCAGTGCTCTTTTCACCACTCACTAAAATGCCAAGGCTTCCCTTTCCGCTGGCTGTAAACTTTTGGATTCCGTTATCGTGTGTCGCCTTGCGTATGAATGTGCCTCTCTCTGTCTCTCAGTGCTGTCTGTCTGTAAATATTGCTGCTCAAGGTAAACATTGTGACTCATCCTTTTACAACAAAGGAGGTGTGCTCATTTTCAAAATGTGTGGGATCTCTGTGGCAACACAAGGCGATGGGCTGGCATTACCTTCATCAGACACATCAAACACTCGGCTGTTCAGACTTTACAGCTTTTGCTGATCTTAAAATTTTTACCGACAGCCGTGCTATGGTGTTATTAATACACCATTCAACAATGACAAAAAAAAAAATCTTTTTTTTCCGGAAGTTTCTGTTTTTCCCACCCAAGAGGGAGAAAAATATTCAAAGAAGGCAAAGAAATAAAAGGGGAATAGTACATTATAATGAAAATATCTCTCACCTCTTTTCTACATTTGCCCAGCAAAAGTCTACATTAAAATAGTCATGATTCCTACGTTTGACTCTAGACATTATAAAGCGTCTTGAAATTTCTCGCATTGCAATACTTCTACTGTACAGAAAGTGAGTTTTTTAAATGCCCGAAGAATAGTAAAAGTTTGTGGGTGTTTCATGCAGAACACCGAACAAGAACGCCATACTTCCATTCAAGGCTAGCCGATGGTGTACCGAATAAATATCCACTCAGCATCGGCTTAAAAGTTCCCACAAAAATCTGAACGAAACAGAAAAAATTCAAAATCAATTTTCAGTTCCAAAACTTCTTTCTTATTAAAATATGAAATGTATTCCAACAGCTTAAGAACGTGATGTGTGCAATACACTTTTTCATCACTATATAAATACAACGTACAAATTTGTTGATGCAAATTTTAACAAAAAAGAAAATTGAATCCCTTAAATAGTAGCAAAATAGGAAAAACTAAAGTTAGTTAAGCATAAACATTCACTGGCTTTTCATTTTGTCATTAACAGATTTGTTGGAAATTTACATTACTCAATAGACATCAAACACAGTTTCTATAACATAAAACGGTTAAGTTGAAGATAACTAGAGAAAAGTCTCCAAGATGACCTGTTACACCAGATAAGTCATATTGCATCTTATAAGGATGATGATGGTGGTCCAAGGCTACTCAACTGGGCCTGGACCTTTGCTCCAGCCTCCAACTTGTTGCTCCTGAGCACCACCTTTGTCTGCTGGAGATTCATTTTGCTGTTTGCAGCACTGGTCTCCCTTCCCTCAGCACTACCGATCATGAGAAGTTGAGTCCTCTTCCGGCACACCATATTCCGGTGCTGTCCATCCAATCAGAAGGCCCAAGTCCCAGCCATTGGCTGTTTCCTGCAGTGTCTTATCCAATGGGATCATCAGACATAAAATCTGACATTCGGGGGATTCTCAGGGTGCTTGGCATCTCAGTCTTGTCATATCTTGAAGCAATAAGATGTTCTGCGGTCAACTTGAGCCAGTTATGACATGACACTGGAAGTAAACTGATTATTCATCTTATTTATTTGACTGTTTGTCATTTGCTACAAAAATTACAATTTATCCACATGTAGTGTAGTGGTTTTACATATCGACCTACACTGCTGATAGGAATAACATCGCACTACGCAGTCATTTCTCTTTGAAAGTGATTCATCGTTCTGAATTTTTCTGTATTTTTATGATAGTAAGAAAATGTGGCAGTATATCTGAAAATGTCATGTAATTGTGCAGTCACTTGTGGGAGAGATATATCTCTTCTATCAAATGGAAGGTAGACCTGAGAATGACTACCCACAAAACATTTCCATTTAAGCGGTCGACTGAAAGGTCATTGTTTTGTGAATTATAATGCTTTCCACATTATTTATTAATTGCATATTGAGCCGTACCAGGCTGAGATTGTTTTAATTTTATTTGAAAAAAAGCCGGTGGAAAATACGTTTTAGAACAACGTGCATGAAGACTCGAGAACTTACACAAGAAAAATAATAACAGAGAATCAATTTTAGTTTTGACTTTTAATCTTTTGCTTTTTCTTGGTTTGTCCTATTAAATTTTCAATTGCTTCCTGCAGTCAAGAAGCGTGAAAAAAAGTCTAATAGTTTTTGCAAGAAACAGTGAAACAACACAACAGTAATGTTCAGCTGAGGTGAGAAAATACCTTCCGTCCTTAGCTACACAAAAACCGTCTCATCCTTCGACAGTGCTGTCCCTGTCTCCCTGCCTCAGACCCAGTACAACAATGCACATGTGCAGATCATCCACTAATTTGTTACATTATTACTCTGTCTGTCTCTCCAGAGGAGGTGTCTGTTTTGAAGAATGTCCAATCAGAGGAAGGTTAATTTGCATGGCAGGCCAGGGATCTTTGTAATTTATATCCAGTCCCAATATAGCCAGGAAAAATAACAGGAGACACTGAGAGGCACGGCTGTCGACACAGACCCAGACCTGTCTGGAATTAAACTTAATGGGATGATTGTCAGAAAAAGCAATTACCATTCTGTGTGAACAGAGCAGATTGAGAAGTCACATTTGGTACAATTCCTAAAATATGATGAAGTTTGTAATACTACACATGCATATCAGAATAGATTTAAGATGACATCCACTACTCTTAATTCAGACCACATGTGGACATTGTGTTACTCTGGGTGAAATGCTAAATGCTTAGCTTCTCGCTCTTTGCAAGTGTCATCTCACAGCGTGAACGAATGGCTAACGATAATGTGCGGCTACAGAGAGAAAGGTTTGGTCAGGTGTCTTGAGAGAGAACCAAAGGTACAACGGAAAATGTTTTCCATCTCGTCTGATATCCTGGGAATCATCAGCATATTGACAGTGAGTTAAGAAGTCAGAGAGGAGAGATCTGTAAACTTCTCCTTGCTGAGAATAATCCTTGAGGGACGCTTGCGGAGAAGGCTAGAGGTGAGTATCTAAGAGCAGGGTTTCTTAAACCAACCAGGGGGGCTCAGCAGGGGCTCTGGCAGAGACGCTTCTCACCTCCAGGGTTGGCCATTCGAGTTCCACTCCGCTGTGTGTTTGCCTGTGTGGCGTTCGCATTTTCTCCACATGTCGCAGGTTAATTCTGGGTATTCTGGCTTCCTTCCATAAGCCAAAGATGTGTGGCTAGGCTAAATGATATTTCTAAATTACCCATAGTTAATGATTGTGTGTGCATGCATGTGCGTTTGATAGCATCCCATCCAGGGTGTACCCCAGCCTTGTGATGGACTGGCCTCCCATCCAGAGTGTACCCCAGCCTTGTGATGGACTGGCATCCCATCCAGAGTGTACCCCAGCCTTGTAATGGACTGGCATCCCATCCAGGGTGTACCCCAGCCTCGTGCCCTGTGATGGACTGGCATCCCATCCAGGGTGTACCC
>JAACJT020000001.1:27053804-27065853 GCA_009936485.2 Gymnarchus niloticus | reverse complement strand
CCCCCATCCACTCCACGAGTCCCTCAGTCCAACTCATATGTTGAAAACAAAACTGAATAGTAGAGGCAACAGAGGATACTTTTCATATTTGTAAATGCTGTAATAGAAATTATTCAACTAAATCCTCTGTCTGAAACAAGCAGGAGGACAGATGTGTAATTGTGACACCATCTCCCTTCACTTTGGAAATCAGTTTCATAATTACTTATTTGCATAAAGTGCAACACTAAACACTAAACATATCACTGCTCCACTCATTAGTCACTTCATTTCAAAATCTCATTATCATGCAGATGTTGTTGGGTATACGTTCCATTTCATATCATCCTTCCTTTATATCCCATAGCTCCTCTCTGACTTGATTCATTCTTTAATTTTGGTCTGTGCTTAAGCTAATTTGCACTTTCATTCCATAGTGTTTGGAGAGCAGGACAGACCGTGCTAGACAGAATTACCAGAATGTATTCTAAGAAGATTAGATTACTGTATCCTATATGCACAATTGTCGTTACGTGGGATTATTAGGTACTTTTTAATTAATGTTATAATCCTCTCCTGCAAATGCCAAAAAGATTACACATCATCAAAGAAAATTGTATAAATGTCAGAAATTTGCAAAATCATTTTTACGTGATTAAAATCAATAAAGTATCTCGAAAGGTTAGCATGCGTGTTAAAGGAGATGAATGATCTGTGGAAATTGCAAATAATTTAGTTTTCACGGTGTCAACAGTTACAGTGACGCTGGGGATATGGCCCGTGAGCCCCTCTGAATTGCAGGAGGGTTAGCCTGAGGTGGGGGGGTGTGTCAGGCAGGTGGAGATTTCATGAGCAGGAAGCAGAGATCGGGTAGGAGCATTAGAGGAGGAAAATCTGGGAATCTTCAGTGCAGCAGCGCTATCCATGTGCTGTGAGAGCAAGCAGCGGGGATTGTGGGTAAAGGCATGGGACCAGGGAGCCGGGGACTTTCTCTCAAGGTCATATTCAACACCTGCTGTCATAATAATAATAATATTCAAATTCTTTGGCATTTGCATGCTTGCTCTCTGATTTGTGGCTTTCTTCTGCGTACTCTGGTGTTCCCCTACAGTCCAAAGACCTGCAGGTGGTCTGTAAATTGTCTGAGCTGTATAATTGTATGCCCTGCATTGGGTTGGCCCCACATCTAGGATGTAGCCCACCTTGTGTCGTAAGCTGCCTGGGACAGGCTCCAGGACCCCCGCAGCCCCAAATAAGATAAGTGGTTTAGAGAATGAATGAATGAATGAATGTAAGGTCGTGTGTGTTTGTGTGAGCATGCATGAGTCCTGCAAAGGACTGACATCCAGGATGGATGGACAGATAAACAGATAATAATAATAATAATAATAATAATAATAATAACAAGAAGAACAACAAAAACAGGTGACTGCTAAGGAGACTGTAGTCCCAATATAAAGATTACAGCTTTATTAATTTATATGTAGTACTGGGCTTTTGAATCTCTGGTACAACAAAAAAACCCTCGGGGGTTATTCTATCAGGCAGGTTTACCAAATCCTATACTTCAACCTGAATTCTGACTGGAGAAAACTGAAAGCCCGACTTCAGGATCTGTTGACTTCCCAAATATCCAGTCGGAATTGAGGTTAACTACAGGATTTATTAAGCCATCTTGATGGAATACCCCTGGTGATTAAGCTAGCGACGTGTACAAATTAAATCACACAGAGCAGACCGCTTGAATGGATTCATGAAAGGTCCTCTAACAAGTGTTTTAGTATCAAAAATGAATTTATGAGCAGGGGATTTTTTAAAGCAGCTTGTACAACTTTTATTTATTCCCTAAGCTAAATATTTTAACGATTTACTAGTTGTGGCTTGTGATCATATTTATGCACATCAAATACATTTCTAAATTAATATTACTACCATTTGCTAAAAATTGAGAGCCCTTGAAGGCAGAGGGTAAAAAAATACTAAGCTTGCCTTGTAAACACAGGAATATCACATGGAGTATGCAATGCAGTGGAAGTAAGATGGAAGTTTTTAAATCAGCTGTACGCTTAGTTCACATCCAAAGTACGCATCGAGTCTGAGACTAGCCGCTTCACTTTTCATAGGCTTTCAGTGAATGTTTCTGCCAGATGTAGGAGGCATACTGAATCAAGTGTACCTTGATGTTTCTCCGTGAAATTGATCACTTTCCAGCACTGGCTGGAGTTTTTCAGCTCCTGTCCGCACTTTATGAGACCGACCGTCAGCCATTTAATGTTAGTCCAGGATGGCTGAGATTATGACTCCTTTTTTGATATCGATTTCATCTGCTGACAGAATCGATCAATCCTGAAGTTGCCTGAGGGAAATTCAAGTTTTGTGTTAAAGTTACTTCTGTGCAACTCGCTGTTTAATGCAACTCACAAAGTCAAACATACGGCACTTGAAAATCTAGGAACTTGGCAATCAGAGCCACTGTGCATTTATATATTTATTTTTAAAAATCTGAATGAAAATGTGTACTAATATTGCAAATCAGTGAGGCCCATTAATATACTCTTCACTGCGCGGCACATTCATAACAGAATAAAGATCACATTTAGCCCCTACTTACTTTTTTTATTCCTCTTGATGCTTAAGATGCAGACACGTTCTGTCTGAGGACGGAAGGACCCACAAAACCACTTAGCAATGTGTGACGAGATGCGACCAAGCAATTATGTAAAATTACATCAACTCTTTAATAGTGATCTGCAAGTGTGGCATGGAGCGGCATGGAGCAGCAGAGCTCCACAACTCATGAAATAGGCATTAAACACCCCCCATTCATTGATTCCTGCCGCTGCATCACATCTGTTCCCTCTATATTTTGAAGACCCTCTTTCTCCATATCACAGACTGGAAATAACTGCACTCCAAATGCCCTCCCTTCTCTGGTGTGCACATCATCTGTTTTTAATAATAGCTTATTCTTAAATTGTGAACTGCTTATAATTTCCCATTTTTTGTGTACTTTTGAGCCAACTTTATTTACATGCACTTCTAAATTGAATGTGTCTATACTCAGTTTTCTCTTAATTTAGTTATTTATCCACTCCGACTCATTCAGAGGTAGATGATGAAGTCTTTAAGATTCAGTATTTAACAAGAGAGGTCTCCCACGTCCTGCCCGCTGCCACCATTGTTGCAATGATCGTAGTAATGATAAGAAGCAAATTTTTTTACTCAAAATATCATTTGACAATAACACTTATCCTATATTAAGCCAGCTTCAAAGTAAAGGCTATACAAAGTAATCCAAAGGGCATATGGTACAGTGATACAAGACATATCCAATTTAAGCAATCTTACGCAGCTTATAATAGGGAAAAATCTACGAGTGGGAAGTTTGGTATGTCACCAAGTCAAAGTCACTTGCCTTGCACTGTTTGCAGTGTTTGCACGTTTGCCCACGTGCTCTTTATGTTGTTATGTGTAGTCTTCTGTAGTCCCGTGCTGTGTGTAGCACCGCGGTCCTGGAGGAACGCTGTTTCTTTTCACTGTGTACTGTACCAACTGTATGTGGCTGAAATGACAATAAAGAGCGACTTGACTCGACTTGAAATATAGCTCCTTTCTTCATGAGTTCTTGCAAATACTGCAAGATCACAACACCCATTGCAAAATTTTCTGATCGTAAAAATATCTAATTTAACTCGCAGTTGCCCCGAAGCGGCTGTTTAGACAGTATTTCCTGGTGGAGTGCCTTGTAGTTAATTGATTTTTTACCGGTGTCTTTCCATCATATTCTTAACTTACGTCTTATTTGTACATATTTGTACACCTTTGGTCAATCCGTTATTCCTCCATGTCACCACTTTGCTCGTAAAGCAGCCGCTTAACGCGTAATGGCTCTGTGATATGGCTGAGCATCATTTACGGATTTTGCACATACATCACATCGGGAGTGAAGTGGACGCACTGAAATGTTTATCATCTTGGTGAAGAACTGAGTAGTGCTGGGTTGTTCTGAGGAAGCCATCACCTGTTCAAACTTCTAATAATACAACATCCAGTGCCTTCTGTTTCTGTTAATGCCCTTACCCAACATCACCTCATTATTGCATGCACCATTTTCTGTTTGAGTTATGTTGCTATCAATACCATATTTGTGTCTTCTTACTGATGCGCTGTGTCTTCTGTGTCGAAAATGACTTCTGCGATACTTCATCATTCTGACTAATCATGCAGGGTGTGACTCTTGTACTTTTTTGAATAAGGTACTCAACCTGTTTTGCCTTACTAAAAATTCTGCATTGTGTCTGTATATGTGTAATTCCATAAAAATGGTTTATGTCTTTTGAAAAGAAAAACAAAAAAAAAAACGTCAGCAAACCATTTATCACGCGATCATCGTCAAGATGAACAGTGAATCCTCACCTCCGTGCAAAATCGTACGCTCACCGGAGTGTGTTTTCTTCAAGCACCTCTCGGTACTTAGCTGCACGCATGGTTCCAGTCATCCTGACCAGTTTCCCAGTGCCTGATCATAAGTCCTTCTCCCAGTGTGATTCAGTCACCGCCCTGCTTCACCGTAGGGATGGAATTAGCTAGGTAATAAGCTCTACCTGGTCTTTGCCTGGCATTGACTTCAATTTTTCCCCTCATCAGACCAGAGAATCTTTTTCTTCATGCTCTCAGAGTTCTTTAAGTGCCTTTTGGCAAACTCCAGGTGGGCTGGCGTGTCCCTTTTACTCAGGAGAGACTTCTGTCTGGTCACTCTACCAAAGAGACCTGACTGACAGACTGCTACAGAGATGGTTGTCCTTCCGGTATGTTCTCTTCTCTTTCCACGGGAATTGTGTTAGAGTGTCCACTGGATTCTTAGCTACTGCACTGACCAGGCCGCTCTTGCAGTCGAGTTCTACATATTAATCAAAGATGATGCAAACAAACAGGATGCTTTTGAGTTCGATTTGCTGTCATAGTAAAGGGTCTGAATATATATGTAAATGGGTCATTTTTGTGTTTTACTTTTAATAAATTACATAAAATCATTATGAAATATGACTAATTATGGAATGCTGTGCATTGACTGATGTCAAAAACCGTCAGTTACGTCTATCTTGAAATAAGTTCACGCATTTGGACAAAGTAGAGGAGTCTGAAAACTTTCTGAAAACCGGTGACTAGCGTAATCATTTATGTAAGTATTCATGAATGTGTGGAAGTAAGCGTTAAGAAAGCAATCGTCAAAAAATGCCACGGAAGGGATCAACGATTTCCTAGGGGACAATTGTTTCAGATATTAATATCGGTCATCATATGAATTTAATGCCAGTAACGGTAAACGGTCATTTAAATCAGTTACAGTATTGTTGGTACTTGCTTCTCCACAGCAAAAAGATTGAGAATTTACTATAAAGTACGACATTATATTACAGTATTTTGAGTGCTTGAATAAATTGCATGAGGCTATCTGCTCTCCAACACCTGGTTGTGTAAACCATCAAATGATTTATTCTCTGTAGTGTCTGCTTTATCAAACTATTATTTACCCTGCCTGCTTTGGCAGCATGTGACACCCTTGTATGTTTTCTTATTTACCTTTTTTTTTTGGCATTCCTGAAGTACACAGGTAATTTATTGTTACTGGATCGCATTAATAATAAATACGTTTAATGAGGCATGATTACCAGACCGTGAACAGCAATGATGGAGAGTACCCAGCTAAGAGGTCTTCCTGGCATCGTGGTTAATTAGCAATGGTAATTTTACTTAACTTGTAATCGACTCGCTGCTTTAAGAGACGATACATTTAGCTGGCAACGCCACGTTCCATTCAAGCACAACTAATGGTGGCATTAAGGTTTTGAATATAGTCATACTTTAAAAGCGTGCAGATTAAGTAAATATTTCATGCCGCATGTTTGTTGCACATCCAATTTAAAGCAGGTGTTAAATAAAATTAAACACTCTCAGTTCATTTAAGTGAAAATGGGACTTGAGTTGCACTTACATCAAGATGTATGGCATTAAATTATAGGGACAACAAACCACAAATCAGAGAAAGGACATTAAGGAGAGTTTTAAAGAAGTGGTGATTACAAATATGCTATTAGCTAAGCTGGATCTGTGATGCTGATGGCTATTGGGCTGTATGTCTGCTAGGAAGTGTGATGCTATATTGCAGAATTAGCCAGAATTATCCATTTTTATCCACTCTGATGTTGCTTGTTTCCCCGTTTTTTTTTTTTTTTTTGTCCCAAAACCACATTACCCCCACTTCCGTACTGTTTAACTTCAACACATTATTAATACAGCACACTAAATCCATTCTTTCTGCTCTTCCTCAAGCCTCCCGTTTGGGACCATCTGGCCCAGGGGACTACAGAAAGGTCTTAGGAAATTCAGTTTGTGAAAATACCCAGAACGTTTCTCTCCGTGCCGTTTGCGCTCCACCAAATCACAGGGGTCATCATGACCCATTATCCAGATATTTGCTTCATAATGAGATCTGTGATATATTATTTCTACATTTCTATGTGTTTACTAGAGAATTATTTTTCTCTAATGGGAAAATTCGATTTTTTTCTGCATCTACTATATTTTCTCTCGATCAAGTAGTGTACAAGACGTTGCAACAGATGGTAAATCATTTTTAACTGACCGAGCATTCAGACTAAGGAAAAAAAAACAAAAAAAAACTTTTTAACTAGTTATCCGCCTAGAATTGACTTGTTTTCAAAAATGGGTCATATCGTCTTGTCAACAAAATCTCCAAAGGAAATAGAAATTAAATGCTGACAGAAAACGCTACCAAACTAGAGCTATTAAACTATCTGTTAAATTCCATCACTACTCTGGTGAGTACCAAACCATTCTTAATTACTCGAGGCCTTTATTTTAGACTGATGTATGATAATACCAGATATTTTATAGTATCTTGTTTCTTCAGCCTGCAGCTGGATCCATCTGAAGCTATTTGTTTCGAATGCCTGTAATGCAAGTCATAGATTACAAGAGCATTTCGTGTCATTTCTATACCGAAATCGAACTGATGGCTCTATTAATTAATAGTATAATTAAGGTTTTGTCAGTGACGTGCCATTTGGAGACGGGGATGAATCGGTGTGTCCAGCCCAAACCAGGCAGCCTGTAAGTATAATGAATGGCAGCAATTTAGTGCAGGTATGTGGCGATGAGACCACCTGTGTCACCCTCGCCCGCCCATCTCTTGCTCCAGTGCTCCCCAGCACAGCAGTGCCGGCCTGTAACAGCAGACTGAAGTAATGCCTGAAAAATTACCTATTTACTATCATTACCTGTAATGGCTCTGGTGCCCGTGATATTTGAAAATCTCCTTTATTACTGTGAACTGGCTTGTCTGGCTTGCTTAGCTGAAGGTTCTGCCGCTCTCTTCTACTTTTCCCCCCACGTAAGAAAGACGATTTCACCCGCGCCTTTCGGACAGTTTCTGCCCACTCGCTAATGCATATTTTTAGAACAACGAATTATTAAAAAAAGAAAAAAAAAAAAAATCCATGAAGTGGAAGAAAGAAGCACTCAAAGTGGATTTTTTTTTTCTTTTAAATATAATGCACGCAATATAAATGAGGTGAAAATATATTTAAGTGAAACCCGAGTTGCCAGCTTCTAGCTACTCCAGCATACTGAAAAGTCAAGTCTATCAAGACTCTCTCAGCTGGGATTCTAGCCAAGGTGTTTCAGGCTCACAGTTCACACATTAACAAGCTGTGCGTTTAAATCCTTCAAGCCATAGTGAAATAAATTAATGAGTGCGTCTTTTCGTTTAGCCGCTGTTTAACAGGTAGCAGATGCATTTAACTGAGAGGCCAGTAAGGAAACACGGAAACACGAGTGATTCTTAAAGCACTGTGAGGTCATTATCGCTGTTGATACAGCACTGCGCCTGAGGTCATGCAAAATTCCGCTCTCACAGAGCTCTTGGGGGCTTCGGGTAGGTAAGCAGACAGCTGGCGTACGTACGCTTCGGAAGCCTGACGTGAAACGTCACTGTGTCACATTCAGAAGCAAACTGCCACAACCTGCAATGTGAAGGATTTCTAGCTTTCGAGGACGTTTTACCAACGCATGTTTTTTCTGTTTGTTTGTTTGTTTGTTTTAATACAGACAACAAACACATACATATTTATTGCCTCAACAGAAGCAGTAACAAGACCTATGACACACAGCTGTACAGGAACAAAAAAAGAAAATAGATCATCACTGATTTCACCTCTCCCTTTCCTGGTGTGAACAAAGCAGAAATAAAATAAAGCCCAAACAAACACAAGTAAATCATCTCAGTGGGGCAACTCCATTCACTTTTCCATTTTTATTACCCTCTCCTCTTTCCTTATAGGAAATACGATGATATTTATGAGACAACACCGGGGTAATGTCTCAATATCTCAGTTTGACTCAAACATGGCCGCCTTCATTAGGTGCTCTCAGGGTTGCAAGTACAGATCAAAAACACGGCGTACACAGTTTGACTGATATTCATTTTATCGACCATGAGCACTAATCCTTTCAGCTGGAAAATGCCATGGGAATGTATGACTTTTTGGAAAACTGTAATAGGTTAAGAAAATAAAGGGGAAAACCAAATTATTATGGACAAGATTTCAATTCAGAATCAATTTATTGTAAAATTCTGGATTTTTCTATAGAACTACACATAAGATATTTGTTGTATCAGGAATGCAGCATTGCACTCTGTAGTGATTTAAAATTTCCATTAGGAATTTCTTTGTTCTGAAAATATCTGTGGTTTGTACATGCTTATGGCTGCCTTCCATAATCTGTAATGCCTCAATAATAGTTTCATATTCTTCTTCTCCAGACTGTACCTGGCTTTTCCATTAATTTCTTCACCACTCAAGCTGGCAGGATTCTCCTTCTAGATTAGCAAATAAATAGCATCTGTGCACATTCCACTCGAGGTATCGATTAGCGTCGGGAGGCGAGGGCGGCTTTACACACAAGAGGGAGAGGCAGAAGGACACAGTGGCCCTAGACATTCTGTGTCTCTGCAAGGTGACAGAGTGACAGCTTGAATTGCATCATGGGATAGAGGCCTGGTCAGTGATAGAAGACTCCCCACCGGGGAAATAAGTCTAGGTGACACTACTGAATCAGAGGGTTCTGGTGTTGACTTTACCACACTGCAAGTCATGACTATAAAAAATACAAAGTGTTCCATTTTAATATTGGGCCAGTTTTATTACTCCACTGCCAAACACCCCCCCATAGAGAGTGGCTGTCATTGCAGAGTTCTGCACCATCCACAGCGAATCCATCATACCTAAATACATACCTATGTGTTAGGGTAAGAGAAATAATACAACATTTAGCTGGAAAACTGTGAAGATGCAGGCTGAAATTCAAACTTTAAAATGTCTGAAGCACACACAAAATCTACAAAACCTACAAAATCCCACAGCATTTGTTGTATATGACATGACCATCATGAATCGCATATTAAATTAACTACTAGCGTGATACAAATTGGCTCTTGCTATTGCCAGCATTTAATTTCATAGTCTGTGGCTTTCTTTAATTAACTATGGATTTAATTACTTGAAAAGAGAATGTCATCTAAATTGAAAATGTTACACATGTTTGCTTGTGTGTGTATGTATATACATGCTTTTATTAAAATATACTTGTATGAAACAGAAATGTATATTTAGTAAATGAGCAATAAGGCAAACACTGACAGCGATGTGTAGGGTAATACACCAGTTTTGTGTATCGTTATGAATGATTTGCCCGTTATTTCAGTTGGTCTGATAAACGTGGTATATTTTAGATGCCGAATTAGCATTAGCCTTGCTCTGTGAATATGACTAAATTATGTCAAGACCTCATGATGAATGTGATATATGTATACAGAAGACAAGGTGGTTATATGAGGATTATTATGGTTTACGATGAAGATACTGTGATCACTTCCAGGGTCAGGCCTCTTCTTCATTCTTCACATCGGAAAATTAAAATCTATGTGGTTATTTTAAAAACTTTTTTTTGTTTTTTTTTTTTTTAACCTGAATTCGAACGTAAATGATTGTGTGTCATTCACCTGATGATTATTTTGCCCATACATATTACCAGACTGGCAACTGTTATTAATATGTATTAATAAAGTTTGTCTTTTAATAATTAACAATATCATTCTTCTATGCCATCCTGTACAGACTGTTCCTCAATTTTTTTTTTTTTTCCTGAGTTAGTCTCTAGACTCACTGTGACTGTGTACGGCAAAGATGCTTGGAAGACGGGTGGATGGATGGATGGATGGATGGATGGATGGATGGAGTTTCTTTAATCATTCTACCATCCGCCATGCTGTCAGACAGTCAAAGTCTTGTTCATTTTGTATATTAATGTTTACCAGTCTATTATTTATTATTATGGGTATAAAAATTAAGATTTTTACAGACACTGTATGGTGCGAACAACAGAATGGAAATAGTCTTTTTCTTGAAAAATGAGAAAAATACCAGAAGAATATAAGATTTCTGGCCATTAGCAAGAAAACAAATAATGCGAGGGAGAAAAGAGAAAAGAAACATAAAAAATTGACAGGTTTAATTTCCATTTATGAAAGCCCATGTGTAAGGTGAAGAAGACTCTAATAGGTCCCAGTGAAATTGACAGGAGTGATTGAAATTCAAAGACACTTGGTCCAGGAGTGAGTCAATGTTACGTTCGTCACTGTGGAATGACAATATTGTTTTAATGATGGATACTTGGCAGAGAAAGGGCATTTCGCTTCTCATTCTTTTCTCAGGTGCAGGCAATGCTTTTGGTAATTCAGACTTCATTGGCATTTACTAGGAATATTATTAGCCATCGTACAACCAGAGCCTTTGAGTAGCTTTGCATATTTGGACTGCACTTATGAACAACCGATTTTTCTCAGTAATATATATGAAGCTTTGCCAAGTGAAAGAACATCGACACCATTACACCATAGATCCATCCATCCATCCATATCTAACCACTGATCTTGGTCAGGGTTGTGGGTTTCGTTATATGAAAAATATCCACAGCTGTGTTCAGAATGAAACAATCACATTACTTTGTTCCAAAATTATCATACACCTGTCGCCAATGAAGTGATCCTTATTAAACCCAGATTAAAATCATCTCTTTCTGTGGAATCTTCTTGACATCCAACTACTGAAGCCATGATCGGTAAAGAGTTTACAAAACATTTGTAGGATCTCACTGTGCAATTGGACCAATAAGAAGAAGAACAAAGGAATTTCCAAGGCATTAGATGTTCCGTGTAACACCAGGAATGACATCATCATCATGTGGACAAAATGGGGCACCACGGTGACATGACTAAGAACAGGAAGTCCTTCCAGACTGGATGAATCTACCAAAGGACTAAAGAAATAAGAAAATCTTGCAAGTAGTGAAATCTCCCTGGATGTGATAACCATCTCACAAATTTGTCACATGTCTGGGCTATGGAGTAGGGTGACGAGATAGAAGCCGTTTCTTATTATAGTCTGATAAGACCAAGGAAGAACCTTTTGACCACAATACAAAAAAAAATATATATATATATAAAATGTCTCATTACCCAAAAAACACCATACCGTTGGAGTCTGTGGCTCCAGTCAAAATGAGCAAGTCAACAATGCAAACTAGGAGAAACTTCTTCATCATGTTCCTGAAGATCTGCTGAATGACTGGAACACTGCAGGTGCATTCGCAAGCATCTGAGGCATAACAAGATACCCCCATAGCCCATGGTGGTGATGAATGCTGTTCTGAACTGTTCTGTCAGTGCTGTCACTTCTGCTTTGCATATCGCCATGTGTTGTTGGAGTGCTGGTACTCAGGCGTTCCTCATCCCTTTGTTTCCACCTGCCTCTACCTCATAGTTATGGTGTCCTACCAGAGCTCCTGCTGTTTCATTGGAATCACTCTGCTGTTTTATATTTTGCTCTGGTCATACGTTTCCACTCTCACCACCCCCCCCGCCCGCCCCCGCCCGCCTGCTCGCTCGGCATTCGTCTCGGTCGGCGGTGTGGCGGCGCCTCGGACCCTC
>JAACJT020000001.1:27037383-27052727 GCA_009936485.2 Gymnarchus niloticus | reverse complement strand
ACTGTTACAGTGATGAGACTAAGTGGAGTTACACTGTTACATTGATGAGATTAACTGGAGCTACACTGTTACAGTGATGAGACTAAGTGGAGTTACACTGTTACATTGATGAGATTAACTGGAGCTACACTGTTACAGTGACCAGACTATGTGGATATGACAGCTGCCTGGTGCCGGAGAGGAGATCATTTGCATGCTGCCTTTCGTTGTGAGAATTGTGAGGAAGATGCTGCTTGTTCCAGGGGCATCATTGCAGGGGTAGGAGGACTTGGATCGGAGTGAGCTGATGATCATCTCCTCCATCGAGGCAAGTCGGACCCCAGCCCCGCTGTGTTGAGCGCAGAGGTAGAACAGGTTGCATCCTTCATGGACCTGATGTCCAGGGTACCATCACGGGTGCTGATCACCTGATCCCATCCCTTGGAGAGGACAGCAGGGAGCCGCAGTCCCCGATTCCATCCCAGAGCTGATGAGGATGGAAAGTTGAGGCCAGAACCAAGTCTTTCATGTATACAGGGGTTCCTTTCCACCGAAAGCGCTATTTCATTTTGTTTCATTTTTAAACAATTATTTATGCCTTTTTTTTTCTCTCTCTCTCTCTCTCTCTCCCTCTCTCAAGGAACATAATAGATTTTTATTTTTTTTTATTATCGGCATGGAGTGACAAAATTCAATGTGCATCAGCGCGGATTTTACTACTTGGAATAATTCAACAGTTCTGCTTTCAGAGATGATGGGGATTATTTCGAATGTGAGCATCGTTCAGCGAAGGAGAGATGATTTTACAGAAGGCAGGCGCTGAAATCACCTTCAGAGAAGATCGGGTAAGGAAAGAGCTCCTTATGTTCAGAATGTGATTATAAACCTGACTGCTCCAGCCTCCTCAAAGCCGCGATCACTTTATGTAAGGAATCGATTGCCATTTTATTGTACTGCAAAATACTCAGAAGTTTAGAATGTGAGTACCTAAGAGACGCCGGAGACTTATTTCGCCCATCATATGCGATGTCTTGAAAGAGGATGATAAGTATTGGCATGGCTGACCCGACTGCTGCATTATCGTGATCCACTGAAGGTAAAATGTGTAATTGTCAAAAAATGAAATGGGCAACGCTATCATGTCAAAGTGTAACCCTATATATGAATAGCGGGGCTATTTAAAGCCTAGGAATATATATGTATAGTTTTATGTACTATTACACATTTTGTGTGTATATATATATATATATATATATATAAATGTCTAATTTCAGCATAGGTTTACTGTATTTTCAAGTCTACTGCTTTGTGGTTGACGAATAACAATTGTAACGTGGTAAAATGTTTTCTTTTAGGTCGTGTTGACCACTGCTTGCTAACACATGCGAGGTTCGATTATCCCTGGAGCCTAGTTTCGTTGTATGGGGGGAGCACGGTTGGAAAGAAGAAGTGAAGAACGATTAAGCAGTTGCCATGGACCTTAAGGATTTCTACCTGTTGGCTGCTTTGGTTGCCTGCTTTTGGCTGGATCCTGCTATAGCCCAAGAGCTCATATACCCTATAAGAGAAGAGCTGCAAGAGAATACTCTTATTGGAAACATACCAAAGGATCTGAATATTTCCCACACTAATGCTGCCACTGGAGCAAGTGCTAATCTGGTTTATAGGCTGGTCTCTAAAGCCGGGGACAACCCCTTACTCAGAGTTTTGAGCAACACTGGGGAGATCTTTACAACTTCCAACCGTATTGACAGGGAGAGACTCTGCCCTGGTCCTTCCTATGAGGAAAATGAATGTTCCTTTGAGATTGAGGTGGTTATCCTGCCAAATGACTATTTCAGATTGATTAAAATTAAAATTATAGTCAAGGACACGAATGACAATGCCCCCATGTTCCCATCCCCTGTTATAAACATTTCCATCCCCGAGAACTCCCTGATTAATAGCTTTGCTATTCCCACAGCCACTGATCCGGACACGGGTTTTAACAGCGTGCAGCACTATGAGCTTTTGAACGGCCAGAATGCTTTCGCCCTGGATATCGTGGAGACACCCGATGGGGAGAAGTGGCCCCAGCTGATCGTGCAGCAGAATCTGGACAGGGAGCAGAAGGACACCTACGTGATGAAGATTAAGGTGGAGGACGGGGGTAACCCTCAGAAGTCCAGCACTGCCATCCTCCAGGTGACCGTCACCGACGTGAACGACAACAGGCCCGTCTTTAAAGAGAGCCAAATGGAAGTTCATATACCGGAGAATTCCCCCATGGGTACTTCGGTGGTGCAGCTTCAAGCCACGGATGCTGACATTGGCTCCAACGCTGAAATCAGATACCTGTTCAGTACGCAGGTCTCCCCTGCTACGAAGAGGCTGTTCGCATTGAACTCCACCACCGGTCTCATCACCGTGCAACAGCCGCTGGACAGAGAAGAAACAGCCATCCACAAGCTATCGGTCCTGGCCAGTGACGGCAGCCAGAGTTCAGCCAGGGCTACGGTCACCATTAATGTGACGGATGTGAATGACAATCCTCCAAATATAGACCTGAGGTACATAATCAGTCCCATTAATGGTACGGTGTACCTCTCCGAAAAAGATCCCATCAACACCAAGATTGCACTGATCACAGTGTCAGACAAGGACACAGATGTCAATGGCAAGGTCATCTGCTTTATAGAGAAGGACGTCCCCTTCCACCTTAAAGCGGTGTATGACAACCAGTATCTCTTGGAGACGTCTTCGTTGCTTGATTACGAAGGCACGAAAGAATACATATTTAAAATCGTTGCTTCTGACTCTGGAAAACCAAGTTTGAATCAGACTGCCTTAGTGAGAGTAAGACTGGAGGACGAGAACGACAATCCGCCCATATTTAGTCAGCCGGTCATCGAGCTGTCGGTCACGGAGAACAACAAACGTGGCCTGTTCCTTGCCGCCATCAGTGCCTCGGACGAAGACAGCGGTAAGAACGCTGAAATTGTTTACCAGTTGGGACCCAATGCCTCGTTTTTCGACTTGGATCGCAAAACTGGGGTTTTAACAGCATCGCGAGTCTTTGATAGGGAGGATCAGGAACGGTTCCTATTTACAGTGACAGCGAGAGACAATGGGACGCCTCCGCTTCAAAGCCAGGCGGCCGTGATTGTGACGGTACAAGATGAGAATGACAACAGCCCCAAGTTCACCCATAACCACTTTCAGTTTTTTGTGTCAGAGAATCTACCAAAGTACAGCACAGTGGGGGTGATCACTGTCACTGATGCTGACGCTGGAGAAAATGCAGCCGTGACTCTCTCCATATTAAATGACAACGAGAACTTCATCTTGGACCCCTTTTCTGGAGTTATAAAGTCCAACGTGTCCTTTGACAGAGAGCAGCAGAGCTCTTACACGTTTGACGTCAAGGCCGTTGACAATGGGCGACCCCCGTGTTCGTCGTCTGCCAAGGTGACCATAAATGTCATTGACGTCAACGACAATACCCCGGTGGTCATTTATCCCCCGTCAAACACATCTTTCAAGTTGGTGCCTTTCTCAGCGATTCCCGGCTCTGTGGTTGCAGAGGTCTTTGCGGTGGACGGTGACACGGGCATGAATGCTGAGCTGAAGTACACGATTGTTAGTGGCAATAACAAGGGTCTGTTCCGCATTGACCCCGTGACGGGAAACATCACACTTGAGGAGAAGCCAGACAGCTCTGCCGTTGGCCTCCACCGACTGGTGGTCAACATCAGCGATCTGGGTTACCCCAGGTCGCTACACACCTTGGTCTTGGTTTTCCTGTACGTGAATGACACGGTGGGCAATGCCACATATATTCAAGACCTCATCCGTCGAACCATGGAGACCCCCTTGGATAGAAACATCGGTGACAGCAGCAAGGCGTATCAGGGGGGTGACAACGTGACGATAATGGTGGCCGTCATGGCGGGAGCCATGGTGGTGATAGTGGTCATCTTTGTCACTGTGCTGGTGCGCTGTCGGCACTCGTCCAAGTTCAAGGCGGCCCAGAGGAAGAAGCAAGGAGCCGAGTGGATGTCACCCAACCAGGAGAACAAGCAGAACAAGAAAAAGAAGCGGAAGAAACGAAAGTCCCCGAAAAACTCCCTGCTGAACTTCGTCACCATCGAAGAGACCAAGCCCGACGACACCGTCCACGAGCCCATAAACGGCACCATAAGTCTCCCGGCAGAGCTGGAGGAGCAGGGCATGGGTCGTTTCGACTGGAACACGGCGCCTACGAGCACCTTTAAGCCCGGCAGTCCTGACCTCGCCAGGCACTACCAGTCTGCCTCGCCCCAGTCCGCCTTCCACCTCAAGGCCGACACTCCAGTGTCAGGGACAAAGCACCATGTTATTCAGGAGCTGCCCTTGGACAATACCTTTGTTGGGGGCTGTGATACCCTCTCCAAGAGATCCTCCACCAGCTCGGACCACTTCAGTGCCTCCGAATGCAGTTCCCAGGGTGGCTTCAAGACAAAGGGTTCGTTGCACACCAGACAGGTAAAGGAGTACTTTCACTACTCTTTAAGTACTGCGTATAATTGCTCTGTACACCAGTGCTGAAGGCCCAGTATATCTTCTCCTGCTTTATGGTTCTACAACAAAGACCTTTCCTTTCTTCTTTTTTAAACTTTCCTTAATTTCTTTGTCTATGTGTGCAGTGATAACCAAACATTTTCTCGCGTCTGCTGATTTTCGATTGAAACCATTCGCATCTTCTCATTGTCTGTAAATCCATTGCATTTTTTTTTGTCTTTTATTTCCCATTCATAAATTTGTGTTTTTCAGCCCTCTTTTGGCTCTGGGTGTATCGATTCTTCTGTACAGAGCCGTGCGTCTTCTCTAGGCAGTAACAGCCTAGTCAGAGAGTCCTTTGGTGCTAACGGCAGGGACGCTTCCCGTTTATGATCAGCAAACGATGCCCTTTGATTATATCAGTTTGCGCCGTTCATGTTCTGTATTTTGCGAAACATTTTCGAAATTCAAATTCATTTAAATTAACATTGGTTCTTTCAGAAACCATTACGAATGCGATAATTAGTTCAAATATTCACTTGAATGTTTTTGTGGGTTCGTATTCAAAAAATTATTCATTATTTTCTTTCTTTTGTTTTTGTCTGCTGCCTGTACAGTTTCATAGGTACATTTTTGACCCCATTTGTCGTTATCCTATCAACCTTTGTTTTGTTTTTTTTTTTTAATTCTTCCTCTACCTGAACTGTACCAGATAAGTATGTTACCAACAGACCATTTCCACAAAGTAAAAAAAAAAAAAGGGGATTATTGAAGATCAAATTTCAGCATAATCCAGAACTGTGTCAAAGCCAGTTAGAGATGAAAATACAATGTGTACTCTGTGCTTAATGGAACACACACAGAGCAGGAACAAAGGTTGCCTGTAGATGGCACTGTTGATTTGTCAGGTTCAGCATGGCATCGTTCCAGAGTGTGGCAAGTCCGCTCTGTAATGAGAGAAGAGGAAGCATCAATCAGTGGCTGGAATTCTGATGCTTAATGACAGAGTAAAACCGATTCATAATGACTCTCACGATTGTCATTAATAAGATCTGGCTCTCAGTGCAGGATGCTGCGACTTTAACAGGTCTGTAGTTGCAAGTTGCTGCAACTGGGTTTGCATTAAATGCGTCCATGAAAGACAAATGGAGCGCCTAACCTAATTTTTACTTTGGAGCATGGCATGTATGGCGTGGAAATAAAAATAACAGCTTTAAATTCCTTGCATTTCTCATGTGACCTAATGGAGGGTTTGTAGTCGGTGAGTTAAGGGGAATCATTTTGGGCTGTCCACAAAGTCAAGTTAAGTCTTGGGATTTCTTTTGTCAGATTAATGTGCCCAGGGGGTTGTAGAGGCAAAATCTGTGTGGTGAAGGGAAGTTTTTACATGCTGAGAGTGGTACTCTTCTGAAAGCCCGAGTGAGAATCTTTCTGAGGAACTTCACTAACTGGGACATACTTCGTAGACAAAGTGAAATCTATCATTGCCTGGGATTTAGAATGACTTAACAACTCCGGTATCTCATTTGTGTTTAAAGCCTCGCAGATTAAATGACTCATCATTCGTTTATGACATTTGTTTTATATGGCGATAAACACACCTCAGTATAGGCAGTTTTTTTTTGTGTGTTTTTAATTTTCAATATGAAATTAAATTTTTGAGCAGCTCTGGTTCTATATTTTTTTCATTTAAATTCCCAAGACCCAGCTTTTTTTTTTGATAGTACTATTGCCATTCTCTCTTTTTCCATGTAATTAGCATACATGAGCACAAATGAGTCTGTTCAAATACATGATCTACCCCCTTTTAAGAAATACATTAACATTACAGGATAAAGCAAGCGTATGGCAGTGTTTTTTTTTAGCTTTTACAGGGAAATCACAAGCTGTTCCGGTCCCTGGTTCGAGCATTTAAAAAGCATGGTTATTCTTTTAATTATATTAATGTTGATTTTTGAAAATTTGCTTTCAGCATGTGGCCTGTAATATTTAAAACCGAGGACTTTAAATACAAAATGATGAAATACGTTAAGGGTAGCATCCCCGGCCTGCGATGTTCACTCTGTGTGAAGCCTTCCTTGTTTACTCTTGACTGAATCTCGTTTGCAAGCCTTAGGTGTTTGCCATGTGCTTAAGTTTGTGGTTGCTACTTGGAGACAGCAGAGAGGAGAGAGGAAGGAGGACAGGAGACCTGAATGACAATGCAGCTCTAGGATGCAGAATGAGCAAGGGATGCTTTGGAATTGCTTTTGGGAATTCCCATTGGAAAGACATTGGGTCGATAAAGGTCACCGTTAAGGTGAAGGACAGAGATGGCACTAAGTGTTATTATTTTCGCTCAGAGGCTCTCTCCACGTCGGTTATCCGATCTGTTGGATGAAGGTTTTATCCCAACAGGAGTTTTATGAGACCTTATGTTGTAGATTTTCCATAATAATTCCCCCTCTTGTGGGAGTCTATATTTTCTCCAGATTAATTCACAGTATTAAATAAGGATTAGAATGAAGCAAACTGGTAAGATTGGAGGAGTTTGAAAAGATTAATGGACTATGACAATATCGCACCTGAGGGAAACGATGTTTACCATACCTGTGGAACGGCTCTGCTGTTTACTAATCCAGACCTTAGCAAAACACAAAATAACTGTCCAAACAATATCGGTACGTTTTCTGCTTGAATATCCTAAACACAGATGTTGTGTGCCTTCACCTCATCGCACTGTTTTATTGCTTATAACGGCGTTTGTTTGCATACGTGTGTTTGTCTCTGGCATTCGACAAATATCGAATTCATGGAACTCGTGCTGTTGTGAAGGATGCACTGCCTGTTTTTGGTATGCCCCTGGTTCGTGTTCAGATACTGTGGGTATGAGGAGGAAGGTAAGATACGGTATTCTCAACTGGCAGGAGGCTCTTTCAGAAGCATTTATCGTTCGGATGTGTTGCCTAAAATGAGAATAATTATTAGCTATTACTGTATGTTCAGTGTCACCTTTCCCAAGCTATCGTCCGCTACTAGCTAAAGCGATTTGTGAGCTGAGGCGTTTAGAGACTTCTACTGGGAAGGCCAGATGCACAGAACACAAGACAAATTACCAGTGAATTTAACAAGAAAAATCTGCCTCCCAACCCATTCTAAATAACAATGGTAAATAGAAAATCGAGCGTAAATTTCAACAACAAATCAGTCAGTGTTTCCAGTGGATAATCCCATTCTAATGTCATTCTAACCTAAAATGAATACAGTTCTTGAACTGTACATCAAGCCAAATTGTAAGTCATTTCATATGTAAATAAATGCTTAACTGTGTCTGGTGCTTAGTATGAAATATAGATATCCGTAATTATCAGTTTTCCTACAATAGCACTGGTGGAATCAGTCAAACAGAGGTCAGCGTCCGAGTAACATGCCTCATTTGGGGTTGAGTTGTCAAGGCTTGCTTAAGCTCAAGAAACAGTTCTGTCACCTCACCTCACTTGCAGTTGACTCATCGGAACGGTTGTAGGCGATAGCCTTGTCAACGTTGGATAATAATGCATCGCGTGGTCACTGCAGGCAGGTCATGTCCTTAGCATTGCCGCATAGCCACGGAGTCGCAATATTGGTAGATGTCAAGCTCTTATCGCCACGCACAATTGACACATGGCACATAAGATGAGAAGCTTCACTGAACGTGCAACCTCACATGTGAAGGATGTCGGCAGTAGAAAACCAGACCCTACAGGGCTGCTTCATCCTCTTACACCCAGCCAGTTGCATAATTTTCAGCTGTGAAGACGTTTATTTCTCACACCACATGATCCTGAAATCACAGCGACTGCATCTTTATTGATGGAAGCCCGTCTCATGTTTGTCTGCGCTGGCCCGTCGGTCCCATGTATGTATCTTTCGGAGTTTCTTGAGTCGTCTGTGGCAGTCGTTAAAGTTATATATCCAGCCAAAATCCCAACATGACACAGGTGTATCAGTGCTCTTAAGAAACTAGGCTGGAGAAAATGAAACTAAAATACACACGGAACAGTCTGCTCCCACATTTCCTGAGCTCTAGTGGTCTAAAATGCTTAGGTGTTCCAGCCCTGAGATCTACTTCATTCTGATTTGTTTGTTTCACATTTTGTTTCCTTCACTTCTCGACGCTTGCTGGTTCTGTGAGGACAGAAGGAGGCAACAGCCATCCATCTTCATGCCGTTTCTGTGAACTAAATTGATTTTCCAGCCCTTTCTGGGGTTTTGTTTTGCGAAATAAACTGATCTACAAAATTTATATTAATCGTTTTTTCACCCACTGACATTTTTAACCTACACTTTTATAAGAGTGATTCTGGTAGTTCAGTCATCCAGCTATTTGATATCATATTTCACTAATATTGTTTTATATCGAATACATGCCTGCAAGGTTATGAAAGTTCCTCTCAGTTCATTATGTATGGATGTAGTTCAAAGCTATGAAAGACACCTCCAGTCAGATTGAACTCTGCCAATATGGTGAATGAATGAAGAAGAGATTCTTTATATGAATCGGATTTATGATAATTTAGCTTCATGTGCTGTGCTAGGCTATAACTGGACTTATGTTTCATTTTGTAAAAATGTTGTAATAAGTGTTTTACCTTGTTATTCACTTTCATTTAAATGGCTATGATTTCTAAACCAATTTACGTATCATTTCTCTGTAAAGAATCATTGGAGGTAAACAACCTAATGATTGCAATTAAATAATTTTCAGGTGGCGTTTTTAAGTATATGGAATATAGCATCAAATGCTTCACGTTACTGAGGCGGTTTATTGCTATGTCAGTGCAATCGTCCTACTTAGCATTTTTTAGATAACCAAATTAGCAAAGTGCTTAGAAGATCACATTTATCCTTTACGTCATCTTTGTGCGTGACGTTCCCCAAAATACCTTTGTAGCACCTTTCCAGATTTACAGTGTTCCTATTGTCTTGACTCTGTGGAAAAGCTTAGTTTATTGCCTTCCAGAGCATATTCCAAAGCAGGTGTCAGAGCATCGTTATATTTTCGTTCTTTTGGGAAAAATGGCTTCCCAACAGAGAGGCAGCATATCCGTGGAGGAAGACTATAAACCACGCTTAATCCAGTTATTGACTTTGGTCTATTTTGGGAGCTACACTATAAAGCTTAGTTTGCACGGGCACTAAAAGCTGTAAAGGCTGACCCATTCGACATGGATATGCAAGATGCCTGCCTGGCTCCTTTCAAAAGCTGCTTTATGCTCATAGTGGGGAATTAAACAAACATTTGACTGACCTCTAGTCGCAAAAACGGCTGTGAAGAATAAAGGGTCTCCTGTATTGCAGCTGTGTTGAAGGGTCTTGGTTTTAATGTTATAAGATATATTTTACGTTACAATGTCTAACTAAATTGGTCAGATTTTTTTTTTTTTTTAACACTTGGCTTAGCTGATTGCTGACTTTATTAAAAAAAAAAATGCTCAGTAAGCATTCAGCTTTAAAAACAGTATTTGAACCACAATATATATATATATATAGAAATAAGGCCCAGTTTTCCCATAGACCTCACCATTCATATCCGGCATCATGCTCCATATCCTAGGGGGTCGTATGTATATCATGGTATGCACATTGGCTCAGATTGGGTTTTAGCAGCACGGTGGTTTACGTATATCAAATGGCCGCCGATCTTTGGCATCATCGTACTTCATATTAACTTTACAATTCGTATCATGCCGCGACGCAATTCACTCTGACGGCTACACGGGGCCTGACTTCACACGTTGCCATCGCTGCCTTTTGAGGCCGGCGAAAAGCAGGAACGCCACGATGACTCGAAGCCACAGCCTGGAACGAGTGGCGATTCAGCCTTGAATAACGACGTGATTACTGTCCCTACTTTAACTTGCAAAGCAGCGAGATCGAATTCCGCCCGAGCCTCCATTTCCGTTGCCCTTTTCCATAATGTCTACGTGAAATCAAACCGCTGATTAACAATTGAAATTGGGTGCAACATATCAAGTCGAGAGAAATTTAATATATGAAAAACCTTGTAAGGAAGGAGCAATTATCTTCCCTGAAATGAATGACGAACCATTTAAAAAAAAAATAATAATAATAATAAAAATTATGCATGGAAGCTGTGCGGCTTTTGGAAACGCTGCCATGAAGTTAAATAATTATTTGGTCGTGAGTATATATTTGGAATATAAATCTGCAAGCGCATGTGTTGTGTCTGTGTGAGCGAGGAGGTATCACCGTTCAATATGAAAAATAACAACCATGTTTCGTCCCATTACTGCCATGAGTAAATCAAAATTGAGGAGGTCCTATGGTGAGATTAACGCTTCCATGTCAAATGGTTTTCTGCTAAGCAATGATTAATGGGTAGATAACACTCACTTCCAAATTGTGTGAGAGTGACAACAAAGAGGCGAAATCGATCACGCGGCAGGCGTTTTTTTTTTTTTTTTACCCAAGGCATCGTTACAAGTTTCCATTTGCCCAAGATACTCAGGTTAACTGGGCTGCTCAGTGACACGAGGAGATGGCTCTTTCTAGGTCTTGAACTGAGAGCCTCCAAATCCACAATCCCATCTGCTTTCCGCACCCTACTGCAGGTTATTCTGCAGCAACGTTCACGGGCATGACCGAACCATCTGGATGTGCCGTAGACTAACCTGTGTGAGAGGTGTGTTGGCCCAGTCAAGAGGATGTCGCTCTCCAGAGTGCTGATCGCTGAGTCTTGGCCTGAATGGTGCTGAACAGGCAGCTGACAACTTAGGCAATTGCTGATGGTCTCTGTTCCTCACACTTTGTTTACCAGAGCATGCTTAATTTGACCCGGGGCCTGTCTCAAGAAAATGTAATTATGTGGGAATCCTTGAAAACAGCTCACTTACAATTGAAAAAGTGTCATGCCCAGATGCAATGTATTGCATGCTCCCAGAATCCCGCTTTCCTGCAGCTTTATAAAGACAGTCGGGACGCGGCCTCCACGACGATATATATACTTGGGCCAAAAAGGTAATTTTTCTTTTTTTGTTGGAAATAATTGGTTGTGGGCTGTTTGTTTGTTGTGCTTTTTTCAAGCCTCAAGAAGCCAAGATATTTATTTAAGGCTGAATAAAATCCATAGTTTTAGAAAATTATTGGCATGCTAGTGTGTGGGTGACTTTCTGAATGTCAAGGATGACTGTGCATCTTGTTCTGCTGCTAAGCTTTTTAACCCCTTCTCTTTTAACTTGTTATACCAATATAATAGTCGGGAAACATATTACAGTCAGTTCGGCATGACATTTCCCGAACGTAGTATTTGCATTTTAGTAATATTTGTTGAAATGCTTTGGGCGTGTGATACTGGATAAGTGTTAAATATATTTCGCATCCACCTGCCTTAAGGTAGCCGTCC
The DNA here is from genome assembly GCA_009936485.2 of Gymnarchus niloticus. Classification (NCBI taxonomy): domain Eukaryota; kingdom Metazoa; phylum Chordata; class Actinopteri; order Osteoglossiformes; family Gymnarchidae; genus Gymnarchus; species Gymnarchus niloticus. The sequence continues at coordinate 27,040,846 of JAACJT020000001.1, read as the reverse complement.
GCTTCGTGCAGTGTATAGAATAAATTAAAAATTGATCTGCACCTCGGAAAAAAAAAAGCACCAAATTCCTAAAAGCATTGATGTTAGATGCAGCCGGTTGTTACCAGTGGGGATCGATGTTTTTGTTACCGGGGTGAATGGGGGTATGATAAATCTGCTTTGGGGAACACGTGGGCACTGAGAGGCAACACAAGGGAATATTTAGTACATGCATTATATATGGCTTGTCTATTCTTTTATTGCCAGGGGTACAACACATTATAAAGTTTGAAAAGTTCCCAGCAGGCTGTTTCTGCAATATAGTTTCATTGTTGGGGGTATTATTATTATTATTATTGTTATTATCATTAATATGATTTTTAAAGAACCTCATTGCCTTATCTGAGCTTTTATATATGCAGAAGTGTAGAATAATTCGCTTTTCTGAGATTAAATCATTTTGTCTCATCTCTGATCTGACTGCAGGGAAATTGGTTTCGCTTATCATGGCTCTTATTATGTCTGTTCAGGCCTCCACCCCCCCCCCACATGCCATCATGTTGATGGTCAGACTTTGGGGCCGGGGAACCAAAAAAATAATGTTCGACTTGGGGATGGGGGCAGCGAGACAATCCTTAACATGTCCTCTGTTGCTCTCTGGCCTAATGGCAAGTCAGTTTATGGAAATGTATGGGTGGATGGCCAGTCCATTAGACAAGAAACGCAGCATTAAATATCATCTGAGGCTGGACATGTGGAATGTGAAAGCGACCTCTGGCAGAAAGGCAGACGTGTGGCCAGAAAGAGCTGCTTTAATGTGACTGCAATTGGCTCTGAGCTGGTACTCAAGGGCCCCTTTGTAGAAACTTGGCCCTTTGAGCCGCATGAAACCCCCCCCCCCAACAACCCACGTTGCTTTTAATGGGTACATTTTTAACGGCGCATCGGTGTGAAAAAAAAAACAGACACCACAAATCTAGTGCTATGGCACACAGATAGGTGTTTTACCAGACCCACGTCTGCCGAGACGTGAGTGTGTGTGACCTTTCACGCTCAAACCTGACTGTTGAACAAACAGGTAATTACAGCAGTCAAAAAAGTTATTCTGAATTGACGATGAACTGTGCCATGTCTTGCTGTGGTCTCTCTGCTTTCTGAAATACCTTCACTATGACTCCATACTGCATCGGTAGTGATTTTTTTATTATTTAAAAGTTAGCTGTCACACTGCTGGATAGATCCTGTTCAGGCAATAAAATCATACTTCACTATTCTCTTTATAAGAGAAAAAATTACCCTCATGTTTTCTCTCCTCCCATGTGTCGCGGGGTTTGATGTGTTTACACCTCACAGATCAAGCCGTGACTACTCTACGTTGAAGAAAGGCTACATCGAGATGGGCATCTGAAAAGACAGTGTGAATAGCACTCTGAGGAAACAATTCTTTAAAAGCGGGAAAAAAATAGGCTACTTGTTTTGAAGACCGAGATGGTGAAAACTGTAACCCATTACCAGTGGCTGGCAAGGTCATATCTGAACCTGAAAAATGAAAAAAAAAATGCATTGAAACTCAAAAGCTAACAATTTGCTAATTAATAAAGATAAATCCCCCATCATATCTCATTTGGCAGATAACAGTAGGCAGGTTTCTATTAAAAGTGTACAATTCCGGTGGTCTAAAATATGCCTCTGCCAGTTTTCACGAAGGGGGTCCTCGTCGAGCATGATGACATCTCGATGTGAGCGAGTAATTTCAAGTGATCTCTCGGAGCTTTAATTGACTCTGAGGGGATATTAAGAGGAAGACATTCAGTCATGGTGGCATTCCTTCATCAGAACACCAGGGGAGGCTCACCGTGAGGTCACTACTCCACCAAGACAACATCCAGGGCGTTAAAGCCAATTAGCACGGCCCACGAATGATGTGTACGCAGTTGTTGGCAGACAGATCTCCATGTAGGACGGATCGCTTGAGGAAGGGCTGATTTGGAAGATGCCGTCAACAACGGCAGATTTTAGCCCAGCCTTGGAGAAGTGTTCTTTTTTGGTTTAATCTGCCACATGTGTAGTGGTTTTGCATTCGAATGGAGAGGAAGGGGAGGCAGGGAGGTGCCAGGTGCACGTGTGGCCTGGCATGGTGGGCATGGAGCCGTGCCCAGTTCCTGGGTGGACCTAAGCCTTAGCTGACACGAATCTGCCGTGTGTTTATCTGCTCCGTTAAGGAACAGAATGCACCTGTCAAGTGTTATTTTTCAAACAATACATTTCTCTCTAGAGATTCAGTAACTCATGTGCCCGGTGCCTTCGTTTTCATTACTGCATTTATCCGGCTAATAGTTTACTAAACAGACTGTTATCAAAAACAGCTTGTGCCGCTTCACGCTGTACGCTCTCGTCTAGCGGGTATTTACCAAAGCAGTACAGGTTAAGTACTTTCCTCAGAGGTGGAGACCTTCTCCACCTTTGTGATTTGAGCCTTCACCCTCCAGGTCACAGGTCCAGTCACTTAGCTTGTGCTCCATTCGCCTGCCACTTCTTGGTGTAATTTGGCTACCTCAGCTCAAATCTAAAGGATAAGGACACATGTCAGGATGTCAGATTGTCACAATATGTCAGGGTGCTGAGTACAGGATTTCTACCCCTCTCAAAAATTCACCTCTGCGGCATCCACGTTCCAGCCTCAATGTCGCTGTCAAACTTCCTCAGCTTCCATGCTTCCAAATTGAGGTGGCTAACTCAAAAAAAAAAAACCAAAACAACAACAACAACAACAGCACCAAATCCGGTTTTCCACCACTCGGGCTTAGCCGCACAGAAAGTGCTGGTAGCAGCTTACCCTTGAGATCGAAGGACTTGTGGGTTAGCAGATGGTCAGTAGAAGTGACGGAAATGGATGAAACTCCACTCCCTGTGGGGACTCCGCTGCTGGTCACCGTTCTCGCTGCTCTGTTTACCCACTCATACAGCTCTACAAATGCCTTGTCTAACCAGTCGCGTGCTCAAATTTTTCTCTGTTTTGCTGGATAATGTGCATCAGTTTTGTTTCCCTGTTGCATCGCTTGTTTTTTCTATCTAAAAAAACTGCATGTTATTGTAAACACCGCATTAACATATATTTGCCCATTTTGAGGCAGCCCCGTTGCTTTGCTTCTTTTGTTTTCATATTAATAATAATAATAATAATAATAATAATAATAATAATAATAACCTCTCCACCTGAAGTATTATCACAAAGCACGATGTGTAATTTTATTACTTATTTAATAAAAATGTCTGTTGCTGCACTATCTGAGGTAGTAAGTTGCATTTAAAAGTCTTATTTGTAGTAGTTAATTATGTTTATCCATTCATCCATCTTCTAATTGCTTATTATGGTCAGGTTTGTACAGGTCTGCAGCATAGGGCAAAAGGCTGGGGTACACCCTGGATGGGATGCCAGTCCATCACAGGGTAGAAGGCTGGGGTACACCCTGGATGGGATGCC
>JAACJT020000001.1:27015431-27037283 GCA_009936485.2 Gymnarchus niloticus | reverse complement strand
TGGATGGGATGCCAGTCCATCACAGGGTAGAAGGCTGGGGTACACCCTGGATGGGATGCCAGTCCATCACAGGGCACAAGGCTGGGGTACACCCTGGATGGGATGCTAGTCCATCACAGGTCACAGTCACACACACACATAGCCAGTGACACATTATGTACAATTTTCGCCACGCCAATGAGGCTACAATGCATGTTTTTGGACTTCTGGGGGAAAATGACGGAAAACTGGAGGTGCGAGTGCTAAGCGATGAACCACCATGCCCCCCCCCACCAAAAAAACAAATTAACATGTTCATTTCAACCCAGATGAAAGTCTCTGATTAGAGACTCATTTTTTAATAGAATACAACATATTTAGCATTTTGCCAATGTATGCCTGCCTTCAAAATTTCTTTAACGTGTGTAATATGCAAGACTTTCAACATTTTTCACATCAAAAAAAAAAAAAAAATACGTAGGTTACAGAGACAAACGGTTACAAAGTGGCAACGGGAAATGCAGCGGTCTGTACCCGCAGCATTTTAAACCTCAACTTTACGGCAGTAGCTAACTTGGGTTCATTAATCTAGGGCCACAAAACCAAACAAAGAAGGCAGGCCTGTGCTACAAAAGAAACCAGTTGCAAAGACAATTCCTCTGTCATTTCAAAATGTGAAGGCAATCTGTGTTTCACGTCTTGTGCAATTGGATGAACGTTGCAGTCTTACAGCTCAAAGTCAGTAAGTACCCCCATTACTCTCCATTTTGTCAACACTCAAGAAGCATTCCTCGGACAAGTGAACACAATCAGTTAACAGCTGATTGATACTGATGCCACTCTGCACTTAATAGTTTAACTCTCCAATGAGTGTTTTTTTTTTTTTTACTTTTTGATTTAAGGCAAAGCTATATGCTTTTTTAGTGTTTTATTAGTATATGGTATATAACTTTACTTAACGTTAACACGTTAGGAAATTTACATATAAATAAAATACACAGGGAGAATTTAAAGATCGCTCGGTTTGCAACACTTGGTTTAATCCTCAGTGTTTTGTGCCCATTGCGTGCAGTAAAAAACAGTGATATGTGTGGTTCGTGTTTTTGCTGGAGCTTGACGCTATTGCTGTCCGGTGATTTGTGAAATCACCAGACTGACACACTGTGGTAATTCACTAAATCTAGTTAACAAACCAGAACATGCTGGGATTAGTTACCACTCCTGATTCCCTCTGTTTTTATGGTGTCGTAACTAGTGGTAAAGCAACAATTCCCAGTAGGGTCATCACAAAAAACCAAAGTACAACGATGCATTTCTATTTTTAAAGAACCAAATGTTGTTTCGTATTACAAATTCAGTTGATTATGCCGTTCAATTATAAATTTTGAACGAGGCAGCCATAAAATAATAGTAATTGTCCAGCAAAAATTAACAATGTAGATCCGGAGGGCCTCTTCAAATACATGAAAGACTTTTGAGATGTGATTGCAATGAATAAATTATGCCTGTGCTCGGATTCTTCCAGATGCATTACTTTCTGGTGTTTTTTTTTCTTCCTTTCTTTCTTTGAATAAGCAAACAAATTAGCATGTGCTCTCTCGATACACGTTCTGCGACAGCTATGGGAAAGGTGGTTTTTCATTAGGCCTCACGAACGCCGCGTGAAAGACTGTGCCAACAACCTGCCAAGTCAAACGGAACGTCACTACTGCGTTCGCGAATTCGCATCCCGATTAACGAGGCATCGCTGGCAGCCCTGCCAAATTCCATGAGCATCCTGAAAAATATGACAAAAAAAGAAGATTGTAGAACCTCGTTCAATGAAAGAGAGCGAGAGTGCCGAGCCTCTCCCTGAAGTTTCCCGCTTTAAAACAAAGTGCTCTGGTGGGGGAATACGTGCTCTCGATAGGACATTATAAGACACCGATGGGGGTTTTCGGAACGCTTTCAAGACTTCAGCTTATATCAGTCCAGACATTTTACCACTACTCTCATTAGCCGAGCGTACACGCCAAGTGCGTTGTTTGTGCTATTTATTAATCTATTTATTTATTTATTTGAGCTTTGTGAGGAAGTGACAAATGCCATTTCCAACAGTGCTCTCCATCTGTTTTACAATTACCTCTGCAAAGCGTGGAGGTTGATACTGTGGAACGGAAGACACGGCATTCGTGGAACCGCGGACGACTTTGATGAAGAGGTGCTGCGAATTCAGTGCGTCGCTCCGACTGCATCGCAATAGACAACGGCTACAAGGACTGTTATAATTCATCAGCCTGTCGAGAAAAGGCGGGAAGGGGAAACTAAAAGTACACAGCAGACATTCCTTGTACTGTATGTCTGCATACCAAAGTATATCCGACATGTACTCTAATGGTTTGGATATTGGTATAAAACAATATACTATTCTGTATCTGTTCGGTCGTTTTGAAACACTGGAGGGGAAAGAAAACACACGGATGTTTATGCACACACGCACACACACACACACACACTTGTCAAAGACAACCTCTGTTTCATAATGACTCAGTAGCTAATTAAGTCATCTCTAAACTTCACCAGGAATCTTCGGGTTTAAAACATGATGATAAACTACCTTCGGCACCATTTCAAGATGCTAGTTGCAGATTAAAGGAGTCAGAGTTTTTCTTTTTTTTTTTTTCTTTGTCATATCTGTTAATAAAGACGGTCTGGAGTTATTTCCAGCAGTGCTAATGTCCCTCAAGAGTCCACTGTGCTTGAACAGCTACCTTTAAATTAGGCTCATGCCGAGCCTTGGGTTAATGTGGCTTTTTACTTGGAAGCTAAGTTAATTCCAGTCAAAGTGTCTCACATCGTTATGAACGAGTTAAACAGCATATTGATAATTTAAGCACATTCTTTTTTGGTTGGGAGGGGTTTGGGGAGTTAAGTGACAGGTCCTTGATAAACTCCTATCTCTCAGTGTTCCAGTAATGGCTTCTTCATTAGTGGAAATAGTCATACACAGACACACCCCGGCTTATGTCTATGTGTCGTAATGTAAAACTTACCAACATCCACAATCTCTTTCAAAAAGTCCTAATGCAGCCTCTGAAATCAATGCATCTTTGTTTGTTTAAGTTACACCATTATGTTACTGATGTAGAGTTCGACTTAGATAAAACGTGACTAACGCAAGACGTAGAACGGTTCGCTGCTGTAAACTGGGGTCTGTCCCTAAGGTTACTGGAGCAGAGTAACAGAGATGCATGCCAGCATTTATGACCATACAAATCACACAATGGGTCATCTTTTGTACCATATGGTAACTTAAACTTATGCATACGTTTGTCATAGAAACAATGTTTTTCATTTATTGACTCAGTTGAGTCAGTTAAAATAAGTAAGTTGACACGGAGGATCTGAGACCATCTGGAGATTTACAAGGATTTTGTTTTATTTTTACTAAGCAGTGGGATGAAAACCGTTATTGGTGAAATCCTGTGTTATTCGGTGTCATGTTTTCTACTGCCGGGACAGAACTTACATCTTGTTATGCTTAGGATATTTTTTTAAGTGTGCATGTTTTGTCAACACACTGCAACTGGTCCCTTTGCCCAGGTCTTGCCTTTGAACCCTATCGAAGCCAATGCATCCTCGAGTAACGCACTCACATTCAGTCAGATATTCTGTTTCTGGAGTCATATTTTTATATGGCTTAGGGAAATCTCTAGTCTTGGCAACATGAAACTTCTCAATATGGCTGGCGTTCAAGAAACAGGACCATTGTAGAGTTTTCTCACATATGTTCGTGGTACAGGCTCCTCCACTGAATGAATTATCCCACCACATTTAACAAAGAGTCACAATGTGGATTTCTGACTTCACTGCAGTTCTCACCCCTCAGCAGACAAACCTCCCACATTAACAAACATAAGGGAAAACAGGCAAAATTAATTTGCAAGTACAAACATACACATTACAAGCCCCCATATATAAACACCCACTCCCTTACTTTTAGTTATCGCTTGAAGTATTTTCATGTGTATCCTTAATTATTACACTTTCTTGGTAGATTTGACACTACATGAGCTGGAATTAACAAGCGCGGGGATAAAGGGAGGGCAGACCTGTGAAACCAAAGGGAACGTAATAAACATGTTCTAATAACATAAACCAAACATTTGACTATGATCCTCTCCTTGTTATTAATCTGACATTAAGATATTTAAGGACAGCGCTTCTCGTTTATATTGTCTGGAAGTGTACGAGTTCATTCTCCGAATAGAATCTCACATTTTAACTGCTGATTTCCATTTAAGTTCTACAAACAAAACCAACAACAATGTATGGAAACTTGGGTTTTAATTTTAGAATGATATGTTGACTCATATGAATAGTATTAGATCTTACACCCTGAAGTCTTTTTCTCTCTGATTCTTTTACATTTTACGGCATCTGGGTTTTATGTTTCACTGAGTTGAAACACTTCAGGTTAGCCTGTCCTGCAGTAAATTAGGAAAGATGAGATAGTCAAACCAGCATCGTCGAGGGATCTGGGGGGAGGGGAGGGGTGGGGTGGGGATAATATCTTTCAAGAATGTCTGAAATATTTCATGGAGCCGAATCATTAAGGGAACACAAGCCAACAAAAATGTATTATGGAAAAATAGCTTTGAATTGAAAGATTTTCATTGATTTTCTCTTTATTCTTGGTTATAAAAACACGTGCTGTTATACTGTTAGTACCTGTAATGAATTAATAATTATTTAAATTCCATTTTGTCTTTGGAGAGACTAGTTTCCCAGAAGCTGAATGCACTTGCACCCTTGGGTAAAACAGCTGTGTATGTATGAGAATTTAAAATATGTTCAAAAACGATATCTCCTAATGACCTTACCAAGGTCGAGCTTATATGTGGGTCATCACTCAAACTTTCAAAATGCTTTGTTGTAGATGCAAGGTTGTTCAATATAGCAAAGTGCCTTGTTCAAATTTGATTTTCTTCCATTCTTTCCAGTTTACAGTTTTTTGAGTCTTCTGTTTGAAGAGCCACGTTTTAGCTTAAGGGTAGTTTAGAGGGTTTCACTATACCAGGTTCAAATCCCACCCCGGCTCTGTGTGCATGAAGTTTGCATATTCTCCTTGTGTTGTTCACGTTTCCTCCGGGTACTCCAGCTTCCTCCTGCACTCCAAAGACATGCGGTTTTGTAAATTGGCGTCTCTTAATTGCCCACAGTGTGTGTATCTGCTCTATGATGGAGTAGCACCCCAGTCTTCCACACTACGCTGCCTGGGATAGGCTCCAGATCCCCCTGTGACCCTGTACTGGATAAGCAGTTGGAAGATGGATGAATGGATATTTTAGGATGAGTAACAGTGGGTGGAGCACTTTTAAGCAGGGAAGAAGAGACAAACAATGTTTCATAATTCAGTCTCTGCCATTCTCATGGGCTGTCACTCATTGCCTGATTCAGCTCAGTGGCAAGCGGACAGTTTTTAAAATAGTCAGCTAGGGTTATGAAACCCATAACCTTGGAACTTAGACCATTTTGACATGGAGGCCACAACCCTTGTCAAGTTTATGCAACAGACGAAAAAAATCTTTCACTCTGGTGAAAAACACGAGCACGGACCTACCGCATACAAGAGTAATTCATTTCAAAATCTCACAGTGGTATCTGCTTGCATTTAAATTCATCAGAACAAACACTCTTTATCCACTTCCCCTGCTATCTTGAACTGTTGAACGTGAAAATTTGTAATTATGATCTAAGTGCCTCCCTTAGAGTCTGTACCTGCGATATGGAGTGTCACCAAATGAAATGACGAACGTAGCTGGTCCGGAATGGACGCGGGGTCCAGAATTGGCTTTTCTGGGGCTGTCAAGGGATGGGGCTGCTGACATTTACTTTATGTAAACGGCTAAATGTATAGCTGGTGGATGGTATTTAGACATCAGTATTGGTGTCTAACACCGTGACCATCTCCCTGCTCTGAGACAGGAAGTCAGGCAATCATAAAACCACCAACGTTACTATTAAGGTCAAAGTTATTATTAAACAAAGTAACAACCCTGGCATTAGACAGACTTAAGCTGCAGCATTATAAAATCAAAGATGGAGGACGATTAATGCCAGCCAGTGCAATACTCTCAGACAATTTGTAGCCTTGGGTTTCTCCTGGCCAATGAAAAAGCCACAGAGTTTAAATCTGCGTACAATTAAACTTTAAAATTTCCCTTTATCTGTTCTTCCTTCTTCTCTTTTTTTCCTGTGTCCCCAACTCAGTACAAGTGAATCTCGCATTCCTAAAGCACCTGCTCAAGGAAAAAAATGCTTTACGTCTCCACTTTAGTTCTTTATATGCCCGACTATAGAACACGGACGTCAGCGTCGCTCTTTTTACGCGCTGAGTCTGAGACGATTGATTGACAAAGCGACATTATTAATTCAAAACTGACAGTTAAATGCACTATATTATATACAGACTCCTGTACATTTAGCAGAAATACACACAATGAAGAAAAGATCCAAGAACAAACTTAGGGTTTCTTATCAATCGAAGTTGCATATTTTATAGTACAGCCCAAGTGTGTATTGTCCAAAGAAAACTTTATTATGTCAAGGTTTATTAACAATGTGAAATGCCAAAGAGCTATGCATGACTGTGGCTTTCTGTGGTTACTGGTAGTTGAAACATGACCAGATTTTTGTAGCAATCTCTGTCAATTTGCAATTCCAGTCTTGAAAATAACTGCTGAATTTTAACCCTACGTAGAAGCTGTTCCGCTGTCCTCCTTCTTCTACATATCTCATTCCCCATAAAAATGGAAAACACTTTCCCTTATAGGCCTACTGTTTATGGGAGTTTTTGCTGTCCTGTGTCCTAGAGAACACCTTCTTTAATATCCTAACAGTATTTCTGGTAAAAACTGCATACTTATAAATTTGTTATACATCATCCGACCGTCCGTCCATCCGTCCGTCATTTTACCCAATATCTGACCTTGGGGGGTGGAGTAGGGGGGTGGGAACTCTTCCAGGTAGCACAGGCTGCAGGGATGCCTGTCCATCACACACACACACACCCACACACACACACGGAGGCAAACCCAAAAGGTTATTTAAGGAAATCAGTTTGCCTAAATGCATCTGCAGCTTAGCTGAGTTTTTCAGACTTGGATTGCAGTTTGCCGTGTTCCAGGTTTGACTCGAGGTTCTTCAGACGTGGAGAACAGCTGCATCACTCCAATCTGAGGTGGAGGGTTTACCTAAATCAAAATATATCGGCTGGTTCTTACACGGGTATTGCGTAGTGCTGTTTGACCTGTAGTGTACTTTCTCAATAATACATTTGGCACACAGCAGAGAGTGTACCAGAACACACAGGTATAAACAGTGAAATTGGGAAAACAAAACAATTACAAAACAACAATCTCTCTAAGTTATTACCAAATATGGCCGATCAAGCTTGTAAACGAGAATCACTTGTTTGGGTCTGCCTCCTTTAATATTTCCTAAATTGCATTAAATGGAGATTAATCACTATTTGTTTTGATGCTTCAATGTCTCTAAATGCTTGTCTACGTGACATTTATAGAGTGTAATAATGAGTATAATTACATATCTGTAAATAAAGTGTGCAAACCTATTACCTGAATTAAGGAATAACTGTTTCTATTTGGAGTAAATATGAAAATGTTTTCTGTATTTAAGTCAGATTATGCTCCCTTTGTGTTGTTTTGACTACAAGCCGTACAACATTGTAAGAGTTTGTCGTAAAGCAATGCTGAAGATGTGGCAAGGCAAGAGTTATTAATCTTCTGCTGAAACCTAAATAAGATAAAAAATATTGTAAATCAGTGATTACTAGAGATGTTTACCACAAATCTGAAGGCAATCCTGAGAATGCAGGGCAGATGGTAAGTTATTCCTAGGACTGAATGCCAGTCCAGCACAGGGCAAACAGACCATTCACCAAAATTCACCAAAGCTACATTTCTTTTGTCTTTCAAGGACATCACTGCACCCAGAATCCTTTGCAAAAATCACCTGGCAGAAATCAAACATGCAAAATGGCTGTTAAATCGCTAACCTGTCGTCGCAGAGACCCACGATAATAGTCACAGAGACAAATATGCACCTTAGCATCCATTCATGCTGAAACCTTGTATATGCAACACGGGGTCAATATAGCGATCTCAGACAGAATGCCAGTCCATCAAAGGCCGTGCACATGTCTGCTGCACACCTTTGAATTGCAGGAGGAACCTGGAGTGCCAGGAGAAAACTCCCGCTGTATGCGAAGATGCCAACACCTCACACACAGAGCGGAGGCTGAATTCAAAGCCTCCACCCAGAAGCGATGAGGCAATGGGGATACCCACTGAGCCCCGGTGCTGCCACTGTCTCGAACCGAAATGTCAGGGATCCGACAAAAAAAGCAACTGACTTTAAATTCTCAATGTTATCAACAAGACTTTCTGCAGCAACTCCATGTCTTGCTTTAAAATGATATGTTTGCTTCCTTCTGAATCATTTCCTGTACATTATAAATTGCGTTATGTAATGTCATGCTTTCTTCTCAACCACCCAGGTGTACCTTAAAGTTCGCTCTCCCAGTTTTGTCTCATGCCGTCCCCATTAACTTCATGTGTGATTGCTGCCATGTGTCAACAAGCTACAGGGCGGCAGTAGATCTTAGCAGATTTCACTTATCTTTCCCACTTGAAGACGATCTGGGAGGCCATGACAGCTAGTCTAGACAGATCAGAGAACAGAATCTGTATTCAACGCAGCCGACTTTTCCAGCGTATTTTGTATTCTTAAATGTTGCCTGTTGCGAGGGCAGGAAGAGGGAAACCTGCTGTCAATCAGCATTTTTAAAGTATCATATCGACCTGTCAGGGGAAGCTCGGGCATCCACAACTGTATTTTCTCCGAAGCGCTGCATGAACACTTAATCTAAAGGAAAGGAAGGAGATGTCAAGAACTGAAAGCCGCACACATTTTGGACCAGGATAATGGCATTATGTTAGTATCCGCCTGTCTGTCGTAACAAACCTGTAGATTTTGACTTAGTGGTATCTTATCGAAATTACATTGAACAGGTCTGAGTTTAACATTTAATGCAAAGAGCTCCTAGGAAGGTTGCCCAGTAAGATAAATCTGACAGTGATTTCCACCTTTGCGGAATATTTATACTCAGGGCAATATGTCCATGAATGTATTTTTTTTTTTTTTCTTTTTGTGTTGATGTGTACACATTGTACAATTAGCAGAAATTTCTTAAGTACAGATATTTTGCACTAAATGCAAATGTGATGGTTTTTGAAATTCTAAATATATATTTTACCTGGGCGGATTTGATTTTTTTTTTTTTGATAATACACTCTTTACAATGTCAAAGGGCATATCTGTATTTCAAGATCTGAACCAAAATCTATATATATATGGGTGAGTCTTTATCCACGTCAAGCTCATGTCTGCAAATAATTACACTAGTAATTAATCTCAGGTTAAATTACACACAGTTTACTCGGGCACAGAGCTTTTCAGAGTCACTTAAAATTATTATGTGATGTAATTAAAGCATATTTTGCTGATGGAAACTGAACAAACATCGATTGCATTTCACGTAGCAACATTTATAAAAAATGTATCAAAGGTGATCATTTTTTAATGCAAATACAAAAGCTGTTGTACACATGCTGCTCTTTTGGTACGTTTTAGTGTTTAATATGCTTTATTAATCAGATTCATCTGTTGCATAATAATAATTTACCTTTTGCCCAGCTGCCACAAGATATGTGTGGTAGATTAAAGGAAACATTAAATGTTTTTAACATTAATTAGATGCATTTTTACGCATCAGACAGTAGCATAAACTTGTGTTAAGCTGAATTTAGCATATACAGGATCGTGGTAGTCATTGTCATCGGTGAAAACGTACCAAGAAAGTACCCAAATGATTCACTGCTGTAAACGATCACTTGAGACTCTTTTGTTATGATTTCATTGGTATTGCTGTCGTTTTTGCTTATCGGTGCCTACAGATGGCGCTGTGACGAGATGGGGTTATTTCGGCAGCAGGAAACAGCCGTAGCACCATGCATACTTGGCCCGGTGCACACCCCTCCTGAGATTATGAAGCACAGCTTGGCCCATTTTCCGAACTGATAACCAGGACTTGCTTATAATGAGCCCGCTGTGGCGATTCGAAACAGCTGAGGTCACGCGTGAGGAGATGTCATTCTTTAATGTACTGCATCTCAGTGTATCCATGAGCTGTTGGTGAACAGTCAAAGTAATTAAATATAATTCCTTTATGTTTGCTGTGTCCCTTTCAGCTCAGCTTCAGCTCTTTTTCACGTCAGTGCAGTCATCTTGTTTTACCTGTGGCTGCCGGTTAAGCCCCGTTTGAACTTAATTTTCTCTTATTCAGATAACGTCCGGCTCGAACGTTTCGACGGGATCACGTACTTTGTCTTTCGCCTGAGTCTAAGCCTAAGTCTCCACAAGGCCCTCTGATCCGTTTGGGTGACCGCCTCCACCTCACAGATTACCAGGGAACTCTCTTACCAGTGTGACCATCATATTGTTAAAGGATCAGCCAATAAGCAGGCAGTTCTATCCATCCATTTTCCGAATGTAGGGGGTGGAGCCTATCCCAAGGCCCAAGGACAGGGGGACCAACCCACTGCAGGGCACAGTCACACGCTACAGTGAACTTTGACATGCCAACCAGCCTCGATCACATGTTTTGGGACTTTGAGAGGAATCCCGCAAAGCCCAGGGAGAACGTGCGAACTTCACACGCATGGAGCAGAGGAGGGATTCAAACGCACAACCCTAGCGACATGAGGTAACAGTCCTATTTCATAAGCCACCGTGCAAAGCATGCGGCTCATAGACTTAAACAGAGAATGACATTAACTGTTGCGTGTTGGCATCTCGGGTAGGGTGTCTCTTGCCTGTATCCTATGCTTCTCTCATTGTGATGTACAGCGGTACTTTGCAGCCTTTCATGCAAAAACATCCTGTTTTTTGGCCATTTTGTGAATGTGTGCTGACATTTTAAGAATACCATTACTTTAAGTCACGTTTCACATGCTATGACAAACTGACTCCCAACCCAAGGCTTTCCTTTGCAATGCACAGTGCAGTGAATGAGGTGTGGCAGTCCTGGTCGATATCCAAACATTCACGACATACTTATCGGTGAGAAACATGTTCTTTCCTCCTTTTCACGGAGTGCAGCATGCCATGCGACAAGGCTGCTGCATTAGCATGGATGACATATTCAGAATGTCCATTCAGCTCCGGTGGTCGCATTCGAATTCAAAGGTTGCACCTGTGGTCATTTACTTGGTAAATCTTGCAAATCTGTAGGCTGACTGTCTGCACTTAATTCACACGCTTGCTTGTGAATCCTGCCGTTGTACGACTGTGGAAATAGCACCTTGCTTGTCTACCAGAAATATCTTTTTTTTTGAGGAGAGAATGCTTACAAGGTGTAGAGAGTACCTGTAAACACATTAAACTACATGCTTAGCTCACAGTGGGGAAGGCCATATGCTGAGGGAAGGAGTTTCAGCAAAGCACGCAGGCTTGGGCACACAATTGTAAAAGCTTCTCGGCAGATTTACGGATACGTGGGACCATACGTAGGACTCCTCTGGAGACCCCCCTTTGATTATTTATTTATTCTATCGCTGCCATATTTTATACATGGATTGCAACATTTAAGGTCAGTTAAGGACGAAGACGGGGGTGGTTCCATGGGTTCTGCTGCTGGTTCTCCCCTCCCGATTTGTGGGTTCTCTTCCCGGCTCTGTGAGCACAGTCCTCATTTTCTCCCTGTTGTTCTGCTGGTTTCTTCTCACAGCCCAACAACACACAATTATATTTTTCGCCTCTTACTTGCCCACAGTTTGTGGCCCTATGCCCCGTGATGCCCTGTGGTGCCCACAATACCCTGTGGTGCTGCGTGCCCTCTGCTTACTGGGATGGGCTTCAGGCTCAGTGTGACCCGGTACTGGATGAGTGAATATCCAAGGAAGATGCATGAAAACACAAAGCACAGTTTTAAACTGATCAGTGACATTGACAATTACACACACACACACACACACACACACACACACACACACACACACATCAAAGCAAATATTTTTCACCAAAAGTAATTGAAAACATCTTAATGGAACGGGGTGCTAATTTGAGATGTGTTATTGGTTTGTGTTACAAGGAGATGTAAGCAGAACACAGCATTAAATTTGGCATTGATCTTATGTAAGAGAATATTTTGGCAAGTTTGCTATATGCTATAGCTTGGAAGCAATGCGTAATTACACTGTCTCTAAACAGGTGTATAAATAGATTTAAGTGTTTTAAATTCCAGCAATATTTACGCCAGAACATTAATACGTGAGACTAATTACTTGTTAAGAACAAAATAGCATGCAAACGAATGATTTTCTCTTACATTGTGATACCCTTTTATCATTCAAAGCATTCGAGAGGAATATTTTATACCCCCCACTAAGTTATTAAGCTAATAACAGATGTAACGCTTACCCTCGATGTAGCAATGTATTGTGGAATTATGAATTATGGATGTTTGAGTAAAATCTTTAATCCTGATCTTTTGACAGTACTGTTGATTAATTCAGTATGACTAGCGGGTTCATTTCCTTGATTTTCTTTTATTGTTTGTAATTTCACTAATGACAGCTCAATAATACCACGGTACAAGCAAATTAGCTGAAGAAAAGGATCCGTTCCTTTATCGAGAGCAATGTTACTGGATGAAAAGGAACCTTTCCAGCCAAATGGTGTCAATGCAACAGTAGCTTTCTTCTGTATATTTGTTGTATAAAACTTGTACGTGGTAACGTAAAAATTCCCCGTCCCAAAAGTTTAGACCTATACAAAACATCTGGACTTTTACCTCCTCATAGCTTGGCTCGAGATGTTTAAGGGCATTCCTGCATCATATTCACGTCTACATGAGGATGTCATTGCATTCTGCAGATGAAGAACTCGTAGCTATATTTTTTTGACCTTGCTATTCACGACAGAGATATGCATGAGGTCGACTTCGATTTTTAAAGCACTTTTTGAGCCTTTGTGACATCAATGGAATTGCTATCGAAATGGAACCATCGATGTTATACTGTATGCAGTATGTCAGCGTCAAAAGTACACCGGTTGTTGAGTTACTACCTCCACAGTCCACAGACGTTTTAGCCATGTCCTCTGAGAGGACCAAAGCAAAGAAAAACTCCTGAATTTGCTGTTACCCTAGTTGTGAATTCAAAATACACATGTAAGAGTTTCTGAACTCAGGCTGTGGACTCTCACCTAAGATAATCACATAATTAGGCAACACGGGTTCTGTCACCATACGATATAATTTCTTATAGTTTTAGGTAATGTCTTCATATTGTTTTTCTTTGTTTGCTTGTAGTTTTTTTTTTTTTTTCCACTTCGTTCATAAAAATTTTTCATTATTTTACTGCCAGTCATCATGTTTCCATGTGATGCACGTAAAATATGGTGGCATCGTGATTTACACATGGAAAGCAGTTTGAGACGGATGATGGAGGACCATGCATTTCAGGAAGCAGCAGAAATGAGAAGGGCCATGCGTCGCCTGGCACCGAAATCAAGGATTCCAGCGGCAGAAAGGAGATTCAGAATCACTGAGCTAGATTATAGCTTCCCTGCCTTGAGTGTCCAAAATAGTTTGTTTTGACATCTCACAGGAGAGCAGCCCTGACAAGTTTAAATGTGCGAGTGTGTGCTGCTGAAAGAGGGGGTGGTAGGGGTTGGTCACCCTGGGAGATGGTGGGGGTTGGGTATGCCGCATTCAGCCTCTGACTGCGGCCATTCATGACCCAGCGCTGCACGGAACGGCAGTGCAGCACCGAGTCTCCGGTTTTGTAGGTCAGGCTACATGACATGTCATGTTCAGCAGATAGCAGGCCGCTGTCCCAAGAGATTCGGTACGGGTAATTATATGTCTGGCTGCTGTAGTATGAGCGAGTAATGAAGTGAGTTTGCCCCTCAGTATGTTCCCCCTTCTCCACGGCTGGATTTCCATGGCCTTGTGTCTGAAAAGGTTCATCCAGGCATGCTGATGGTAAACCGTTGCCATGAGGACCCTGAGCGCTGGCAGGCTGTGGAAAGCGGACGCTCATCTGACTAAGTCATTCATTTGCATGACGTTTTGGACTAGCTGAATGGACTGTGGTGCCCTACCTAGGTACCTGCTCCATGGGCCGATATTTTCATATCAAATTATTTAACATGTCGGTTTGATGTGTTTATGTAAGCCGGCACACGGTACTTGTCATTTTTTTTCAATTTTTAAATCACAGACTTCTAGCCTGAAGCTCAGCCACTACAGACAGTGTAGATAGTCTTTTTTTTGTCTTGCACGAATATTATTCACCTCATCAAGACCGTTAGAATATCGAACGATGGATGGATCACGATATTGAAGAAGGTAACGAAATACAGCGAGGCAAAGGTCACACATTTTGAATGTCTTTGTGGAGCGTTAAATAGGGCTGCTCTGCTGGAGTACTGATCAACAAATTGTGATGCATCGTTCACTGTCTCAGACAGAAGGTACGGGGAAGGAGTTGAGTTGCATCTTGACTATACGTTACCTGTATCGGAAGTCATTTTGTGTTGGGAGTGGTGGTGAAGTCACATGGTAAAGCTCATTAAGTTACCTTTTAACAGATCACTAGATTAAATAGAGTTCTATTTTCTGTCGGCCTTCCGCTCTACTAAAGTGCAGCCCTTTCTGTAAACCAGCAACTCGTTTTTTAATCTCCCATTTTTCACCTTGTGTTGATGTTGTGTTTCGCTTCCTGGCCTCTACTTTTGTTCAAACCATCTCCTCTCCTGGCCCCATAACCCCTCTATCCTCCTACAGTCCCTGTGCGATGACATTCCGTCAAGGCTGAAGTACGTTAGGGTTGTAGGGAAATCTACAAATCTTCAGACTCGGTTTGCTTGGGGCTGGTTTGCACTGAAGAAGCTGTACCTTCTAGTTTTGTTCTTTTCATTAAAAATTCACACGTTCTAACATAGTGTGCTACCAATACCAACTCGGTTCTGTTAAATTGAAAATAAGCTTGAATAATTTGACATGTAATTAGAAGACCGTAGAGTGCCAATCGTTTGACACACGGATTGTTAAAAGAAAATAAAGACTGTCTGTCAACAGTCCTCCTTCATAAGATATGCAAAACCAATAAATTGTATTTTGGCATGTTTTATGTTTGAATATGACTCGTTAAGTTCTGTTCCACCTAATTTGTCTCTTGAAAAATAATGGAGACCGGTTATGTTGGCGGAGTAAATTCATTAAAACGACATTGTATGTGCTAGGAGACTTTTCCAACAAAATCAAGTTCTAGAAATCCTGCCAAAGTGAAACGCGGATCTAGCAACATTAACTGAGAATTCATTTGCATGGTGTATTCCTTTCGGTGGTTTATTCGTTATGTATGGACTTTAACGTTGCAATTACACAAGCTTGTTAATATTTTGGCTCATCGCGTTGTCATTCAAACTTAACATTTATTTATTTTTTCATTTGCTATAAAATTTTTAATTTATTAGTCTACTTGTATCCTTCTATTTTTCTTCTCTGTGCTGAGGGAAATCACACAATAGTCATGATTTTAAAAAACCGTCGCAAATGATGGGATTTATTGCATATCCAAGCAAACAGAATCAGCAGTCTTCTATATCCACTGATATATCCTGCGAGCTACGCACAGCCCTCTTGGACAGACAGATAAACAAACAAATATTTAGACTACATCCTGTTATGTTTTTGTTTGTATTTATTATCTGCTGTAATGCCTATTGTTTCCTTCTGAATCAATAAGGATTCTGTGTATCTATCTTGATACAGGCACAAGTGAAACCTTGGCATAACTGACCAGTTCAGCACCCAATAATGAAAGAATTAAGGACAAAATAAGCATGTATATAAATATGGCTGGAATTCAAGTGGGTGGTGCTTGATTTGGGTGGTATCATCCAAGCTTGCATAAGCGCTATTCAGTGCTTGCCAGGTCCCGTTGGTGCTCAGCAGTGATCTAAGAAGTGAGGTTTACAATGCTTTGAAAATGCTCTTTATCTCTTATAAAAGACTTATGGAATGTGGATAAAATCTGTTTGTTTATTCAGAGAGAGCCCTGCTTCTGCCGGCAACACTGAATGACTCATTGTGTCACTTTCTCTTAAATTTAATTTGTAATTGAAAGCCAGTCTAAGTATTTGTTTTTTTCTGGACGATGCCAAATGTGCCACCCACTTCGCAGTCTTAGGAAAGACTGAACTTCTGTATCCGCAGCACTAGAAGCAGACGTCAAGTTCTGTTAATAGCTATGTGCAAAAAATATTTAGGTATTATAAGCACACTAATCAGCCATTTTCAAAAGCTCCTCTGTTTTTTGGAGCATGGAATTGAAATGCAAGGGTGGCAAAAGCATGACAGTGGAGAGTGTTGAATGTCGTGCGTTTTAAATGAACTATCTGACCTGCTGATGAAAAAGCTCGCTACTGACGATATGCCAATTACGAGGCTATGTATATATTTTTTTTTAACGGTGGTGAAAAACAGTAACTGAAGCTTCGGTGGAATGTAGATGTTCATGGACAGAATCTATTATTATTTTTTATTATTTTTGCATGACTAAAGGCAAAAGTGTGGCATCTGAGGCATCTTGGACTGAGAGTATGTTTCTAGCATCATCGCCGGCGATCTTGGGGCTATCAGGATTACTCGTGAGCTTTGATGGGATTTGTTCGTCCTGCACAAATTAGTATGAGTGCTGATCATTTCTCTAGTCAGGATAGTGAAGGATAGTCCCATCTGGGGCTAAGGGGAGGAGTTGATAACTAAACACTAAAGCAACAAGCCGTTTATTTTTTTGGTTGCCCATTAAGCAAAAGCAGAAGGATCTTTAGAATGGTCGTTTGGATGGGAGTCTCCTGGGCAGATGGAAGACGATGTGTGTTCGTATCTGGGCAGGAGGAAAATGAAGCCAGATACGTACAGTACTAAAGCAACAAAAAGCCGATGTACTGAACGAATGCAACACTCAGTCAGCTGAGTTCTCCTACCGCAGCCCTGCTCATCTTAAATACGGAGCTCACATTTTTGTCACAGTGATAACATCCAGAAAGCATTTCAAAATTGCACATTCAAAGCAATCAATGCTCTATTCTGAGCGGTATGAGTGCTTTGGTCACCATGCGTGGTCCTTCCACTTTGTCTGCCGATGTTATGTTCAGGCCATAGCTGAAGTCTCCAAGGTGAAATCTGGGGACATCTTACAAGTAGCTGTAGTTATTTGCCAATACTGTTGGCAGTGTGTTCCGCTGATTGATGGGATTTGCACTTGGGTGAGTGTAGACCAGCAGAAGGAAAAAGGTGGAGGAACTCCTGTGGTGATTAAGGAATCGACAGGGACCGCTAAGCATTCAGTGGCAGGAGCTCTGAATCCACATCATTTCATGCTTATGTAAAGACACGGTCCCATGATTCTTAGAGATTTAAATATGTCGAGGTTTATGGAGGATGCAGTATTGGTGTCGCATGCAACAAAGTCCTCTTGCGAAGTTTGTAATTCATTTCAGTTATTTCAAAGCAAGCGTAGCCAGAATTAGTAAGGGGAGGAGGAATATTTCTTTCTGGTCTTATTTTCAACCCACTCTTGGGAAAGAAACTCAACGCACAAACGCAACGGAAGAAAACAAGGCAGTACAAAGCATAGTACGTTCTACAAAGAATCAAAAAATCTATTTACTTCAAATCTTTTCATTAAACATAAAGCTTTGTCTATAACATTGCAATGAATGCTATTTATTTTTTTCTTAACTCATTTTAAAACATTGAAAGGTTAATGCAGTTGCTCATTGAAACTAAAAAAAATATATTAAAACGGTTTCAAGCAAACGGAGTGTCCGGATGAAGAAAAGGCATTTCTCTCTCTAAGTAAAGCACAACTGGGAATAGGGTGGCTTTGACAGAAGAATCAAAGCTAAAAATAACTTCACTGATTAAAATCAGAATCTCAAGGTTCAAAAACAGGTCCCGTCATCTGCGCCTTTGTGCTTTGGAGAGTGAGTTTAATTACAGTTTGAGTGTCCCCCCGCCTGACAAGGTTTTAGCTTCATTAAACAGTTCAGTCTAGCAGATGTAAATGTTTTTTTAATGCTGCCCCAACATGAACCAGACCAACTGGCATGAACGGGACAAGTTTGGCTTACAAACTGCAAATCGAATACACAATGGAGACAGGACATACTGTGAATCAGCAGTGTCTTCGTTAGGCCTTCTGGTAGATTGAATAACTCCGGCCAAATCAGTCCAACAAAATAGCCCCTGCAACACCAATGATAATCACAGGTGTACCCTGGAATAGTCTTGTGCCGATTTCTCATTAAATACCCTAATGTTTTTTTTTTGATTCGAATATCGTGTCACATAAATAATGGTTAAATAATGGTTAAATAATGGTTAAATAATGGTTCTTTGTACGTTCATCCCTTTTCCTTCTTCTCCATTAATCTGTCCATTTTTGGCGGCAAGGAGATTTTCATTTATCGGTGAAAACCGGTATTTATGGTAACACATGCTAATTTCACCCTATTTTTATGATAAGAACACCGGTGATTCAGTTTGAGTGTTCGGTCAATGCAAAGTTCATTGTAGTTCTTTCCCATGTCATTTAAGCAGCCTGATTTAAGTTCTGGCATATGGCTGCGTCCACAGTTCAAGCCTGCATGGTGGCTACGTCAGCATCTTTCGTTGAAGGTGTGGCTTCAAAATTCTCGTCGACTTGTTCCCGCAGCTAAAACTTTTGTGATTTGGAATGAGTCAGAAACCTTTCTATAGCTCTCAGAAACCAGGATGGGGCCTTGAACCTTTTCTAGTTTGATAGGTTTTGGCGTAATAGAAATCAATCATTCAATTGTGTTCGCAGCCTGCAAGTCATTTTAATTAGCACCCTATTTCCTGGCTTGACAACTCGAGGACAGACGGAAATGAAAATTACAAGTCAAGGTGTGCACAACCGTGAGTGCGGAATCATTTTTCTTTTCCATTTGCCATTATCAGCTGACAAAGAATATTCAGCCAAAATATATTTAAACACAGTTACATTAGCACGCTACTGTTGAATAATGGAATTTTTTTTGTCATATGCAAAATCTGCAAGCTAAGTGAGATATGCATTCTAAATAATGTATCTGAATTAAGTTGTTAGCAGTTTCACCTAATAATTGTCATCGAAATTGAACTTTTTAAGAGATATAAAACGTAACATTTTTCACACATTGTTTTATTGGCTTCTAAAGTCTTTCACAGTTTAATTTTGTGTTTGATTAACCACTGGAAATGCAGGTCAACCCGTATAACTGACATCTCCCCATAATAAATAAAGGCGAGACATTTATGAAATGTATCACATTAATATGAATATAATTTTCACTGTCTCCTGTCCAGCTTTATGTCATCCGAATATTCTAGCAGCTGATAAAAATACACCATTCCCCAACTTTGAATGATAGCCCCATTGTTCGTTTGCCTGCCCGATTGTTCCCAGAGACGTCACAGTGCCGTCTTGTCTCCACACATTTCTAGATTTTCTTATTAGGGCCTCTTGAATGAATGCTTTCCAACTGACCAGTTATCAGAAGGAACCCTGAAGACCTCAAAATTAAAACTGGATTTCTTCAGAGATGGATTCTAGAGTTATTTAACTGACGGTTTTGTCTAGGCATAACTCTTGAGAGGCGTGTATGTGTTTGGCAGTTTTATCAGTTCTGCGATGCAATTTTATCATTACCATGTTTGTCGGGTCATACTTTCTAACTTCTCACTAACATAAGTTAATGACTCAACATCGTTAACAGGGTTCGGTATATCTGTGACCATAATGGCAACAGGATTGGAATGCTTCTTTATAAGAAAACCATTTTTTGACATTTAACTTCTTGCCTCCCAAAGGGACTTGAAGTTTCTGCAACGTTTTTTCACACGTCCGGGGACCTCGTCCTCAGGACACGTTTCCTCGTGTTTCCGTCTCTGTGACAACATACTCTCGGTCGGTTTCATTTTCGAGCCCCTTGAACTCAGGAGCAGTGTAGATGAAAGTTTGATGTGCTCTGCTTTTCTTTCAGGATTTCACTCTGAGCTTTTCGCTCCGGCAGAAGAGAGCCATCCATATTAGTGAGAGTGAGCCTGCCAGCTCGCTAAACAAACTTGACCCCTTGGTCATACTGCTCTGCATTCACACTGGGACTATGAATTTACAGTGCAGAAGTTGATCTGAGCTCTGTTTCGCCAGCATGGAATTCATTTCAAGTTACTCCAGGAAGACCAGTGAGGTTAAACACGGCTATAGAGATCATTTAGCCAGCATTCAGATGTATAAATTCAGTCAGTGTGTGTGGCAGATTTAAAGCAAATTCGGTGAAATTGAAAATGAAGGCCAAGAATTACATTATAATCATTTTTCAGCTACTTTCCAGCAATGAACCCCGTGACCTCTAATATTCTCAACTGTAAATCAAAAACAACAATAATCATAATAATAAGTACACAAGAAGGACTGCGGTCTTCTGAAATTACTGTGCTGAAACTTTTTCTCCCTTATTTACACCAGTGTTTACATGCACGCGTTAACAGCCATATGCTGGCTGTCTGTTGTTGAATAATCTCCATGCTGATTTAGTCCCTCCTCTTGGCATACAGGGTAGCACCTACGGACGATTTTTCACCGGCGTCTCCGTGAGACCCTTTATCAGAGACAAGCAGCTGTGGCCAGGAGCGCCTTTCATCCTGATCTTAGCTGTCATCTGTCTTAGAAAGTGACTTCATATGTAGAGCAGACCCTCACACGTTTGGGAAACAGGATGTGGCACACAGTTTTATAACCTGCTGGGGGTGCATTAAGGGCTTTTTCTGTTTAAAGTGCTTTCTTGATTTAGTAAATCAGATTTGTTTGTGAAAGTGTGAGGGTCTCAAGTGAATTGCAAGGCTTACGTAATTACAAAAAGCCATAGCATGCCTTTCCCGATAACTGCAGTCGGAAGTGTTCCGTATCATAAAGGTATTATTCAAATACTTGTGTTTTGTAGGTGTTTACAACACAAGGGCTAGAATGACTTTTTTATGCTTTAAAAAACTAAGGAGACATCGACAAATAAATGATCCATCTTGTCTCATTAGCTGGCCTGTAAAATGAATGTTCCAGACATTTAGACAATGTTTTGGTCAATTAGGTAAAGAGGTGGGAAAGTTATAAAGTAAATCAATAGCAAATAAAAATTAAATACAAATACAAAAAAAAAAACAAACAAACATGCAGCGTCGGAGTTAATGGTGACAGGAAGGAATGATATAAATGTCACCGGCAACGAATAAAGGATGTGACATATGGGGGGATTTGATGAGAAGCTTTATTTGTTCATCGTAGCAGTTCAGTCGTGAATAATTCACAAATGGCAGCGTTCTCCTCTTCAAAGGACTTTATATCCTCCTCACTTGTGTGCCATTCTCCAACATGCAGCACAGATCAATTTTCCAGTGGGCCTGTTTTTCATCATAACAGAAAAAACATAACGAGAAACTTTGAATGCATAAGAGAACAAAAGAACACCACGGTATTTACGTGTTTTCCGAGACTTTTTCTTTTTTTTTTGCTTTGAGCATGGAGATGACGGTTTACATCATCAACTGATGAAGTGAGCAGAGTAGCTATGGACATGAACAGTGACTAGCAAGCACATGGTCAATATGAAGACCTGTGTCAATATGAAGAACTCTGTCAACACGAAGACCTGTGTCAATATGAAGACCTGTGTCAA